>CM076579.1:626056194-626557205 GCA_034641835.2 Pinus albicaulis
TTGTTGAAAATGGCAACAAGAAACGGTGAAGGAGGCCTCCTGAAACATCTTTCCTGATCCTAGTTGGAAAGTGATCACCTAAACTAGGTGGGGACCACACATGTGATTTTTGTCGAAAAGTCTATTTTTAGACTATGTCTATTTTTAGACATATGGAGCATGGTCTAGGAGTTGCGGGATGATATTCTTGGATGATTGGTCAAGTTGGTAAAAATAGATGGACATCTATTTTTAGACATACAGGTCGAAGTCTATTTTTAGACTACCTGTCCAAAAAATAGAACAGTCAAATATTATTAGCCCTTAATAATATTTGGACTATAAACTTTATCTTATCCTCTTGGAGCACTTCAGTTCGAGCTACAGATGTGGCACATGTAGCTGGCAGAAGGAAATTCGAATTTCCTATGGGTTAGTTGAGCTATTGCATGTTTGACTTCAGTTAGAACTCATGTGGCAGAGTTTGGTGGAGTTGATAAGACAGTTGGTGGAGTTGTGTTCGGTTTAACTTAGTTGAACTAGTTGTATTTAGTCTAACTGATAAATACACTAGTGATGAGTGGTGTGAATTAATTATTAATTAATTCACTAATTATTAAATCATAAATCAACTAAAGAATACATCAGTTAACTCAGTGCATGGACAGTTCAGTGGAGACCAGTGTTAGAGGTGGGGGAAAGGGTGAGTCTACTATCAGTTGTGACTATAGCTGTGCATGAGATTTGCACACACATTGATTGAGATTGCCAATGAGGATTGCGCAGTACAAGCCATTGGGATTCGAACTTGGATCTCATTATTATTCATCTTGGATTGCGCGGTAGAGGCAGGCAGACTTGTGGAGGAGGTTTGAACTTGTGACTTGTTCAAAACTAAGGTTAGTTTAGTAATGTACCTTTTTGGAGACAGTACTGAGTACTTGTGAGGAGTATTGTACTGAGATTGTTACATGATTCTTCTTCATTATAATATACAGACAGTAGGGGGTTTTCAGCTGTAAGCTTTCCCCGGTATACATACTGTGTTATATGTGTTTAATTTCTATGTGCGCATGTGAATGTTTTCAATACCGCTTGTTGTTTTTATTTCCGCATGTGATGATTAATGCGTAGAAGAGATTATGTGTTATGTATGAAGCTCAAATAGTATGTGAACAGGATAATCTCGGTGAATAATTCAACAAATTATTCAAATTTCTACATGGTATCGGAGCGATATTGATCATCAGATCTATTATTCAGAAAGTGATTGCATTTTATTTCTTCAGGCAGAGTCTGCAATCGGGCCAGGTAGCCTCCGGATTCATCCTTATTTGAAGGTGAAAGGTCTGGTAAATGCCCATGCAGTCAATCTCTGATTTGGAAATAATTTGTTCTCACGAATTTTAGATCGGAAGCGGTGGAGTTTGGAGCTGTTGGAATTCGAATTGCAGAATTGTTTTTCTTGGTGTCAAAAGCAAAGATGTCTTTCATCAGATTGCGATTGGAGTATGCCTTGGAAGGCAGCTCGAATTATATTTCATGGAAAGACAGGATGGAGGCAGTGTTATATGAAAATGGGCTGTTGGAATTCATAGAGAAAGAAATTCCAAAGCCTACTTCTACGGATGCTGCTGTGATTGAAGCTTGGCAAAAGAAGACAGCAAGGTATCGAAGGATTCTGTTGGAGGGCGTGAAGGATCACATAGTATCCAGCCTGCATGGTAAAGCTTCTCCATTCTTGATGTGGAAAGCTTTGACAGAATTGTTCCAGAGAAAGAGTGACCAAAGGAAGTTGGCGCTCAAGGATAAACTCAGGAAAATAAAGATGGAGAAGAATGACACTATTCCGGTATACTTGACCAAGTTTGTCCACTGCAGGGATGAGCTTGGGAGTGTAGGAGTTAGTGTGGATGATGAGGACTTGGTGAGCTTGGCTCTCCTTGGTCTTCCGAAGAGTTGGCATTCCTATGAGGATTCTGTCAATGGTCGGGAGAAATTGCCAGGATGGGAGCGACTTTGGTCGGATATTGTGCAAGAGGAGATAAGGCGGAATACCAGGGATGGATCTTCATCAAAGGTATCTGATGAAGAAGATTGCACTTTGGCTGCCAAAGCAAGGAAGGGGAAGGGCAAGGAGAAGGCTTCTCAATCCGGTGCGGATGGTAAAAAGCGTGACATGTCCAAAGTGAAGTGTTTTCACTGTCATGATCATGGACATTACGCCACGAATTGTCCACAAAAGAAGAAGAACAAGCAGGCTGCTGGAGCTGCAGCTGGTGAGGCTCTTGCCTCGCAATTTGAGCTGGACTTCTCATTGATCGCATGCATGGTGTCTATTGCATTGGGATCGGGGTGGTATTTTGATAGTGGCGCTTCCTTTCACATGACGGGAGATGCAAATATTTTCAGTGACTTGGTGGAGAAAGGTCTCCAGATGCATGTTGAGTTGGGCGACGGTGGACGATACAATGTGACCGGCATTGGTACCATAACCTTTCAGAGGGAGTCAGGTAAACTCATTCTTTTACAATATGTATTGCATGTACCAGGTCTAACAAAGAATCTGATCTCAGTCGCAATGTTAGAGGATAAAGGGTATGAAGTTGTCTTTAGAGAAGGGAAAGTTTTCCTTCGGCACAAGGCAACGAGACAAGTCAAGAAGGTTGGGATTCGAGCAAAGAATCTCTACAGACTTGAAGTAGATGGGATGTCTACGGAGCTTCCTACTGTTGGGAAGCGGGAGAAAGACATGCAACTGATGCTTGAGAGGGAGCAAGTTTTGCATGCAGGTGAAAGTGAACCTCGGGGTGTGGAGCAGCCACAAGAGGATCATGGAGTGGGAGAAACCACTCATGCAAAGAAATTTCGTGCCAGATGGGCAGAGGGAGTGCATGCAGCTATACCACCAGGTGAGAGGTGGGGCGACATGCATGAATAATCCCAAGAGGAGATTTCTAGGTAGGATTCATGAGATGGTGTGGATCTCATGAATTGAACCTAGCTACGAGGTGCCCACAGCGCAGCAGTAGCATGATCAGTTGGATTGATGCAGACAGATCAAAGTGACAGTGTCGGATACTGGAGCGCGGATCAGAGTTGACAGCAAGTGCAAGAGTGCATGGGTGCAAGAGTTCAACAGCGCAGTGGTTCCTGATGACATGTGCAGTAGCTAAGCAGAGGTCGAAGACTTTGATGATAGATGCATCAGACTGATTGAGTTGTTTGGAGCCTATTCAGTTTCGGAGATGTTGCATGCAAAGGGTGCATGGCGCATGCATGGAGTTGCATGGTGCATGCATGAGTTTTCATGGCGCATGCAAAGGGTGCATGGCGAATGCATGGAGTTGCATGTCGCATGCATGGAGTTGCATGGCACTTGTGAAGGTTGCAGGGTGAATGCATGGAGTTGCATGTCGCATGCAAAGAAATTCCTTTCTTGTTGAGAGGGAGTGTTGAAAATGGAAACAAGAAACAGTGAAGGAGGCCTCCTGAAACATCTTCCCTGATCCTAGTTGGAAAGTGATCACCTAAACTAGGTGGGGACCACACATGTGATTTTTGTCGAAAAGTCTATTTTTAGACTATGTCTATTTTTAGACATATGGAGCATGGTCTAGGAGTTGCAGGATGCTATTCTTGGATGATTGTTCAAGTTGGTAAAAATAGATGGACATATATTTTTAGACATACAGGTCGAAGTCTATTTTTAGACTGCCTGTCTAAAAATAGAACAGTCAAATATTATTAGCCCTTAATAATATTTGGACTATAAACTTTATCTTATCCTCTTGGAGCACTTCAGTTCGAGCTACAGATGTGGCACATGTAGCTGGCAGAAGGAAATTCAAATTTCCTATGGGTTAGTTGAGCTATTGCATGTTTGACTTCAGTTAGAACTCATGTGGCAGAGTTTGGTGGAGTTGATGAGACAGTTGATGGAGTTGTGTTTGGTTTAACTTAGTTGAACTAGTTGTATTTAGTTAAACTGACTAATACACTAGATATGAGTGGTGTGAATTAAATATTATTTAATTCACTAATTATTAACTCATAAATAAACTAAAGAACACATCAGTTAACTCAGTGCATGTACAGTTCAGTGAAGACCAGTGGAAGAGGTAGGAGAAAGGGTGGAGTCTACTATCAGTTGTGACTATAGTGTGCATGAGATTTGCAAAATCATTGGAGGAGATTGCCAATGAGGATTGCGTAGTTAAAGCCAAGGGAATTTGAATTCATTCCATCCATTCTCTCATCTTGGATTGCGCAGTAGAGGCAGGTAAACAGTGGAGGAGTTTTGAACCCGTGACTTGTTCAAAACTGAGCTAGTTTGTGTGTAACTTTTGGAGACATTACTGAGTACTTGTGAGGAGTATTGTACTGATATTGTTACATGATTCTTCTTCATTATAATATACAGACAGTAGGGGGTTTTCAGCTGTAAGCTTTCCCCAGTATACATATTGTGTTATATGTGTTGAATTTCTATGTGCGCATGTGAATGTTTTCAATACCGCTTGTTGTTTTTATTTCCGCATGTGATGATTAATGCGTAGAAGAGATTATGTGTTATGTATGAAGCTCAAATAGTATGTGACCGGGATAATCTCGGTGAATAATTCAGCAAATTATTCAAATTTCTACACAAATACGAGTTGCGATTGGATTAGTTTTTCGCAAGCTGATGAATTCATAAGTTTAGCCTGCCACATGTGTCATCACGAGACATATCTTGTCTCCAAGAAAACCACTATGTTGCTTATCCTCTATGCAATAAACCACCCAGTTTTCGAATACGCCTACCTTCCATGCCTTTTTAAAAATCTTCTCACCTCCCATTCAAATTCCTCCTGATTCCACCCTCTATAACTTTGCATTGTCTGCATCATCTCCTCCTCTGCAAACACCCTCCCAAACAAGACAATTTTCAAAACCACGAAAAGCACGGTAACGAAACCTTCCCGCCGGAGCTTTTTTAACTGGTATTTTATGTTTTTGTAGGTTTTAATGGCAGACATAAATGAATATATTCTGCAGGGCCAAAATTGGTCACAAAGATGCCCCTGGATGATGATCCAGGAGCTCATAAAGGATCAATAATGGCTAGAAGGTCTGTGCCAATATTTGCATCGATGAAACATGATCATCGATTGATCAAAGGAACCCTCTTGCCACGAAGAAGGCCTCCCCTACACACAGACAACAGGAACAATCAAAGAAACAGTGAAAGGAAGAAGTCAGAAGGATTAAAGAGATAATACTAATCAAAAGCCAAAACAAAGGGTTAGCCAGTTAAAGCAAAAGATTAAAGAAAAGGCAGACATATAAAAGTCAAAAATGAAAGGATAAAGGAAAAAGGATCAAAAGAAATAAATCAAAAATATTAAAAGAACAGAACATAGATCACAAACAGATTAAAGAAAATATGATAAAAGCAGACAGTCAGAGCATAAAGATAGATTTTAAGGCCTAATAACAGAGATTAAAGATAAAACAAAGGGCAGATTTATCCAAAACAAATTCAAATGACTCAGCCTATGGCAAGTACTCTTCTCAAAAGATATTTTTTCCACCTAGTGCTTTGTTTCCTTAAATAAAGAATTAGGTAGTTATTCAGCTTAGTCAGAGATATTTATATCTGCCAAACAGTTATTGTAAAAGCTATGAATAGGCCTTAAAGTCAAACATTTCACCTATTTTCCCTTAGGAGTTAAGATAGAAGTTATTATTTAGAGAAATATCTACAGATATTCCTGCCTTGAGTCTTGCATGGTCTTCAAGGTTAGGAATTCATTAACTCTTCAATAAATGACACTCAAACCCTAGCTTAGCTTCACCTCATTTGAAAAATAAATACTGCATCTGAACTCATTATCTTGTTGGCATTTGATTCTTTGGAGTAATAAATAGTCTCTTGGAAGTTGAAAAGAAATTGATGTCTTGGAACTTGTGGATGCCCTGATTTGTTTTTTGATGGAGGAGGCTAGATCACTGGATCCCTGAGCTTGGTTTTTGGTGAAGTGCTTCTAATTTGTTATTGTTATTTCCTATTTCATTATGTTTCCATATTTCTATGTCTTGTAGATAAGAACCTAGACTTGATGTATAAGAAAATACAGTTCTATTTCCTTCTTTCCATTTAACACTATGTGTTGTTAGTATGAATCCACAGGGTTTGTCTTTTCTTATTTAGCTATACAGCACCAACATAACTATCCTAATAAATACTGGCAATATCTTAGAATGTAATCTTGGATGATCTCAGTCTTAGTGCTGCAAAAACCAGGATCGCTGAAAAGACATTAAGCAGTAAAGGGGTTTGCTCCATATATCCAATAGACAATACAAGAACAATTTTTGAAAGAATTTTTTGTATTAAGGGCACCTAGGAGGAAAACAAGAAGATGTTTCCAATTCTCCTCAATGGGATGGGTTCTTGGAAGTCCTCAGCACTTCAGATCTAGAATCTCTCTCTCTTGTTGGTGTAGAAAACCCGGACAAAGATAGAACTCAAAGGGAGCTCACACAACAAATAATGTAGAAAAATGTGACCAAGTGTATAGATCCAGAGTGATCTAATAGGCAACAAAAGGTGAAGAATGGTAGGAATAACCCTCCTATTTATAACAAAATATTGGGTCATTCTAGATCTTGGTGCATGATTAAAATAATGTTAACCAAATCTAGATCCACCTTTTATGGAATATTTTATTATATTTGTTGGAGGAAAAAGTATTTGACTTGGGTCAAATCCCTTTATTTGTTAATAATAAATAAATAAATGATTTATTTATCTTTTTAAGGAAGTGGTTGAAGGATAATCAAATAAATAATGATTTATTTAATTATTTGTGGGTGATTTGGTCATATTTAACAAGGAATATTATCTAAATAAAATTTAAATAATTATTCCTAGAAAATAATAAGATAAATAAAGGTTTATCTCATTAATTTCTTTGTTTTGGGTTAAACATGACTAGGAATAATAATTAAATTATGGTTTAATTAATTATTCCATGAGGAAAATCAAACAAATATAGGTTTGTTTAATATTCCCTTTTGGGGTTTCCTGTTTAGACCATAAACAACCTAATAAATGTGGTTTATTAAGTTATTTTACATAGTGAAAGCAATTTTACTTAGGGTAAAATTGGTCTTACATGGTGTACTTGGGTCCATCTATTGATAATAGGTTAGATGACCAAAAAATGGTGTAACGGTTTTTTTCTGCTAGGACATTTTATAGAATTCTTAATTTCTCTCTAGACCCCCTAAGCTCATTTATTTCATAAATAGTTGAATACAGTTGGTATCAAGAATGATTTATGGCTATCCCAGATTATTTGATGTCACTAAAACACTGTTTTTGAAATCTCTCTTTAAAGTACCATTCTTTAAAGTCTGCCAAAGAGGTTTTGTTTCGATCATACCCTTTATACTTTCTTAACTAATTTTTTTAGAGACCTTCATAGCTATAATCAAGGATGTTTAGGAGTTCCCTCTTATCTGATTAAAGTTATATGTGTTTCTTAAGTGTTTTCTGTCCTTGAAGGTGAAATCACTAGAAGTTAAATTAGTTTCTCGCCTTCTATATTTCATTGGAAAAGTTTGTCTTGAATAATCATCTACTTTTTTTGAATAAAAGAATTTATGGTTTTCCCTGTATATTGATTTCCTATTCATGCTTATGATATTTAAGTCCCTTTGTTTAGAATTAAATATGATAAAGTATTCTTAATTTCCCTTTGTCCTACTTTTCATTCTTACAATTGATTTTCATCTCATTACCCCTAATTAAAGATCCATTGACCAAGTTAGATTTTCCCTATGATGCTCCCCGATCTGTTGATGAAATTATCATGAATTTCATTAGAATCTATTGCCCAATGAATTAGAGATTTCCTCATTCTACCTATGCTGCTTTGATCATCATACCCAACCAAAACAAACAACAAAACCCCACACTTAATAACTAGCCTAAAATCAACCCTTTAAAGTAAACAAGTTTATATCCTTTGCAAACAAATAGAGAGATCCCTCTCTGAGTCTAGGAAGGCTAGGTCCTAGGGCTCCAAAGACTGGTTTGATGTTACCTTATGCATTTTTTCTACCAATCTTCTAAATCACGGGACCCTAACATAATGGTGATCATGGTGGGATCTTCTGAGTTACTGAAAAAAGAAGAACTCATTAGAACTTCAGAAGCCCTTAACAAGTAGAAAATCCAATGAATCTGCCACCTCATCCCCATTACTAGCATAATGGCGATCATGGTGGAACCTTTTGAGTAAGTCCTAAGATAAATCACTCAATATCCATCCATTCATAGCCACCTCATCCCCATTACTAACATAATGGTGATCATGGTGGGACAGAGTACATAGTAGCCTATGTATCACTTGTAGACTCATTTAGACCCTCAGTTAGACTTTGTATCCTATGATTTGTAACCACATCATCACTATCACTAACACAATGTTGATCATGCTAGAACCTCTGAGTAAGTGGCAATCTAAGTATTCCTTAGGACTCCAAAAACCCTTATCAAATCATAGAGAATTCAAACCGATAGCCAAGATTTTGTTTCACCATCTTAGCTAAATGATGATTCAGGTATAGGACACTCTTACAAACCTTAGGGCTACATAAAGAAACTCAGAAAACCCCAAAGACATTCCTAGATTAGTTTTTTGTCAATTATTGGTAGTGTACCATACATATTTACCTTCAAAACAATAAAAAAATATCCACCTGACGACTCCACTAGCCTCCAGTAGGCCTATTACTTCACTAGTTCCCTTTTAGAGTTGCTTAGGATTGTGTCAAAATAGCCCTAAGAATTTTAGAAGCCTAGTCCTATATTTTAGAATTTTACTAAACATTGTGAGAGGTCAACCTTCTAAAAACAGTCCTAAAAACTTTCAGCCTCTCCAAATTTTTTGTTTGAAATCTGGCTTCACAAAGGATCAATACCAAATATCATCTAGACCCTAATCCTCCTATCATAGTTGATGATCCAGAAAATATTTTGTGGAAAACTTCTAGAGCTGGAAATTTAACTATTTTTAGGATTATTCAAAGAACAAGATCTGTCCCTGAACACCTTACAGTCTTGAAAGATCCTCAGTTTGACTTGTACCATTCAGAGAACCTATTTAGGACCAAGTCACATAGTGATATTTATCATACAAACCTTGAGCCTATTGATTTCACTACAAGAAAAAAGGACATTGGTGAGGGGCAAAATGGTCACCATAAGCTCATTGGTGAGGGTCAACAGAGACTTCGTCACCAAAGGTGGTGTCGCTGAAAGTATATGTGTTGTTGTGAAATTCAAGGTCTGTCACCAATAATGATTTATAGTGACGGATAGTGACCGTCACCATCTCATATGAGCAATGGTGACGGACAATAGCCTCCATCAACAAAAAATTGAATGTCACCAAAGGTAGCGTCACCGAAAGTATGTATTGTGGTGACATTCAAGGTCCATCACAAATATTGATTATAATGAAGGATAGTGATCGTCACCATTTCATATGAAGAACAATGATTTTTTGTGATGGAACTTTCATGGCCATCACTATTGGTGCATATATATGGCGACGTTCATTGATCGTCACCATAAAATCATTGGTGACATCAAGGTATGTCACGAATAATGACTATAATGATAAAAAATGACCCTCACCATTTCATATCAACAACAAAGATTTATGGTGACAGACCTTTAATGGTCGTCACTATTGATGTGTATATATGGTGGCATTCATTGACCGTCACCATTTCATATTTTGGTGAGGGTTGAAAAATGTCACCATAAGCTCATTGGTGATGGTCAAAAGAGAATCCGTCACCAAAAACTAATCGCCTTCATTCCCTATGAATATCAGGGCACGATGGAATCGAACCACCAACCTCCTTCTTGTAAAGCAGGTGCTCTTCCATTGAGCTAGCACCCTTTAAAGAATTAGACTTTAAACTAGAAATTGCCCCTAAAGGTGCAAAGATACACCAAAGGAATAGAAAATCTAGGAAGATCAAAAGTTGCTAGAAATAATATGTTCAATATACATAATAAAAAGACAATAAGAATAACTTTTGATATAATCTAACAAAGCATGTACTATGTAGGAGAATAACTGGAAAGCACAACTAGAAATTTGAATCACAACATAACAATATAAAAGAACATGCAACAGGAAAGGAACAACTCCACAGTTTGAGAAAAATGAACAATCCATGAACCTGTTCTTATATATTGATATAGATAACGAAATAGAAATCTAGATTTATGAAATTCAAGTATCACACAACAATGTCTTGAACAAATATCAATATGTAAAATAGTATTTTTTGCATTTGGATTTACCTTGCAGAACCTGAGGAAAACGTTTCCACAGAAACAACCAATAAACATAACAACATGGACCTCAGAAGCAATTGTGCAGGGGATAAAATATGAAGGTAAAGCACTAGAGAAGTATTCAAAGAAAATGATGAAAAGTGTATCTAGAAATAACTGAGAACCCTCTGAAGTAAACCACACATTTATCATCGTGACTAGTACACTTGCAAAAAAAGATCAGAATAAATTATGAACTATTCCACCAAAAAACAGTGAATTTTTCCACTAAAATACAATTTCAATTTAATCACTAGCATGACGCTAACTTCTTTTAAAAAATAGGGAAGTTTCAAGACAATGTATAATAGCTTGCATGGCAATCGTGTTGACAAAACCTTCCAAGGAATAAGACCACAACAGTCAACAAGAGTGCCATCATACTTAATACTATCAAAGAGTGGTCAATAGAAAAAGTGAATTGACGGACCTTCATAACTTGCATTGGTTCCTTATCCTTCATCCAACCCTAAAATTTTAGACCAAGGTTAACATTTTGAAGGAAAATTAAGAAAAGTCACATGATCTTGTGAAATAAGATTTTTATCACTACCATTAACTATAATGCAACAATTTTGCACAAACAAAGCATCCTTGTCTAAAGTGAAGTAGTCAATGATGATTAAGACTAATTGTGGGCTTAGAATTGTTTTTCCATTTTTTTTGAATTGTTAGAATTACCGTACTTAGTAGCAGAGGCATTCCCACCATGGATTGGGAAGTCCATAACAACCACTTATGTAACTGGGATTGTTGACTATAATCATTTTAACCTTCTCCTTCCTTTTGCTCAGCCACTGAAATATGTGTTGAGAACTCTTTGCTTAAGACATCCCTCATTAGAATGGGCAAACCATTAGTGATAATAAAAATATTCTCGTAACATTTCCACTATCATTACAATTGATTTTGGGCTAAAATTTAGACTTATGGGTATCTTTGTCATGCCTTGTAAACAAATGAAGATGACAAGGGGAAGGAGCAGAAGAAGAGGGATTAGAAAACATCCACTGAGAGGAGCTTGAATTTTTGTCAATGATGCTCCATCTTTAGGGATCGCTTCTGTAACTTGCTTTCAATATTCAAGGCAAGCCAGAAAGCCTTGCTCCAATGAACTGAGTGCATGCAAATTCCATCTTGTGTTGAATATGAAATAGGAGACACTTGATAAAATTGAAACATTAATCCCCGACAATGAATTTTTCAATATACTAATGAACAATCAATACCAGCAATTTTCAGAGAGGCATCCACCACTAAGTAGCTCCTTCCTAAGAGGTTAGAAACATTGTCTAATAACTAGTTTGTAGAAGCCATTGAAATCACCCAACAGGCACCACATTTCACACAACATGTTGAGTTGTGGGAGAAAGAATCTTAAATTATAATGCACCCTTCTGCGAGAGTAAAGGCATTTTGGAGAAACAAAAATGCCTATGACAAGTGATATACCTGTTGGAGGTATAGAAATGTTTCTAGCAGATCAGGAGGTTGGTCCAGACCCCAAGAGATATCTAGGGAACAACCCCAAACCCGAGTAGCTCTGAGGTTATGGTAGAAACGTTGAGAAGGAATGTCAAGGCAAAAGTCTTGCAATCAGACTAAACTCACAAGATAACTACAAACCAAGAGTGACAAAGTTCTAGACAGTTCCTTAGTCTAAAGAGGCTAGAAGCTCATGCAACACTAGAAGGTTATTTTATTGGGCAAAGAGAATGCTATGTGCATCTTGCAGATGCAAACTGCTCTTGCACATGATGGGAAAAAGGGCTTGCAAAAAGATGCCCTGTGTGCAGCATCAACACACACAACATTCTCTTTTTCCCAATGCACTAACCTTCTAGTTGTGGCCAAATATCACTTGGGTCACAGTGGCAAGGCTTTCAGTAGCAGGCACTTACCAAATCTTCCACAATTTGTGTTATTGTACCAGAACTAGATCTTGGACCTATGCTAAGATGTGAGGTGTTTCCACTACAAGACATCAAGCAGCGTCGTTAGCATTCATAGCTGGAAAACTTGAGAAACACCTTGACCGGGGAAAAACAGTCAGAAAGAAACGAACAAATAAAATAATAATAACTCTAGAAGATTATAAATAGGAAACCCTGTTATCACTGCACTGGAGGTGCACGCCTTCACTTTTTTATTTTTCATTATAATTTGCACAAAATCCCTCCAATCCTAGCCTGTCACATTTTTTCATTTAGCAACAATTGAAGCCTTTTTCATTTGGTCACATATGAATCCCAATGGACAGCTAGTATTATATATGCCATACATAACAATTAGGAAGCCAAAACAAGAAAATGCAATGTTTCAACTATAACTTCTTATCAGGAAATGTTAGTTACAGTGACAACAATGGTATGCCAATTGCATAAGCCATATGTATCTCCAGGGAAAGGTCGATTGTAATCCACGGTGAGCTAAAAGAATGTTAGAGTGCACAGCAACCCCACATTTCAACTCTCATGCATAAAAATGCATACAACTAATTTTTCGTGCTCAACACAAATTTAGGTGCAAGCCCCGATTTCAATATTTTATCTTTACGAATTTGAAAATTCAAAAATATATGTGGAAGATTTAATATCTCAAATCTGAGATTTGAGATATTAAATTAAATTCTCTTATGGTTATAAAACCCACACATTTCAACAGCCCCGAATTCTCATCTACTTATGCGAAAGCTCTCTCTCTTTTCATCCTCAAATGAAAACCTTATTATAAACCCACTTTATGGAATTGGTTTCTTTTATCAAGTTCAAATAAAATCTCTGACTCTCACATACGTTAATGTATGCCCATGCAACATGTATTAAACCAAAGGTAAATCTTTATTCGCTTATTTCATACCAAGTTCAAACCTTGGTTAACCAATGACCAATGCATATACTATTACACCCGCAACTTAACAAAACCAAATATCAACCTATATATGTTGATTCCCGTCATATGGGGGTATCAGATTAACATTCAATATTTCACTAGTCCAAAGCACATCTTCTGAATCAACATTTGAACTTTATTATTAATCCCATTGTATAATGCCCTACGGCATATCAATCATCAGATGCATTCATTCAAATACTTATTTTGATTATTAAACTCCGACCCCATTAACATTTAACCTCAACTATCAACACAATACATTCGGGTCCCACAACTCATTCACAATTTACCTTGGTGTTAATTCTTATGCAACTCCATGACGCGATGATCATTGGATCTGTTGCCCTTCAGATCAAACGAAAATTGTGTTATTTTACCACAGAACCTTAACGCTAAAAGGAACATGAAACTCGTGGTATTGAAATACCACCACCATGTGATGTGTCAAATGCTCAGCACTATCATGTTTTTTTTTAACAAAACAACTTACCATCATTTTGTAACGCGAAGACCACTCTTGGTTTCTTCAAAACTGCTTCTACTGTTGATTGTTCACGGTTCCGCTCCTTAGTTCCGCCTTAACTCTATTTCATTAACTCACACACATTCACTTCAATTCTTCAATGTTGACTAAGCTAAGTCGATGTTCCATTCGAATTATGTATGTTGCATCATCGCTTCTATTATTTCATTGCTTCATTTAAGATTCTCACAGTCTTAAAACCCATACCAATTCGATCTGACCTTTGTATCCTTAACAAATATCTCAACCCTTACGCACACATCAACTCTCTTCTCGGCTTCAGATAGTTAGGAAATAATTTGCTTGTAGAAACCACAAGGGTAAAATGGATTTCTTGTTTCACGGGTTTTCACCACAGAATTCGGTGAATCCTCAACCCAATTCAACATCGATTCTTCAATGTTATGGGGAACCATCATATAAACTCATACTACAGAATTATTTCATGTGCACGATATATTTCATCTATCTATCGTTGATTTAGACACACAGGCTCAAATTCATAAATTTATACACATCCAATGCAACATCGACATGAACGTCGATTTCTTCAATGACACACAGAACGTAATTAAAACCCCAATTACAGAGCTTCAACGCACTAGTTCCTACACAATTTCGTATTGAATTCCAAAGCCCATTGACATAGAAATTAAATTAGATAATGCTCATGTAGTACTGAAACAAATCCATTCATATATTCAGACGAATTCACTTACAAAGATTTTTCCTTTGGCCGGATCTTCAAAGCCAATGTCCCTTTCTACTGCCCGGAGGCTTACAGGAATAAACCCTATTTCCTACAACCTGAAGCACTCACACACTCTGCAACTCTTATTTTTTTGCTTAATGCCTTTAAGCTTACATTTATACAAAAAAAACTAATGACTCGATTTAGCTTCTTTGATAGCTCGAAAAACTCTTGAAATTCTAGACTTCCTAAATCTAGACTAATCCCTAAATTTATTGAACTGACTCTAGTTTCATTCCTAAATCTGAACTGTCTCTTCATATTCCCAACTGATCAGATTATCTCATGTTCTCCAATCATTTGGTAACATTTACAATTTCTCTCCATATTTAATTAAAAACACTCAAATATCAATAATTACATAAGAAAGAAAAAACATGAGACCCCCCTATGTCTGCTTAAATACAAAGTATTTTATTGCGCTTAATGCCCCTGCATTAGACTCCCAAGGTTAAATTTAATAATGATCTCCTGAACATGTGCTTTTAATTTCTGCCTCCTGGATCCCATACTTTGTTCTGAAATTGATCATTCGCTGCAATATTCTTCTTCTGCACTTCTCCAGGCTTCCATATCTTATTTTGTCTTGCTCCACTGGCTGCACTTTTACATTCTCTTTCTGTCCTTCTTTTGCTGCTGCTTCTACTTCTTTGTTTTCTTGCTGTTTCCTTCCTATGAGACACCTTCACCATCGATTTTCTTACCAATTCAATTTCCTGATCTATTTTATTTTCTGACTGCTGGATACTGCTCCATCTTGATTGTTGAACTTCTACCTCTGCTTCTGCTTGCTGAGTTCTTATTTCTTGCTCTTGATTAACGAGCCCTTGCTTGCTCGGTCCTTGCGGCTCTTTACTCCCGGCTCTTGCCCTTAGTTGTTGAGCCCTATAGCCCTAGCTACTGCCAATCGTTGGCCTCTGGCCTTCATCTTGCCAACGGTAAAATTCTTCCTGATTGTCATCCATGACAATTTCTTCATTCTCTGACTTCAGCAATTCTCTAGACTGGTATTTAAATTTCCATTCACTGTCGTCATCTCTTTTCCCCTATTCCTGGACCAAACATTCTTTAGTCCTTCCATCAGTACCTTCAATCATAAAACAAACACCAAATTTACAAAATCCTTGTGTCTCTTCCTCCTCTGGCAACACTTCAAATAGTTGCTCTAACATTTCCTCTGGAAACACTCCAATCTGCTGCTCTGCCATTTCATTCTCTTCTCTAAATGTTTTCAGAAACTAATTCAGCCATCTATTCTCAAGCATTTCATCAATATGCTGCAAACTTGTTTCACCATATTCTTCTTCTTCTTCCTTGATAATCTTCAGTAATTGTCCTTCACCCTCTTGATTGCTTCCGACAGTCAAATCAAGTTCTTCAAATTCTTCATTTTCATCTTCTATCAAAATAGAATTCTGATTTTCCACCGCTATAGCAATCCCAAAATTCTATCTTCCAACCTTCTCTTGGCTATCTAGACAAGCCAACTCTTCCTTGTCATCAACCGTAATAACAAGTTCCTTCACTTGAGACATGATTGCCTCACCTCTCTTCTTCTGCAATAGTTCATATGTACCCAAGACAACTCCAAAAGATGGATTGTCTTCTACAATACCTGTCAACACAACCAACTTGTCAATTTTAAAATCACACGACCCAATGTTCTCAATTGATGATCCAGTCACCAATTCTTCTTTCTACAGTTCTAAGTCTCTTCCAAGACCCAGAGAGTCTTTATTGTCTTCATTCCCTTGTATCTTCACATTCTACAATCCCCAATTTTGAAATTGAGGTTCTCATTCCTGCATTGAATCCTGGTTGTTTAGCATAATCTCTAGCAATCCAATTTCCTCATTCCATGGATTAAAGTCTTCCACAGAATTTTTGTCTTCCTTTATTTGATTGTTCAATGGTGTCAATTTTTCATCAGCTTCAACAAAATCTGCATTCACAAGAAAATTATTAAAACAAAACTCATAAGGCCTTAGAGCCTTTCTTTCCTCTGCTAGCATCTCAGTATGCTGTCCTGAAATTCCTTCCCTCTCTATCAGCACATCAGTATGCTGATTCACTTTTCCCAAAGAACTTTCTGAAGAATTCTTGAGACTGTCAACTAGTCTTCCCTTCACACCATCTGTCTCCATGATGTTTTCCTGTTCACTGTAGTGAACTCTGCCTTCTGCAATCTCCCTTTCATACTCTGAATTCTCCAGCAAATATTCTAGCAATGCAATTTCTTTGTGGCATTGCTGAAGTATTTCATCATCATTCACTATCCAAAAATTCATACACAAAGTTTCAGTTTGTAGACTAGGAGCTTCAACAGCCTCAATTGGTGTTTCACATGTCATTTCTTCAAACTGATCCTCCCTTTCTTCATTCACAAGAATTTCCTCCTGTACTGCAACAGTTTCCATCATAAATGTATCACTGCTTCCTTCAGTCAAGAGACATTCTCCAACATCGCATTTTACTTCAAAGTATTCATATTTTGAGAGATACTTCTTCATACTTGTGACAGCTTCACAAGATTTCTCATCCTCCTTTGCAAAACCTGTAATCGCATCACAATTATCAGATTCAAAAATACAAGGCTTTACATCACCCAATTGATTTGGACTTGTCCCGAGAGGAGGAGCCTCAAAGTATTCGATCGGGCGAATTTATGACGAGCGAGGATCGGATATTTCGTCTCGACACGGTAAGAAGAGATTGTTGCGAACTTAAATGCAAAGAATATCTGCAGAGTTACTTCGACGCCACGCAGTGCCTCTAAGGTCAACAAAACTCCTACCAAGCTTGAAATCATTATGTAAATCATTTAATACAGAGGATATGTATGTAAGTCTCCTCATTTGAGCCCCTCGAGGGCCAATGAGCCATTTAATTCTGTATTAATTGTAAATGAGATCTTTTATCATATCTCATCTCCTCATCCTTCTATATATACTATAGCAGAAGATGAGTGAGTGTTGGTTGTTGTTTGATTACAAGTTGTAACACTGAAACTCTCTGAAATAAATATAAAAGACTGTTGAAGTTGAAAAACAAATTAAAGTCTTGGATGTCTTGATGATGTTGTTGCATGCCTTTTCCTGAGAAGGCTCTATCATTGGATCCATGAGCTTGGCTATTGGTGAAGTATTCTGAACTGTTCTATGTTTTTTCCCTTGTTTTCATTATGTTCCATAAATTCTTGCTACAGTAGGCTGGAAGTTTTAGGCTAAGAAATGACTCTTGGAAGCACCTTAGACCTGTTCACCCTTCACTGTTTTTATGTTTTCTTCTGCTGAAGTATTTTAGAGTCTTTTAACTTTCTATTTAGTCTTCATGCTTGTTTATTTCCTTAATAGCTCAAATAGTTGGTTTCAGCATGATTTACGGTTCTCCCTGCTTGCCTGCTATCACTTGAAAGTTGTTATTGAAGTATCCCTTTGAAGTATCATTGTTTTAAGTTAATAAAAGAGGTCGGTTTTGATCTTGCCCTTTGCCATTGCTTGAACAGTTGTTTTGAAGGTCTTTATAGTTGTAAGCATAGATGTTATTTAGGTGTTCCCTCTTCTATGAATGCAATTATCAGTGAATCTTTTGTGTTTTCTAAAGTCCTTTAAAATAAAATATTTGAGGAAATAGGGTGTTCCCCGAATCTTAGATTTCATTTTAAAAGTTGTCTTGAAGTCATTATTTTCTTAAAGAATGTTTGTAGAATTTATGGTTAGTCCTGTCTATCAAATATCTCTTTATTGCTAAGTTATGTTTTCAAGTTCCCTTTGTTGAGAATTAAACTTCTCTTTCCAAATCATTAATGTCCATCTCATTCCAAAAACAAAAGGATCTTGTGGCCAAGTTAGATTTGCCCTTTGATATCCCATATCCCTTGAAGAGTTTTTCATGACCTTATTTTGACTCCATTGCCCAATGAACCAGATATTTCCTCTTTTTGTCTATCTTTCCTAGACCTTTCATATTCTGTTGTATCAACTCAACCCAACCAAACAAACATCTGCACTTAATAACTAGTCTAAAATCCATAATCAAAGCAAACAAGATAAACCTTTGCAAACAAATATTTGAGAGATCCCTCTCTAAGAACAGGAGGACTAGATCCCGGAACTCTAAAGATTGGTTCTGATGTTGCCTTGTCTTTTGATTTGCCAAACTGTCAAAACATGGGATACCAACATAATGGCGATCACGGTGGGACACTACTGAGAATTAGAGGCTTCAAAACCTTTTCTTGAATTTTTAAGTCTAGTATAACATAAGTAACTTTCCTCAAGCACTGCCTAAAAAATGGCAATCATGATAGGACTTAATTGAATCAGTGACAAACTAAGTAACCCTTAGGATTCTCGTTAACCCTTAT
This sequence comes from Pinus albicaulis, assembly GCA_034641835.2. Taxonomy (NCBI): domain Eukaryota; kingdom Viridiplantae; phylum Streptophyta; class Pinopsida; order Pinales; family Pinaceae; genus Pinus; species Pinus albicaulis. The sequence goes on from CM076579.1 coordinate 626,075,117, forward strand.
CAAACCTTGAAGGAACCAGTTACCAAGCCATAAGAGCAACTCTGTTTGTTTGAACACCTTAGCTAAGTGAAAAATCAGACTTGGAACACTCTCTTAACCTATAAAACCAAAATAACTCAGAAAAACCCAAAAAAATTTCAAGTTTGGCTTCATAATAAACATGGTAGTGGACCATAAAACCTTTTACCTCCTCACGAGCTAAAAACTTCCACTTTGTAGTAAAACACTCATTCTTATATATCACTTACCTTTTGTGGTGTTTTACCTTATACTCTTAGACAGAGTCTGGAAAGGGCCAGGTAGCCTCCGGATCTCATCCTCTTTTTGAGGTGAAATATCTGGTGAATGCCCTCCCAGTCAATCTCTGGTTAGAGTTTGTTGTGTTTCAGAATATCCTTGCAAAAGGATATTTCACAAACACTGTGGTGGATAGTGTACCCCTTAGAAAACATTCTAAACTTCCCACCTGGCGACTCCACAATCCTGAACAGACCTTAAGACTCCACTGGGAAGAACCCTTATCATTATAATATCATTCAAATCCAGTTAGAGGACTGTAGGATTAAAATTTGTGTAAACAGATCAGTTAACCTCTCAAAGATTGTCATACTTGGTTGAAATTTTCTTGTTATTTGGGTCTAAAAACACAGCATAGTGGCTCCTAGAAAGATCCACACTAGAACCCATCCTGACCCTGATCCACCTGAGATAGTTGATGACCCAGAAAGAATCCTTAGGAAGTCTCCTAAGATAGAATCTTCAACTATTTTCAGATCACCTCCAAGAGCTAATTCAGTCCCTGAAAATCTTTTAGCTCTACAACAATCACAAGCTGACTTAGTTAATCCCTTTAGGACTAGGTCATTTGGTGATTTAGATCAACTAGATTCTGAGTCTTCACTTTCATCTCCTAAGACAAGTGAACATCCTGGCAGCAGAGAAACAACACCTCCTGATTTACACTTCCTTCATAACCTAGGTGTCTCTCACCCAATATCAGCTCAGCAATCCACTACTATTCCATACACTCCTGTTCATCCTTCATCCACTATTCAAATCACTCCACTTCATCCCACACCTCCTCTTGTCAATCCACCCCTTGTAAACCCACCCCCACCACATATCATGGCAGCATGGTATGCTCCCTTAGTCCTTCCTGTACCATTAGTCAATCTTCCACAGGACTATCAGTCCAAAATTCCATTATATGATGCTAACAATGCTACAACTGCATCACAACATGTGGATAAGATGGATGACTACTTTGACAGAAATGAGATCGATGATGATTCTGTCAAGCTTAGATTATTTGCTCAGAGCTTAGGGGGAGAAGTAAGAAAATGGTTTAAAGGTTTAGCCCCCCGTAGTGTTAATGATCTCCAAGCCTTCCATCAAACGTTCCTAAACAAATGGGAAGTAAAGAAGAATCCTCTTCAAGTCCTTGCTGATTACAACAACCTTCGTAGGAACCCTGGGGAAAGTGTACAAGCCTATTGTACTAGATTTAACAGTGTATATAATGCACTTTCCCCAGAACTAAAACCTCCACAAGGCTCAACCTTAAACAAGTTTCCTGAAGGATTTGACTCTGACATGACTTATTCACTAAGAGAAAGAGATTTTGCAACTCTCGAAGATATGCAAAGGGGTGCTCTTTCTGTAGAAGTCAACTTAATAGAAAAGAGAGCAAGAATGAAAACTGAGAAGAGAGTATCTTTTAAAGAGGAATCCCCTCCTTCTACTTCAAGCTCAAAAATGGAGAGAATGTTGGAAGAAATGATGAAAGAGATGAGCATAATTAAGAAAGCACAAGCAAATCAAAACCAGACTACACTTCAAAACAATCAAAACAGGAATAGAAATCAGATTTATAGAAGAGATAACAATCAAGATAAGCAAAAAGAAAGTGACCAACAAATTAGACCTCCCTTTCAACAGAATTATGTAGATCAATATGAGGAAGACAGGGAATTGGAAAGGTTGGAAGAATCACATGTAAACTTGATTGGATCAGACAGTGGGGATGATGTTTTCCTTACTGAAGAAGAACAAGGTTTCTTCTCTGATGATCAAAATACAAACACCTATGAATATTCTGATGACTATAGATTGGGTTTTGAAAATGCAATCATGGAGATACACAAACAATATGATCTTAGGAGCAAGGGAAGTATAGAGAATTCAAAAGATAAGAATACTAGCACTGCTGTCAAGAAAAACACGGAAAACCAGCCCAAAAAGACAACAGAAAAAACCAACATTTCGGCCAAGAAACCAGATTTAAACAAAGACAAGGGAATCCAGCCAAATGTTGAACAGAGTACCCCTAGCACTTAAGCTATTGGTCCTAATAAAACTATTCCTATCACTAGTCCAAACAAGGTTCAACAAATCAAAGCTTCTGAAAAGAATTCAATTGAAAAAACAGATGTAAATATTAACAAGTCAATTATTCCTTTCAGCCTTGAAGGAGAGATTGCTAAGATAAAAATCACCATCCCCCTAGCTGAATTAGTAACCCAAGAAGTGTACAAAAACCAAGTTTTGAAAGCTTTAAACTTAGGAAGTGATACTGACACCTTAAACTTGACAGATGACAAACCTGAGCTGTTGTTTGGCCCAGAGGTTGAAGGAAAATATCAAGAAGGACTAGTCCCTCCCTTCTATGTTAGTTTGAACATACACGATAAAATTTTACACAATGCCATGTTAGATTCTGGAGCTTCACACAATCTAATGCCCAAGGTAGTAATGGAAAGCTTAGGCTTAGAAATTACTAAACCATACAAAGATTTGTATTCTTTTGACTCAAGCGGGGTCAAATGTTTGGGTTTAATCAAAGATTTATGTGTTAACTTATCTCAAATCCCTGCTAAGAGTCTAGTAATTGACATGGTTGTAGCTGACATTCCCCCTAAGTATGGCATGCTTTTATCAAGATCATGGGGAGCCAAACTTCAGGGAAGCCTTCAAATGGACATGTCTTATGCCACCATCCCTGTTTTTAACCAAAACAGAAGATTATACAGAGAATCCCACATGAAGTACATGGTGAGTAACATGGAAAAACCAAACAACACTCCAATCTATTCTATTCAATCAAGTTTAGATTCCTTTATCTTGTGTAACGAAGATGAAATTACTCAACAAGGTAAAGAAAACATGGACCCAATCAGTTCACCAGAACAATCCAATCTTACCTCGAATCAACTTCAAAACATTGACAATCAACAGCAACAAGAAAATGAAAATGAGTCAAATATACTTTGGACAATAAATTTCGATGGATCCTGTAATAAAACCAGTGCAGGGGCAGGTGTCTGGATTCAAAACACAAATCAGATTTTTTCATACAAGTTAGACTTCCCATGCACTAACAATATTGCTGAGTATGAAGCACTTCTCCTAGGCTTACAACTACTTAAAAAATTAGAAGCCCAAAAGATATCTATTTTAGGGGACTCTGAACTTATCATCAAACAAATCAAAGGAGAATACTTAGCCAAGAATCCAAGGCTTAGGGAATATCGAAATGCTGCCCTTGACCTATTAAAAACTTTCGAAAAATATGAACTCATTTTCATCCCTAGAGCACTGAATCATCTAGAAAATGAACTTGCCTTCATTGCCAGCAATTGCCAAGTACCTGAGATAAATGAACAACTCAGTATAAAGGTGAAACACAGACCTGTTGCGCCTGATAACGAAGATCACCGACAAGTGTTTTAATCTGAAAGACACATAGATGATTTCTTAAAATCAGAAAGTGATTTCAGCATACCAATACCAGAAACTAGCCATAAAGAAAACTGTTTGTACATTGAACAAATCCCGGAGGCTGAAATGACATATCCTGCTAATATAAATCATTTTGAAAATCCGTTTGAAGCAGAGATAATGAACAATGAAGACCAAGAAGACTTGGAAGTCTTACAATGCAAAAAATGATAGAATCCCAAGAGGTCTCACACCCTTAGAACACATGTTTGATCTCAACGATGTAGCCAAAGAACCAAGAATGGAGCCTGTGGAAACAAATGTAGAAGAGCATAACATAGGTAGTCTAGCAGAACCCAAGATGATCAAGCTATCCAGCACCCTCCCAGCTCACATAAAATTGCAATACATAGAGCTTTTCAAAGAATTTAAAGATGTGTTTGCTTGGGAATACAAAGACTTAAAATCATATGATACCAACATCATCCAGCATAAGATCCCCTTGAAGGAAAATCAAAAGCCTTTTAAGCAAAAACTAAGGAGAATAAATCCCCTTTTACTACCTTTAGTTAAGGCAGAAATTGAGAAAATGTATAATGCTGGGATCATAGTACCCATTAGATTTTCAGAATGGGTATCAAACTTAGTTTCTGTTAGAAAGAAAACAAGGGAAATCAGGCTATGTATTCACTTCAGAAATTTAAATAGAGCCTCTTTAAAAGACAACTACCCCTTACCCAAGATGGACCATATACTTCAAAGGGTAGTTGGGTCAAGAAGAATATCCCTATTAGATGGGTTCTCGGGTTACAATCAGGTGTTAGTGTTCCCAAGTGATCAAATCAAAACTGCTTTTACCACACCTTGGGGCACCTTTATGTATGTCAAAATGCCTTTTGGATTAATGAACGTAGGGGCCACCTTCCAAAGGGCCATGGACATAGCCTTCTCTGAAGATATTGGCTATTTTATAATTATTTACCTTGATGACATAACTGTTTTCTCAAAAACTGATGAAGAGAATTTGATTCACCTAAGAAATGTTTTTGAGAGGTGTAGGAAATTTGGCTTATCACTGAATCCCAAGAAAACCCTCTTTGGTCTCCAAGAAGGGAAACTTCTTGGTCATATAATTTCAGAAGAGGGAATCAAAATAGACCCTACAAGGATAGATGGCATATTGCAAATTAGCCATCCTAGAAGCCTCAAAGAATTTCAATCTTTCATTGGAAAGATTAATTTTTTGAGAAGGTTTATTCCCAACCTTGCTGAGCTATTAAAAAACATTACAAACATGCTTAAGAAAAACGTGGGTGTAAAATGGACTTTACCAGCTAAACAATCATTCGAACTAGTCAAACAAGCTCTTACCCAAACACCAGTCCTGATTAGTCCTGATTTTACCAAAGACTTTTACATTTTTTATTTTGCATCTGAACATACAATAGCTGCAGTTTTGCTTCAGAAGAATGATTTAGGACAAGAACAACCAATATCCTTCTTTAGTAGGGCCTTAAGAGATGCTCCTCTCAATTATAACATCATGGAGAAGCAAGCCTTAGCATTAGTGAAAGATTTAAAGGACTTTAGGGTCTACATTTTACACTCTCACATAATTTCTTTTGTTCCACATACTGTTGTCAAGGATATTCTAAGTCAAGACCCTGATGGTAAAAGGGGAAAATGGATTGCAACTATTCTTGAATATGACTTAGAAATTAGGCCCACCAAACTAGTCAAGGGGCAGGGATTAGCAAAACTTATGGCTGAGTCTAACTTTCAAGCACTGGACATGAATATGGTAGATGTGTTGGAAGAAATAGAAGAATCTGATGCTCCTTTCATTGAAGAAACATTTCTAAATTCTCCTTGGTATGCTGACATTATTTATGTGCTTTTATATCTAAATGCCCCTCCTTCTTTATCTAAAACTAAAGCTAGATTCTTGAAACAAAAGGCTTTGAGTTTTTGCATATTAGATGGAGTATTATATTGGAAAAATGCTGTTGGAATTTTGCTTAAATGTTTACTTGAAGATGATGCAGGAAAGATCATGCATGAATTGCATGATGGAGAATGTGGAGGTCACCTCTACTGGAAGGCCACAACAAACAAAATTCTTAGATCAGGTTACTATTGGCCTACCCTTTTCCCAGACACTCAGAAGTTGGTCATGTCTTGCCATAAGTGTCAAATCTTTGATGGAAAGAGAAAACTCCTTCCCTTACCTTTACATCCTATCAGAGTTGAGGCACCTTTTCAACAATGGGGGCTGGACTTCATTGGGGAAATTCATCCATCCTCCTCAGCTCAACATAAGTGGATCCTCACAGCCACTGACTTCTTCACCAAATGGATAGAAGCTATACCTACCAAGAATGCTAATGACTCTGTCATTATCAAGTTTCTTGAAACCCATATCCTATCCAGATTTGGTTGTCCCAGAAAAATCATAACAGACAATGCTGCTGCTTTCAAATCTAAGAAGATGGTTGATTTCTGTCACAAATACCATATAACCTTGGGCCATTCCACTTCTTACTATCCCCAAGGAAATGGATTAGCTGAATCCTCCAACAAGAGTCTCATCAATATCATTAAAAAGTTGTTGGAACAGAATAAAAAATCATGGCACAGTAAGCTGGTTCATGCCTTATGGGCTGATAGATTAACTACAAAGAAATCAATAAATATGTCCCCCTATCAGTTATTTTATGGCATGGATGCAATTTTTCCTACCTCATTGGGAGTTCCAGTCATGAAGCTCCTTCAAGAAGTGCAGGTTGAAGAAAATGATATTCAGAGGAGGATCAACCAAACAATCCATTTACAACAGACCAGAGAAGAAGTTTATGAAAGAACACAGTTAGTCCAAGAAAATATGAAGAAACTATTTGATAAGAGGACTAAGGCAAACAATTTCCAGGTTGGAAGTGTTGTTCTTAAATGGGATTCAAGAAGAGAAGAGAAGGGGAAACATGGCAAGTTTGAGAACTTGTGGAAAGGGCCCTATATTATTCATGCTGAGAGGGGTCATAATACATTTTTCTTGAAAGAATTGAATGGAGAAGACCTGTATGGAGGTCCTGTCAATGGCAGGATGCTCAAGCATTACTTCTGCCAAGAATCTTAAGTTTCAAAGCATTTTTGTTTTACCATTGTAAATATCATAGTCTAACCATTGCGTTCAAAGTTATGAAAAATTAGAAATACAAAAAACAATAGAAAGAAAGAAAAGAGGGCAGAAATGAAAAACAAGAAAGGCAAAGCCCCATGCCAAAAAAGAGAAATAAATCTGAAAGTGTGCAAGCTCAAATGCCACTCCTCAAAACACACTTCTAATTATTCAAACTGTTTAATCTTGACTAATTAGCTTTAAATTTTTTCTGCTGATAGGATAGTGAATTCAATTTGCCAAACTGTTTAACCTTGGCTTATCAGTAGATAGATTAGGATAGAAATTGAAGGTTCAAACATACTAAAAATATGAACCAAATTTTCCAAAAAAGAGAGGACTCAAATCTATGTTAATTTATGAGTCAAAGAAAAGATCTGGTTCTAATCAGCTTAAAACTTGAACCAAAAGAAAAGGAAAGACAACTCAAAACAAGTTTAAAACAAAGCTGTAAAAACATAAGGCAACACTTTGAGTTCTCAGATCCTAAGCCTTCTATTTTTAGATTTAAATTTTCTACAAATAATAATCTATGTGCAACTTGTTTTTATGCCATAGATCACAGCAAGTCAAACAACTTAACCTTGACTTGACTGTTTTTAAATTTATGTTATAGAATTTAGAGAATGAAAGTCTGTTGGACAGTTTAATCCCAACAGACAGTAGATTAGGTAGAGAAATATCTTAGCTCGACTGTTTAATCTGAGATCAGGGAGAAATAAGGAGTAGAACTAGATTATATTTTTGTTTTCAAAAAGAATAAAATGTTGTAAGAGAGTTTTCCAATCCAAGTGCACTCTGATGAAGAAAAAATGTTAGATTAGTAGGATTGGGTAGGTAGAAAGTTTGTTGATGAAAGTTCCATTGTTTTTTAATAACTGATAACTTGTTTCCAGAGCAAAAGAAGATCATTCAAGTATAAGAAAATAGCCCAATGGATGAGGCAACTGATCAGCCTCCCAGAGAATACAAGTCTGCAGTTCTTGATGCCTTCAAAAAGGCACCATCCCCAAGTGGAGCCACTGTTAGCCACCCATAAAAATCTGTCATATCAGATGGTGGCTAAATGATGTTGGATAGCCTTCAAGAAACAATTTCATTACTAAAAATTGCTAATACTTGAAGACTTTTGGTAATATCCTGACCTTGGATAATATTCACTATTGTTTCCTGGCAGAACTCAGAAGTCCTGCTGATTTCCAAAGCCAAAATACTGCTGAAAACCCCTTTTTCCTTTTCCTCCCAACTAACCTCTTTTTCTATCCCTCCATTCCCCACGAAAATCCCTCATTTCCACATTTCTGCTATTTCCCCTCATCAAAATTCATTTTATAAGGTTAAAAACCCACTTTTTAACCTTACCGAAACCTTTAATTCATTCAAAAACATCCAAAAACCATAGAGAACGCATATTTTCTATGTTCTGGGCTTAAGCCCCCTCGCGCTAAGCCTCTAACCCTTTCTTCGTCCATGCGCTCGAATGCCAGAACCAAATGCTAAACCTCTCGGGCGCTTATCCTTTCCAATAATATTTCTCCACCCAAAACATTGAAAACCTTTGTAAAATCGTTTTTTTGGGTTTTAAATTATTTCCAAAGGTTTTCGCCCGTATAAATTGTGGAACAATCTCCACCGTCGATCTGCCCTGCAGATTGGACGGTGCGGAGCGCACCATTCCTGTGGACCCCCCCCATCCATACGCTGTTTTCCAAACCCACGTGGTATCTTTCGCACCGCCTTTGGGAAAAATTTGGTTTTCTCCCAATCGACAGCGATTCCATACGCTTGCCACCATGCATCCCCTGTACCTTTTTCAAAACCACCGTCCCTGCGCATTAAAGTTATCCCCCGCGCATTAATGTTCAGACCAGGATGTCCAGTGAAATTGATCTCCGCCGTCCGATCTGGGCCGACTCATCCAACGGTTATCGCTCTTCGAAAGTGCCTGATGGATAACCAAAGTGCCCGCGCGATAAACCAGCCTTCGCACAGCGGCAAATCAATCTCCGTCGTCGATCTGATCTGCAGATCGACGACCCATATTTCATCGCCCGATTCCGTTGCCCAGTCAATGATTCTCCTCCGCTGACTTTCCATCGCCCGATCCCGACCGTCGATCTCCGCAGATTGACGGCTTAGATTTAATCTTTCATCTGCGCATTCCACGATCACTTCCGATAAATCTGGACCGTTGGATGATGCCATCTAATGGCCACGCTCCCTCCATATGCCTCTGCAGCAGTTAACCAATAAATGCATGGATATTATAATGTTTTGTTTGTATTTTACAGGTTTTCGAAGGTTTTTATTGTGAACGAAGAAAATTCAAAAGAAGAGGGTGACGACTCTCTTACTTTCGATTTACCAAAGGAAATCGACCGCTGGGTTTAAAATTCACATCTATCAATGTTTCATGAACCATTGATGCATTCCAGACCCTGTGCAGCCATGCGCAATAGCATGAAAACATGGATTGAACGCAGAAAAAGAATATCAGTGCCGGAGACTAGGAAATTATCAGAGCAGAGGATTAATGGATTGTTTACGGGGATTATGGCCTAAAAATATCATTATAAACCTAATCCCTGGGTTAAAACAGAGCTCAAATCAAATCCAAAAGGTTTCACTGACAAGAAACCCTCCACCATCACAGATTGAGGCAAATTGATCCCTCTAGCTACCACGTCGCCACCTGTGCCTCAAAATATTCAATCAGGAGCTCAATTTATTGATCAAGATCATATATTTTGCATCGACGCAACCGAAGAAGTTATTTCTGCCAGGAACATCAATGCAAAGAATATCTGCAGAGTTACTTCAACGCCACATAGTGCCTCAAAGGTCAAAAAAACTCCTACCAAGCTTGAAATCATTATGTAAATCATTTAATACAGAGGATATGTATGTAAGTCTCCTCATTTGAGCCCCTCGAGGGCCAATGAGCCATTTAATTCTGTATTAGTTGTAAATGAGATCTTTTATCAGATCTCACCTCCTCATCCTTCTATATATACTACAGTAGAATATGAGTGGTGGTTGGTTTTTGTTTGATTACAAGTTGTAACACTGAAGCTCTCTAAATAAATATACAAGTCTGTTGAAGTTGAAAAACAAATTGAAGTCTTGGATGTCTTGATGATGTTGTCGCATGTTGTTCCTGTGAAGGCTCTATCATTGGATCCATGAGCTTGGCTGTTGGTGAAGTATTCTGAATTGTTTAATGTTTTCTCATGTTTTCATTATGTTCCATAATTTCTTACTACAGTAGGTTGAAAGTTTTAGGCTAAGAAATGACTCCTTGAAGCACCTTAGACCTGTTCATCCTTCACTGTTTTATGTTTTCTTCTGCTGAAGTATTTTAGAATCTTTAATCTCTCTCTTTAGTCTTCATGCTTTTTTATTTCCTTAATAGTTCAAATATTTGGTTTCAGCATGATTTATGGTTCTTCCTGCTTGTCTGCTATCACTTGAAATATGTTATTGAAGTATCCCTTTGAAGTACCATTGTTTTAAGTTAATCGAAGAGGTCGGTTTTGATCTTGCCCTTTGCCATTGCTTGAACAGTTGTTTTGAAGGTCTTTATAGTTGTAAGCATAAATGTTATTTAGGTTTTCCCTCTTCTATGACTGCAATTATCAGTGAATCTTTTATGTTTTCTAAATCCTTTAAAATAAAATCTTTGAGGAAATAGGGTGTTCCCTGAATCTTAGATTTCATTTTAAAAGCTGTCTTGAAGTCATTATTTTCTTAAAGAATGTTTGTAGAATTTATGGTTAGCCCTATCTATCAAATATTTCTTTATTGTTAAGTTATGTTTTCAAGTTCCCTTTGTTGAGAATTAAACTTCTCTTTTCAAATCATTAATGTCCATCTCATTCCAAAAACAAAAGGATCTTGCGGCCAAGTTAGATTTGCCCTTTGATATCCCATATCCCTTGAATAGTTTGTCATGACCTTATTTTGACTCCATTTCCCAATGAACCAGATATTTCCTCTTTCTGTCTATCTTTCCTAGACCTTTCATGTTCTGTTGTATCAACTCAATCCAACCAAACAAACATCTGCACTTAATAACTAGTCTAAAATCCATAATCAAAGCACACAAGATAAACCTTTGCAAACAAATATTTGAGAGATCCCTCTCTGAGAACAGGAGGACTAGATCCTGGAACTCTAAAGATTGGTTCTAATGTTGCCTTGTCTTTTGATTTTCCAAACTATCAAAACACGGGACACCAAAACCACTAAATGGAATTGAATTCACCACAAAACAAGCGATGAAACATGATTACAATCTAGGGCTTTGATACCAAATGATGCTAGGATTCCACTATAAAAGCAGAGATCCTAGCATATACAACAGACTTCTTCAACCCTATCGTGAAAACTTAACTCAAAAAGCTCATACATATCTACTTAGATTCAAGTCCAAATATAAATAAAGAGAGAGTCAAACAATAACCAAGCTGCTCATATAAAATACAACAAGAAATTTCAGATTCAAAACATTTGGCCGAATATTACAATGGATGGCCTCTCGGCGCTTGGGCCTTTTACAAAAACTCTCAAACCATTTCTCTCTCTCTCTCTGTGTTCCTTAGTATTTTTCATCCTCACACAATCCTCCTATTTATACATAATTATGAATTTATTTCAATCCATGATTTCCTCCACACAAATCTCAACCAAAATCTAAAATAGATTTATCCCTTTTTTGGACTCAACTAAGTCCTGTTTAAGGAATTCCTAATCCCTAGATTATCTACCTAATTCAACTCCTCATATCCTTAATTTATTAAAAGAATATTTACAATAATCCCCACACTTACATTTTTCTCTCTTAATTTATTAAAAATGAGCATAATAATTTATAAAATAATTAAAGACATTACCCCTTAATTACACAATATTTTAATGAAAATCACGCGAGGTGCTCACGCATCACATTTGAAGAGACAAATCTAGAGGGATTGTGTTAAAGACCATTTAAGTTAATCATTCTACCCTCATGCTTAATGGAAATAAAAATTTCATATGATTCATGTCATATGTTCCCAAGGTTTGAAAACACTAAAGTTTAAACTCCTAGGATCTCATCATTCCCTCTAGTTGAAGGAAGAAGAAATTTGAAAAGAAACATTGATCTCCTATAGTGACTCATACCTTTCTTATTTCACCTTTGCACTTGAGAATTTGATGGCTTAGGATTTGAACCTCAAATTAAGTGGTAGGTTCAACATATAATTGAGTTTGTTTGACCTTCTAGGAAACTATGCAACGATGAGTGCTTTCTATGTCCAAGATTATAATGATCCATTTTAGATGAATCTCTTAGCTTTCACTGTCTTAAGATTTTTGAATATTGATCTTATTAGAAATTGTAAGTTAAAGGTAATTTTTATTGCAAAATCTAGCACCCCTATGGCATCATAGGTATGGGCACCTCAACTTGACCTATCTCTCTCAGTTTCCATGAGAGAAACTAGTAGATGGACTTCCGAACATTCTATAGAAGATCCACAGAGTTTGCAGAGCTTGTCAGGCAGGGAAGCTACATTGAATACCATTTTATGAAGGACAAGCTTGGAGAGCGTAGAGGGTCCTTCAGTTGGTACTTTCAGACATATGTGGACCAATGAAAATGACATCAACCACTGGTGCTAGGTACTTCCTTCCGTTTGTTGATTATTTTAGTAGAAAAATGTGGGTATATTTTCTATAATTAAAATATGATGTGTTTAATGAATTTCAAAAGTTCAAAGAATTAATAGAGAAACAGTTAGGTTGTCATATTGCCTCTCTTAGATATGATACTAGTGGGGAATTCTACTTAAAATATTTCAATAATTTTTGTGCTAAACATGGGATCCAAAGACAAGATGGGATGAAAACACATTTCAAGACCTTGTGGCAGCCATACAAGAAGAAGAAGCCCCCACCCCTCTTGAAGATGATAACAATATCACTAAAAGGGACCCTCCAAATTCACAAAATTAGTTCATGATGGACAGGCTATTTTGTGACCAACATAGCCCCACAGCAAACCCCATCCTCATCAAAGAACTGGTATGTGTTGATGTATGTGTCCTAGATTCTATGAAAGATTTGCATGAAAAAAAGGAGCATGATAATAATTTTCACCATTGTGAGGAGGCTAGTCATGATGTCCAACATAACAAAGCAATAAAAATAGGAAATGAAATTTTTTTGAATAGTTCCACCAATGATATAAGATGTATGCAGTTCTAGTCGGGTAGAAACCATGTTTCTACCAAAAAGGATCAACCATTTGAAAAGTATGATGAATATCATGCTTCCCTTGCTGATAATTTAAATCCTAAAAACACTTTTGAGGTCACAGAATTATACTTCAATCACACTAATCCTATTTTTTCAAATAGTGAAAGTAAGGGAGTTGCAGACTTTCATGGTAATATACTTGGCACCTTGACATTCCATTGTGAGTTTGAGTAGAGCAGTAATGTACCCCCATGTTGCACTTTGATTTTAATCATGATCGTGTAAGAAATAAATGGAAGTAATCATGGTTTCCTAGAGTTTGAGGTCAATAAACTCAAAGGGTTTTTCAAAACCATGAAAGTAATAATGTGACCCTCATGATTATCTAAGTGAAGAAACAATTAATTTTATAGTTCAACCCTCAAATATCCTATATCATGGAATCTGATGGCCCCCCTATTTTTGATTCCTATGATCTAAATTTATTCCTCAATCCTGATGGAATAGGGAAGTTTCTCCCTTTTACTGTCAATACTCATCTAGAAGACAAAGTTATTGACATATGTCATGAATATTCCATGGTAGAAAAACAAAAGGTATGTTATAAACATGCAATAATGAAGCTCTTAGTCATATAAATCCATTTCCACCCCTATATGGCTCTATTGTTGACAATAATGAAGTTGGACAACCCCAGAATATTGATGAAACCTGTAATGAAACCCTCAATGATATTTACAACTACAGTGCTAAGAATGAAAGTGATTTCCAGAAAATCATTGATGAATAATACGGGCTTGACCCAAATAAAAATTCTCTCTAGACCACATCAAATGCAAAGATATTCTCTTCTCCATGAACATGTGGACAATCATTCATGCACTAGATTTTTACAAGGAAATGTAGACAGCAAACATCTAACAAATCCACATGAAGTCGACACTGAGGGACAACTTTGGGCCTAGAAAAGGTGCATTCTGGAATGATCGTTGATATAGGTCAAAATGATCTTGAAACCAGCAATAGGACATTTTCTCAATGTAGTCATAAACAAGATTTGGCTGCTCCAACCACTCAACTTATGGGGTACCTTTCAAAGTGTGGTTCACATCAATAAGATCTATACATGCACAGGTAACCAAAAACATGAATTGCAGGAGTTTTTTTTTTTTTAAAAGGCTGCTAGCAGGAGTAACAAGTTTGGATATGATCATGAGCCTCATAATATTTTTCATAGGAAATATTTTCTCTAGCACATTGAGGATGTGGTTCATCCTGAGTGGACTATTTTCTTGCATCATTGCATTGTCATCAACACCATGTGTGAAAGGGCTGATGCCAAGTTAAATATTTGACTCAACCATGTTGGAACCAAGAAACCAGTGGTTCACAACTATAGGCCTATTGAGTACCATGCAAAGATAGCTAAAGGAGAATATTCCAATGCACAATCTAGTGCCAGAAACCATGTACAACCCAGTCAAGAAACTAAAATATTTATCAAAAATTTTAAGTGTAACTTATATGACGTGATCCCATAAATAGTTGTAGTTGTAGACATGTATCTGACTACTTTGTATAAATATCCTAGAACACAATCGACGAATGAATTCGTACCCACTCTTTTGCATGCTCTGGGGGATAGGACTAGTTCTAACATAATTAAAAAATAAACAAGAATTGGCAGATGTGATCAATGTGAAATGTTTTTGAACAGTGCTCTTCATGATACTAGAAGAATAGCTAACTCACATGATATTTTGTATTCAAAGGAACAACGGGACCTAAACCCCTTGCATAACTTTGAGTACCTTGTCCATAATAAAAGAATGGAAAGCATTTTAAGCTTAAATGATTTAGATTTTTCATTTTTAGCACAGGAGGGAAGTGTGGTCGACCAAGAGTCAATTATGATGTGGAAACCATCTTAAAATAGCCTAATAGACAAATACAATGTGCTTGTACTCTAAAATTACTTAGTGTTTGACATGAGATTGAGAAATGAAAATTACATTTTGGAAGTATTTCACATGGATCAATGTTGGCCCAAAAAATTATTGAATAGGGGTCAATTTGGTATCACAAATGCCACAAGTACTTATATTTGTGGTTGTTTCATCTTACTCTGGATTACATAGACCTTGCAAACTAGTATGACATAATTGGGTCAAGCAAGTTATTAGTGCAGTATTGTCCAAGAGAGCGACAAAAGCGTGCAATTACATTTTCTAGGGTAATTGTGTTGTGTTGTTCATAAGTCTGAGCTAGCCATAGCATTTAAGGTTAATATTATCCCTAAGCAGAGGGACCAAGCCTACTGGAGTTCGACAAACAACCTGATTTCTTGAGACTAGCAGAGACATTTATAGGTCTGTGGTTATCTCTAAGATAAGGTGGAGCCCTGTGGTATGACAGGACGTGGCTCTAAAATGTACAAGCTACCAGTATTTGGGTTTTGGCTTACATTGTAGGAACTCACTACACACGGCACTTTGGAAAGAAAAAGAAACAAAAAAAAAATATTGTCCACATGGATGCATCATACAAATAGGAACTACAAGGGCATGCAACAATTAATTTCTTATTTCAAGGAGGCCATATTCGTAAAATAAACGTGATTATGAATGGGGACACAACATACTCTAAAGAATCGTTGCCTATTCTAGAGGGAATCAGGGAACTAGCAATTTCATGCATCAATATTTCATCCGCATCTCTCCTATTTCTCATGCTTTAAGCACAATTGGAGCATTAAGAATCACATAGAAGGGAAAATAGAGTGCATATGAACAATAAACAAACCTGTAGAGAATGCAGGCAAGTTCCAATCTCGACATCAAATATTGACACAACGTTCTCAGCCGCTGCATCAAGGTACCTGCCAAGACGAGGCTGAAATCGCACTTGATTCATACCACCCTGTAAATCACCACAGTTTGCCCAGTCAGCACAAATTCATGCTTCAAAGACTGGTTTCAATAATAAAATGCATTGCTTGGAGTCATGCCAATTAATATTTTCAATGGAAGCTACCTTGAAATATCTGGTGCATGCACCCTGGTTAACACTCCAGTAACGGACTTCACTTTCCCCATCACAAGAGAAAATAAGATCTTCATTGTTCGGGTGGAAATCAAGAGACATTACAGACCCAGTATGACTAGAAAAAGTATGTAAGGTATAGTTTGGTTGCACGATACAAAATATTTTGAGCTATCAAACAACAAAAATACAGGATTAACCCTAATTTTAACTGAATAAACCTAGCATCGTTAACATGTACAAAAGGTAAGTGATACAGAAATTGAAGCAAGAACTGTACCGGCTTCAAATCAATATTCATTTACAGAACTTGGGATCTGCCAAAAATACCCTAGAAAATATTGCATACATCAATCACATTTTTCAGTCATAAATCAGACGGTGTTATATTAAGGCAATCCTCGTTTTACAGTCACCAATTTACACCACTAATCAAATTTCACAATGCAACATTAGGGTGAAAAACTACAGTAAATTATAACATTCATGCCAAAAGCTTCCACAAAGTTATAATGTATAAAAATGTTTCGTAACTTCCTATACCCAGTAACAATGCGCCAAAATCTCTGCAAATACCCCAAAACAATTACAACAAAAACCTGCGAGCGAAATTGATGAAAAATACATTTTTATGTTTGACAGACATAAAGGCATTAAACCCTCTCTCCACAAATGCAGCGAGCCAGCTGGATGTCTTTGGGCATAATAGTGACCCTCTTAGCATGTATCGCATACAGGTTCGTGGCTTCGAAGAGACCCACAAGATATGCCTCCGCCGCTTCTAGCAAATTCGACACGGCAGAGGACTGGAACCTCAGATCCTTCTTGAAGTCCTCCTAGGAAATTTCCCTAATGAGACGCTGAAATGGCAGCTTCCTTATAAGAAGTTTCGTGCTCTTCTGATACTTTCAGATCTCACGCGGGGCAACAGTGCCTGGCCTGAATCTGTGAGGCTTCTTCACTCCACCCGTCACTGGCACAGATTTTCGGGCAGCCTTTGTTGCGAGCTGCTTCCTCGCGCTTTCCCACCGGTGGATTTACGGGTAGTCTACTTCGTTCGGGCCATTTTCCCTTCTGCTCTGCTCTGCAACTATCTTCTTTCCTCTTGCTCGTGCTCCTCAAGGGTGAATTCTTTTTCAGGTGGAAATAAAACATTATCAAAAAATTAAAAATAGATCGGCTATTTTTGCCTCGTCATGCAATTGTTGTTTTCTTTAAACCTTCAGCATGCCATACATGCACAAGATCCATCAAAATGTAACAAAAACTTAAATTTTTGACTCCTGTAACAAATATCTCTGTAGACTACCTCAGTATTCAAATTGAAACCTCAACTAATGCCAGAGTGAGTGAGGGTGAAGGGCGGGATTTTTTGGAGGCAGGAATCCAAATTAATTAAAAATAAAAAATAAAAATAAAAATTAAATGTCAATAATAATAATTTTTTAAAAATTATATACAGTATTAAATTAAAAATTCAATATAAATAAATGAGATAGTAATATGCATATAAAATTTAAAAACATAATTAAATAGTATTAGAAATTATTTTTGGAATTAAAGTAGGTTAAGTAAGTCATTTATCTATGACTATTTCCATTAGAGTTAGTCTTCATTTACTAATTTCTCATGATTTTCCACTATAATTTCTAATATAATGTATTGTGGAAACCCCTAATACTTAAATTAAAAGGCTCAAAAATAAATTTATGTGGTTTTTTCTTTTTTTAATATAGATATAAAAAGGTATGATAAAATGCCCTCTCTTAAGGTTTGATAGTTATTATTTTTTTTGGTCTAAGCTTCCACCTATCATAATGAATCTAATTGCCTAGATTTAGCATTATGGTATTTTTCTTGCTCAACCCATTAGGGTTTTGATGAGACTCTTAACTGATTACTCTCATTTCCCCCTTTTTGTCGAACTTTGATGTTGTCCCCATTCGCACTTTACATGTTTTCCCCACACATCATGTGTTGCCTCATATGTTGACCTTAAGACTACATTAGGGTTTTGAAGGTGTTGCTTTGGTGATGTGCCAAGAGACTCCCATGATTTCAAAACTTATCTTTCCCTAGTATGTATCGCAACCAACAGAAGCACTACATGTGGACAAGCAAGATTTCATTATTGGCTCCACTTATCTTTACTATACTAGGGTTTGGGAGAAACCCTAATTTGGCAAGAAAGTGACCCCCTTTTTGTTTTTAACCTATGCCTCTAAGAGGATAGTCTCATCGACATTGCATGACATTGCATTACACCATGGTGTTTCCATGTGTTAAGGCATGCCAATATGTGCAACGGTGTGACAATGTGTGTCAGGGACAATCAAGGAAACAAACAAAGAAACAAGTTGAGCTACAAAGAGATGAACACATAAGAGGGTTAATAAGTCATCAATTTACCTTTTTCGTGGGGGCATTCTAGGCACACCAACACTAGGTGTGAATAGGTGCCAAGTGCCAAGTGTTAGTGCATTCTATGTGCCAAATATTCCTCTATTTCTTCTCATCTACTTTCCAATAATTGATCTCAAATAGCTTTAATATTAAACCATGCCAAAGCATACCAAGTCATCTCATGAATGCATGTCAGACATGCTAAGACTTTCCAAGTGCTAACATGTGCCAAGTGCCAAAGTGTGTCAAGGAGTGTTATGCATGTTATGAAGTGGCAGGGTATGTCGAAAAGTGCTAATTAGAGAGTGCCAATGCATGTTGAGGAGTGTTAAGGAGTACTAGGACAACACAAGGGAGCACTAGGTAAAAATACATGGAAGTGAATGAATATGAGGGTGTGTCAAGGAGTGGCAATGAGTGATAGTTGTCATGCCAAGGAGGGAGTGAGAAGGTATTCTAAGCATTCACACACCTTATTGACCACTCAATTCTTACCATTCTCACACCATAACAAAAAACCATAAAAATGTCATTCTTAAAATCTATTGTGTAGTTTCCTAATGTCATTCAAGTAGAATCTCTCAATTACATATGTCGGTAATGGTGAGATCATTCTTTTATTCTCTTAAAGGAACTCTTTCTAGACATGCACCCCATCAAACATAAATTGTCAAGTCAAAAATAATGGAAATGAATGAATAAGAGGGTGTGTTGGGGGTGTCAGCAAGTGTTAGGAGTGGCAAGGGGGGAGTGACAAGGCATACTAGGGAATGTAGGGGATGCTAACACATGCCACATAATTCCAAGGTATTTAAGACATGTCAGTTGTTATGGCATGTCAAGATGTAAACTATGTTTCTTATTTGTTTTACGACCACAGTTGTATGTGATGAGCCTTGTCTTGGTAACTTGTTAAGTGGGATCAATTGAGATTGGACATGAGTAGTCTAATATGAGTTACATGTAGTTCTTAGGTGAACAAGGCATATGTTTAATTTCCATGCCACGTGAGAATTTTGGTTTGGTCTTAGAATCTTTGATGCAAACACACTCAAGTGCCACAACACATCAACTTTTCACAATGAAATCTACACACATCAGGGAATCAATTAGTGCACATGAAAATTTTTAAATTTTTAAAACCTTTCTTCGTTAAATTACAGATTGTAATGGAATAGGCTAGATCTCTCGTGCTAGGGATGATGGCCCTTTACAATCACACTGATACAAGGAATACAACTAGGGCTTGGTGTTAGTCCTTTGACAACGAATATACCTTGAACAAGACAACACTTGACCCAATTTTTTATTGTGGACACACATAGCCCTTTTAATCCACATGTCTTGAACACATCTGGCAAATCCTCTTTCCTCCCATTATGCAACTCTTTAATCTGCCTCTATCAATGAGCTAAACTCCTTTATGTTATTGAACTCAGATAAAAAAACTTTTCCCTCTAAGTACCTCTTTTTTCCCTTAAGGTCTACAACACTTAAAGTTTTTGATTAGTTGTTAATTACTCTGTCATGAACAACTCTCTAGTCTGCTCACTTTTGCCATACTGCTGCTCCAAGATGAAAAGTCTAGGGATATGGAGGTTTCCCTTCTTATCAATGACGCGATACTATACAATACAGTGAACTAGGGCTAGTTGGCTATCCCACTTGACTGCTAGTTTAGTCCTTCAAATTCTGCACGTCCTTAGGCCCAATACACCTATCCTTCTACCAGTGTTGTTTTCCTTCACAAGTACATGAATTAGAGCTCTTCTTTGATAGTCATCTAACAACCCCCCAATTGTACTTGGATTGCCATCAATTTTCCCAACCCAGTAATTTTTTTTTACTGATCTAGTGCCCACGACACTACCCTCATCTAGGGCTCTTCAAATATGACACCTAATAGTGATTTGAGTCCTCTCAAAATCACTATTCTTGTGTACCATTTTTTTTTTCCAATCTATGAACAAATCTGAACTACTCATCTTATCATTCTTCTAACAATTTGTAGATGATTGAACTAGGGTCACAAATCATCCATTAAAATTCCATTGACTAACTAATTATAGGTTGCTTCAGATCTCTGTCCATTGAATTTTCCAAACCTTTCTTCATTAAATTACAAACTGTAATAGAATAGGCTAGAGCTCTCGTACCAGGGATGATGGCCCTTTACAATCACACTGATACAAGGAATATAACTAGGGCTTAGTGTTAATCCTTTGACAACCAATATACCTTGAACAAGAAAATGCTTAACCCAATTGTTTATTGTGGACACACATAGCCCTTTCAATCCACATGTCTTGAACACATCTAGAAAATCCTCTTTCCTCCCATTATGCAACTCCTCAATCTGCCTCTATCAATGAGCTAAACTCCTTTATGTTACTAAACTCGGATAAAAAAAAAATTCCATCTAAGTACCTCTTTTTTCCCTTAAGGTCTACAAAACTTAAATTTTTTGATTAGTTGTTCACTACTCCATTGTGAACAACTCTCTAGTCTGCCCACTTTTCCATACTGCTGCTCCAAGATGAAAAGTCTAGGGATATGGAGGTTTCCCTTCTTCTCAATGACACAATACTCTACAATACAGTGAAATAGGGCTAGTTAGCTATCCCACTTGACTGCTACTTTAGTCCTTCAAATTTTGCACGTCCTTAGGCACAATACACCTATCGTTCTACCAGTGTTTTTTTCATTCGCAAGTACATGAATTAGATCTCTTCTTTGACAGTCAGCTAAAAACCCTCCAATTGTACTTGGATTGCCATCAATTTTCCCAACCACAATAAATTTTTTTACTGATCTAGTGCCCACAACATAACCTAATATAGGGCTCTTCAAATATGCCACCTAATATTGATTTGAGTCCTCTCAAAATCACTATTCTTGTGTACCAATTTTTTGTTGTCCAATCTATGAACAAATCTGAACTACTCATCTTATCATCCTTCTAAAAATTTGTAGATGAATGAACTAGGGTCAAAAATCATCCATTAACAGTCCATTGACTAACTATTTATAGGCTACTTCAGATCTCTGTCCATTGACTTTTTCAAACCTTTCTTCGTTAAATTACAAACTGTAATAGAATAGGCTAGAGCTCTCGTACCAGGGATGATGGCATTTTACAATCACACTGATACACGGAATACAACTAGGGCTTGGTGTTAGTCCTTTGACAACCAATATACCTTGAACAAGACAACACTTGACCCAATTTTTGATTGTGGACACACATAGCCCTTTTAATCCACATGTCTTGAACACATCTGGCAAATCCTCTTTCCTGCCATTATGAAACTCCTCAATCTGCCTCTATCAATGAGCTAAACTCCTTTATGTTACTAAAATCGGATTAAAAAAAAAATCCCTCTAAGTACCTCTTTTTTCCCTTAAGGTCTACAACACTTAAAGTTTTCGATTAGTTTTTCACTACTCTGTTGTGAACAACTCTCTGGTCTGCCCAGTTTTGCCATACTGCTACTCCAAGATGACAAGTCTAGGGATATGGAGGTTTCCATTCTTCTCAATGACGCAATACTCTACAATACAACGAACTAGGGCTAGTTGGCTATCCCACTTGACTGCTACTTTAGTCCTTCAAATTCTGCATGTCCTTAGGCCCAATACACCTACCCTTCTACCAATGTTTTTTTCCTTTGCAAGTACATGACTTAGAGCTCTTCTTTGAAAGTCACCTAACAACCCTCCAATTGTACTTGGATTGCCATCAATTTTCCCAACCACAATAAAACTTTTTACTGATCTAGTGCCCAAAACACTACCCTCATCTAGGGCTCTTCAAATATTCCACCTAATAGTGATTTGAGTCCTCTCAAAATCACTATTCTTGTGTACCAATTTTTTGTTGTCAAATCTATGAGAAAATCCGAACTACTCATCTTATCATCCTTCTAACAATTTTTAGATGACTGAAATACGGTCACAAATCACCCATTAATAGTCCATTGACAAGCCTATCATGTTCCTTTTTGCAAGGGTGGTGGTGATGACCTTCACTGTGTTGGGACAAGATATAAATAAGTGTGAAGAGATATCATCATATGACTTGCATAAAGGATATATGCAGGGGTGATTCGTAAACTATCATGGATATTTATCATGAAAAAAATGTGTTTTTGTTCCAATCCCACTAGATATTGTTGATTAGAAAGCATGGGAAACCTTTATAATAATATTCCATCATGTTGTGTAACTAAGTTTTGAATTTTTCTTCCAAGCTTAGATAGGACCACGAGCCTATCATGTTCAATTTTGCAAGGGTGGTGGTGATGACCTACACTGTGTTGGGACAACTAGAGATAAATAAGTGTGAAGAAATATCATCATATGAATTGCATAAAGGATATATGTTGGGGTGATTCGTAAACTATCATGGATATTCCACTAGACAGCTCATCATAACAGAACAGATAAAACTATATTTAAAAATGAATGAATAAGAGTTTGTGACAGGAAGTGTCAGTGAGTTTCAGGTGTGCTAAGGAGGGAGTGATGTCAAGGTATGCTAGGCAGTGTTAAGGCATGCTAGAGGCCAGGGAAACGTGCCAAGATGTGCTAGGTGCCAGGGTGTGCCAATGCATGCCAGGGCGGAGTGTTTGGGAGTGCCAAGGAAAAACAAGGGAGCACTAGTGTCAAATGCATGGAAATGAATGAATAAGAGTGTGTGACAGGGAGTATCAACGAGTTCTAGGTGTGCTAAGGAGGGAGTTTAAAGGTATGCAAGTTAGTGCCAAGGAATGATAGAGTGCCAAGGCGACATGCTAGGATGTGCCAAATGCTAGGGTGTGTCAATGCGTGCTAGGGAGTGCCATGGAAACATAAGGGAGAACTAGTTCAAAATGCCTGGTAATGAATGAATAAGAGTGTCTGATAGGGAGTGTCAGTGAGTTTCAGGTGTGATAAGGAGGGAGTAGCAAGGTTACATGTTAGGAAATTCCAAGGTAAGCTAGAGTGCCAGGGCATGTCAGGGAGTGTTAGTGTGCAAACCCTTCTTCATTATATTACAAACTACAATACAACAGGCTAGAGCTCTTGTACCATGGATTGTGACCCTTTACAATCACACTGATACAAGGAATAAAACTAGGGATTGGTGTTAATCCTTTGACAACCAATCTATCATGAACAAGACAACACTTGACCTACTTTTTGATGGTGGCCACACACAACCCTTTCAGTCCACAAGTTTAATGAGAGCACCACAAGTTTAATGTTTGGAGAACAAGGGGCCACCCCCTTGTCCAACACTTTTGATGGGTCCCATGCATCATTATGGCACTCATGGACCCCAGTATGCCTCCTAGAAGGCCCTAAGACATTAGTTGACCTCTTATGAGGCTTATTATTCCATGTATGAGATAGTTTGGTGGGATTGTCACCAAAATTTAGGGTTACTTGCATATTATTTTATGTTTAGGGGCTAATGTAGGCCCATAAGCTAATTTGATCAACTCCTAATCAATGTAAATAGGAGTTAGTTGGATTCATTTGTATCATCACTTGACTTGGGATCTCTCTATCTTTAGAGAACTTCACATTTTTCCTCGGAGGACTATTTTGGATGATGGATGCATTTTTATGTATGGATTTGGGCTATTTTTATCTTGGATATTTTCTTTTGAAAATTTGAATCTTGTTGGATATACTCTCTAACATTGTGAGTGAAAATTTAACACTATTCTTCTTGTTGTTGCATACTATTGAATTTCGCTATAACTAGGGCTAATTGTTGCATGATGGAAATGTGGAATTATGTTTCTAATTAGTTTATTTAATGTATGGGTCATTTTTGGATGAATGAAATGTCTTAGAGATCATTTTATCTCAATAAAATTGCACCACTTGTACGAAGTATAAATGCTTGAAGGTCACTTTTTGTTTTCCTCTAACATTGTACGAAGTTGACTTTTTGGGACTCCTTGATCAAGAAACTGAATTATTGTTCATTATCACCCCTGACTCCATATCCCCAAGTGAATTATGCACTAGTACCTCAAAAAGGGTAATGATTTCCCCCCTTTTTTCACAAATTTCCATTTTTCCCTAGGTCTAGCCCTATTAGGTCACCTAGGGCATCAATTTCCCAAGAATATAGCCAGAGGAAAACTTTTATATCCTAGAGGCAACTACATTGTTAGGTTTCCTCACTCTCATTATTTGGGCCAACTATGATGATGTAATATTTAGATACCTCAAGCCCTAGCTCTAAGATCAAGTTTTACATAGGTGTTCCCAAGGCTAGAACCTAGTAGGATCAATTTGACCCATCGAAGTAAAAACTCTTGCCTAATCCTTTCCCCTCACATTTTCCAAGATAGGAACATCATTGGTTGCTAAATTCCATCCCTGAACCTGGGTTGGGTCCACTTGGCCCCGTGTGGTCCCATTTGGTGTCAAAGGCCTTTCATCAAGGACCATTTTGGAATCCAAGTTCCCAAAGGATTTTAGGGATTGATAACCTTCTTCATAAGTCTTATTCTTCTCCCTAAACCCTTCAATCCCCCTCCTCTCTCCCTAGAATATCAATTCCATTTCTTAAAAGGAAAGCATGTCCCACTCTTTATTCTATCTTAGGGAAAGGGCTTCTACGGTCACTTCCCACCTATTCACTGACCTATATTATAGAAGTGAATTCCTAAAGTACCGAGACTCCTCCCATAGGTGAAATTTCGTAAAGAGAAAGGAGTCTTAGCTATGGTGACAATGGGCTAAGCCTCCACCGTTTCCCTTGTCCTAGTTGTTACCCTCTTAGTAACCCCTTTTAGGTCCACTACTATTTTGAGTGGTAACAAGTTGTTCACAACTCAATTTGTGAACAACTCTTTGGTATGCCCACTTTTTCCGTACTACGGATCCAAGATGAGAAGTCTATGGCTATGGAGGTTTCCCTTCTTCTCACTGAATTAATCCTCTACAATATAGTGAACTAGGGCTAGTTGGTTAGCCCACTTGACTACTACTTTAGTCCTTCAAAGTATACAAATCCCTAGGCTCTATACACCTGCCCTTCTACCAATCTTGTTGTCCTTCACAAGTACAAGAGTTAGGGCTCTTCTTTGACAGTCACCTAACAACCCTCCAACTATACTTGGACTACCATCAATCTTCCCAACCACAATCAATTATTTTTATTGATCTAGGGCTCACAATATTGTCTTCATCTAGGGCTCTTCAAATCTTCCACATAACAATGGTTTGAGTCCTCTCAAAATCATTTTTCTTGTGTATCGACAATTTGATCTTTTTTTTCCAATCTATGAATAAATCTGAACTACTCCTCTTATCATCCTTCTAACAATCTGTAGATGACTGAACTAGGGTCACAAATCAACCACTAATAGTCCATTGACTAATTTTTTATAGGTTGCTTCAGATATTTGTCTAAAAGTCCATGGATAGTCCACCAAATCAACTCCTCTACATGTCAATCCATTCTTCACATGGCACATTTCTTCTGCATGCTCAATCTTCTACTCAGGTTCCACCCTCCTTTAGATTTTCTATCTCCACACATACTGAATCTGCAAACTGTATTCTCGATTTGCGGTCTATATTTCAGAAATAAACCTTGATTTAAGGGTCACAACTGCTCTTCTTATACACAAAATTGTCACAGTCTTAAAGGCATACCTTATGAACTAAACATGCTAGGAAATTGTCTTAACTAGGGCACTATACTTATGTACTTATAATTGTTGTAGAACAAACCCTATCCACCCATAGAAAAAACCACGACTCTTGCCTCCATAAGAGACTCGACCTAGCTCATATGGATCCATAGATTTTTGGAATTTATTTGACTGAATCTTAACATGAACTTTAGATCTCAATGTCGACCCTCAAACTAGGGTTAGCTCAGTCAATATTATTCGTATGTCTACTTCTTTTCTAGCTCTAAATTACAGTGAAAGCCCTCCTCCATTTATGTTTGTCTTTATAACCACCGCAAGACGAGATCACATCAACCCTCTCTTCTATTTCATGTATAAAATCTAACCAACGGGCTTCAATCTGATCTTGTAATGTACTAAAACAAGATATTGAATCATTCCTACAATTTGTGGAAACAAGGCATGATCGCACAATCACATATAAGTAAGAGAAAGAAATTGTCAATCATACAAAAAAATATGTATCTGGGGAAAGAAACTGCTCAAAACCCCTCTATCTATATTGTGTATTAAGTCAAGGAATTACGAAACAATAAAATTCTTAATCTATCATGAGATTCCCCAATACTTTTCCAATTGTCTCCTACTAATCTAGGCAAAATCGGTCTAGTACTTAGCTAGTTATCAACCTTCCTTCAGCCTGCCTTGCTCACGTAACTCCTAGGGAATTAGCTCCCTATTAATTAGGAAAATCAACCTTCCTTGATTGTGAAATCCATCTTGGCATCCCAATGACTATAATTTCACATGGACAATTTTGTATAAATACAACTAATAGTTATGTTCCCTTTAACTTCTGTCTCAACCGGGTCTTCCTCGGAACTGACATGAATGCAATTATTAATAGTGACTTATCAGTTATCTAATTGATCAATCATTTTGAATTAAATATAAATTAATTCAATGGACCTTTAACTAGCTCATCACTCAGTTAGAACTAGTTAAACTGATTTTAACTCAATTAATTGAGTTAACTAATTCACACCTACACCCCACTAATGCATCAACTGTAACTGGACCCAAAAAATATTAGAATCCATCTACATGACTCATCTTAGACCCTCATGATCCAGAAATATGCAGGAACACAATAAAATACAAAAATAAACATAAACATAGAGATGCAGTAGGAATAACACTCCATTTCATTAATATCAAATACTGAAAAATGCTTACAGACACAATGGAAAAAAAACTAGCTCGGGCGATGGTAGCTTATCTCTAAGAATAGATGTGGTGGCTACATGAATTTGAAATGTGTTACAATAAGGCTCAAGGGCCTTTTTATTATTGAAAAATAAGAGAAAACCCTAACCCGAGGAGATGTAACACCAAGAGTTTATGGGCCCCGTTAAGGGTAGTTGGGCAACCACTTTCCTGGGGTCGTAACTTGGCCATATGATCTTTGTTTGACGCACATGATACCTCGTCAGAAATATATCTTTGAGGACTACAAATACTAATGTGATTACTATGAAATCAATAAAAATTTCATGATCAAAAAATGTTGTTTGGGGCCTCAAAACTGCGGCGGAAGTTCAGGACCCGAAAAACTAACAAAAAAAGTAAATTGTGCTATAATTAAGGAAACTGAAAAACTGAAAGAGACAATGGTGAGGGCCCAAGTGGAATAGGCGGGTGGCCACCAATATCCACCCCAATCACCTCAACTCGAATTTATTGAGCTAACTTAGTCATCATGACTTAGTTAACTAACCCTAGTTGTTATGAGATGAAATTAAAATTTATTGTCCAATTTATTTAAGAGAAAAATTAATTAGACACCTCACATTCCTCAGTCTTGGTACATCAAAATTCCTCACCAGTGTGGCTGCATTTTTTTTTGTCCTTTATGGTTTCCAATTTCACTATTTCTTGTTGCAAATTTCAACACTCCCTCTCAACAAGAAAGGAATTCAATTTATCCCATCCAGTACCTTTGGAATTTTGCATGCAACACTTATCTAGTGTTGTTTTCACCTGCAAATCCTAAAACTAAATAGCCTTCAAACAACCGAATCAATATAATGCATTTTTCATTAGAGTCTTTAGACTACTGATAGCTACTGCACCTGTCTACTGGAATCTCCGCATTGTTGCTAGCATCTACATCCATGCCCTTTGCACTATTGCCAACTCTGATCTATGCTCTAGTATCTAACATCTTTCACTCTGATTTATGTCTTCTTGACATCTGACTGCATCAATATAACTGATCCTTCCTACTATTTTTGTACTATGGACTCCTCGTAGCTAGGTTCGATCCATGAGGCACACCATCTCAATGGACCTTGCCCAAATTTCTTATCTTGGGATTATGTCTACACATCACCCCACCTTTCACTTGAAGGTATGGTTGCATGTGCTCCTTCTGCTCATCTGGATCGAAATTTCCCCCTCATGGAGGTCTCTACTTGAGTGGATGATTCCACTCGGTCTCCTCTCTTCTTCTCCAATTGTGGCTAGTCCACAACGTTCTGAAACTGCTTCTAAGGCTGCATGTTGAGAGGTAATTCGTATTCCCTCTCAGCATCCAAGTCTCTAACCTCTGCTTTGCTCCTCAAAGTTTTGCATGCATCTGGTACCTCAAGTGCATATAGGTTCTTGACTCGAACACATTTTAATTGTCCTGCCATTACAAAATTTTCTAAAAAATAGTCGATTTTAAATTGACGATATCTCCCT
The DNA here is from genome assembly GCA_034641835.2 of Pinus albicaulis. NCBI lineage: Eukaryota > Viridiplantae > Streptophyta > Pinopsida > Pinales > Pinaceae > Pinus > Pinus albicaulis. The sequence continues at coordinate 626,104,082 of CM076579.1, forward strand.
CATCCAAGCTCCGAATTGATTTTTCATTTGGGTAGTTTTTCGCAAGGAATCCAAATTATATGATTTTTTTTTGAAATTTTTACACCAAAATATTCAGATATTTTCTGCAAACTCGCCACCCAAAAAATTCCTTCTTTGATACCATGTAGAAAATCTAACCAACGAGATTCAATCTAATCACGTAATGTACTAAAACAAGATGTTGAATCCTTCCTCCAATTTTCGGAAACAAAACATGATCGCACAATAACATATAAGTAAGAGAAATAAATTATCAATCGCACAACACAAGATGTATCTGGGGAAAGCAACTTCTCAAAACCCCTCTATCTCTATTGTGTATTAATTCAAGGAATCATGAAACAATACAATGGTTAATATCTCATGATATTCTCCAACACTCTCCCAATTGTCTCTTGCTGATCTAGGCACACTCGGTTTAGTACTTAGCCAATTCTTAGCCTTCCTTCAACTTGCCTTATGAAAATCCTAGGGAATTAGCTCCCTGTTAATTAGGAAAATCAATCTTCCTTGATTGTGCAATCCATCGTGGCATCACAATGACTTTATAATTGCACATGGGAAATTTAGTATAGATACAACTGATAGTTATGTTCCCTTTAACCTTTGTCTCAACTGGGGCTTCCTCGGAACTGACATGCATGCCACTATTAATAGTGAATTATCAATTATCTAATTGATCACTCATTGTGAATTAAATCTAATTTAATTCATTGGCTGACCTCTCTCTAGATCATAAATTAGTTATAACTATTTAAACTAATTTTAACTCATTTAATTGAGTTAACTAATTCACACCTGCATCCCACTAATGCATCAACTACAACTGGACTCCAAAAATATTAGATTAATACCTCTGCATGCCTCATATTTGACCCTCAACTCGTATCTATTGAGCTAACTCAATCGACATGACTTAGTTAACTGACACAAGTTGTTATGAGATGAAATTACAATTTATTGTCCAAATTTATTTAAGGGAAAAATAAATTAGATGCCCCACATTCTTCACTCCCGGTGCATCAAAATTCCTCACGAGTGTGGGTGCCTTTTTTTTTTGTCCTTTCTGGTTTCCAATTTCAATGTTTCTTGTTGCAAATTTCAACATTTCATAATTTGATGCAGCTTTCACATAAAGACACCATTGAAATCACATGCCCAGATTCTCATGAGCAACCTCTCTTAAGCTCGATCTGCCATAAGAGAACCAACAATATTCCATCCTAATTTCTAGCTCGAACCGACCATCAAGGTATGCAACATTCTTGTGAAGCCTCACATGATTATCTTGCTCTTGGAGGATGATCATGGCCTCCCTTTAGAAACCCTTACTTGACATACTTTAGGACTACATCTCTCATCACCCCCTTGATCAAATGACATCCTTCTCACTTGATGTTATTTCCTTCACCCTAAGGCCTCCTTAAATAGTTTTTCCTAGACCTATTAGGAACCCTCTAGAACTTACTAGTTTTATCCACTTATACATTAGGAAATATTAATTTTCCTTTTTTATTTTTTTTAATATTTTAAAACCCATCTTGGGTCCAAAATCCCTTTGCTTGGATTATTTTCCCACAAATCCTTTTGTGACCAAACTCACACAAACCCATCCCACTAGGTTTATGGAGTACATCCCAAGCTACACAATTCAACAACATCATCTAGTTGTAGTAACAATAACTTGGTCAAGCTCTTGTAGTCAAGCAAGGGCTTGGTTGGGCTCCCAAGTTTCAAATTAAGTAAGGGTATTTGTGAGGGCATGATAGCTAGGGAGGGTCAGGGAATGAACATTAGGAATGAAAAGGCATGCTAACACATGTTGGACAATGTCAATGCATGCTGAAGAGTTTTAGGGAGTGTTAGGGCATATCAAGGGATAACTAGGTCAAAATCCATGGAAAGGAATGAATAAGAGTGTGTGATAGGGAGTGTGAGTGAATTCAAGTGTGCTAAGGATGAAGTGTGTTAGGAGAAGTTCAGAATAGGATTTATAGGAGGCAAGCCTATGGTTGTTATACGAGGCTTGACATAGTAGTTTTATACAAAGAGAGATCACTTTGTGCTAGGCACAACATTGTTTTGCCTTTAGCTATTTTTTTATACGAGATGTGGCACACTTTGGCTACATGTGCATGCTTTAAACTATTCTAGATAATTGCATATTGTACATTGTTTTGTATAAGTTTTGGGGCACTCGACTTGTGTCGGCTTATATCTTGTGTGACTTGTGCATCTTGTGGTTCTTGCAAACTCTCAGTTAATGTTCTACTATTTATACCAACTGAACATACATGTGAAATATTTCCTATGTAATCTATGTTGCTTAGTTTTTTTATGGCCATGGCTAGATCATGTGATCCTTGTCTTAGTAACTAGTGAAGTGGGACAAGTTGAGCTTGGACATGAGTGGCATAATATGAGTTATAGGAAGTTCTTAGTTGTACAAGGCGCAATCTACTTGTAGTTGGTGCAATTGAAGCAAGCCAATATTGTCACATGAAATGCAGTAGCTAAGGAATTGATTGGGTTCCCAAGTCGTGAAAAAATTTAAAGGCTAGATGTGAGGACATGAGTGCCAAGACATGCTAGGGAATGCTAAGATGTATCAGATAGTGCGAAGGCATGTAAAACATGCTAAGATGTGCCAAGTGATAAGACATGCCAAGATGTGCAAGGGTGTGTCAATGCATGCCATGGACATTCAAGGAAACAAAAGGGAGAAACAAGTTAAACTACAAGGAAATGAACACATAAGAGGGTTAATAAGTTATCAATTTACCTTTTCCAAGAGGGGCATGCATGGCACACCAACACTAGGCACCAATAGGTGCCAAGTGAAAAGTCTTAGTGCATTCTAAGTGCCAAGTCTTCCTTTGTTGCTTCTCATCTACTTTCCAAAAATTGATCTCAAATAAATTTAATATTAAACCATGCCAAATTATACCAAGGCATGTCAACGTATTCCATACATGCTAAGAATTTCCAAGCGCCAACACGTGCCAAGTGCCAATATGTGTCACAGAGTGTTATGCATGCTATGAAGTGGAAGGGCATGTTGAAGAGTGATAAGGTGTTCTAGAGAGTGCTAATGCATGTTGAGGAGTGTTAAGGGGTACTAGTACAAAACATTAAGGGAGCACTAGGTCAAAATTCATGGAAGTTAGTGAATACGAGGAACCTATGCTAGGGACTAGTGTTAATGAGTGCTAATTATCATGCCAAGGAGGGAGTGATAAGTTATGATAAGGATTGGTAAGGCATGCTAGGGAATATCAAGACATGTAAAGAATTCTCAAAGTGTGCTTGGGAGTTCCAGGGTGTGCTAATTATATGTGCCAAATAGTGCCAATACATGACATGTGCTAAGGATGTGCTGGGTTCCAGGGTATGTCAATATGTGTCAAGAAGTTTCAAGGAAACAAAAGGAAGAAACAATAAGAGGGTTAATAAGTCAGGACTTTATATTTTTCAAAAGGGGCATGCTAACCATACTAATAATAGGTCCCAATAAATTCCAAGTGGCAGTGTGTCCCAAGTGTTAATGTATGTCAATGAATTCAACCAAGGTGGTCCAGGGCATGCTAGGAATTACATGCATGCCAACACATGCTAGGAGAGTTCTATGTTGTGCTAGCGCATGCCACCATGTTCTTGGGCATTAGTGTAATGGCAATATGTTCTAGGTACAAAGATGTTCCAATACATGTGAGGTTCTAAAAGATGTTAGTGTGTGCCAAAGCATTAATTTAAGGTGTGCCCGGATTGTTGAGGAGTGTTAGGTCTTTCTCATTAATAAAATTGATAGAGCTTGATTATGTATTAAATAATATATTTCCTACACACACTAGTGGGACTTTATCTAAAGGGAATTTTCTAGATAATAAACTTAATATATGTGAATCATGTGTTGACTCATAGGAAAACTCTATTCGCGCAACAAGTCATTATTTGAGGGAAATGATACACACTAATTACTTCCTAAAAATGTGATTTAATCTAACCACTATGGCCTTTGACATATTATAAAAAATACTCCACAATAATGGTATTAAATCATTATCTTTAAAAAAAAAAAATATTTTAACAAGAACATAACGTCATCAAAAACTCATTGGAATGATCAATGGCGACGAACATTTTTTGACTGTCACCAAAAGTAACAAAAAAAGCATTGGTGAGGGTCATTAAAATTTCGTCACTATAAGTGTCACTAAAGACATAACAGTGATGGGCCTTTAACGACCCTCACCAAAAGTGTCATTGAAAATGGCTTTGGTGAAGGACCTTAAAGGACCATCACTATATACACTTACAACAACATAGTTTTAAGGACCGTCACCATATGTGACATTGGTGACAGAACTTAAAGGTCTGTCACAAGCATGACCCTCACCAATGTCCTTTTTTCTTGTAGTGTTTGCAGCAAATTTCTAGTAGAGAAGCATCTCCTTCCATTCCTCCTCATTTTTAGCTTCTCCATCACTTCAACTCTTTCCATAACAAATCTACTCAAAATCAGTTTGCTAGTCCAAGTACTTCCACCACACCCATCCATACTTCCACTGTTCAAAACACTCCATTTCATCCCTCATTCCCTTTCACAAACCCACCTCTTGTAAATCTTCCATTTGCTCCCATCATGGCAACATGGTATTCCCCATTAGCGTTACCACAACCTCTAGTTCCTTTACCAAACTATTACCAATAAAAAATCCCCCATTTCACTGGAACTGAATCTACTACTTCCCAACAACATGTAGATAAAATGGATGATGCCATTGATTACATGGAAATAGAAGAAGAGACCATTAAGATGAGAATATTTGCCCAAATTTTAGGAGGAGAACCCAAAAAATGGTTTAAAAAATTAACTCCTAATAGCATAAATGATCACCCTTCTTTATACCAAACATTCATAAAAAAATGGGAAATTAAAAATAACCCTCTCCAAATCCTTTTAGAATATAGAAACCTTAAAAAATATGTTAGGGAAAGTTTCCAATATTATTGCACTAGATTCAATAGTGTTTACAATGCACTTCCCCAAACATGAAAACCCCACTAGGCTTCTCTTTAGCAAATTTTCCATAGGGCCTTGACCCAAACATGGCCTATCATCTAAGAGAAAGAGACCCTTTAACTTTAGAAGATATCTAGAGGGGAGCTATAAGTGTAGAAGAAAATATGATTGAGAAAAGAGCTAGGTTGAAAAAAAAAAAAAGGAGTTACATACAAGGATGAAACAATGGAATCAACCTCATCATCTGATGCCAAAATTGATAACTTAGTGAGGGTAATGGAAAGAACGATGGAAAGAATAAACTTAACTGATAGAGTACCTCCTATGGAGAACCAAGTGAATCCCCAAAACAGAAATAGAAATCCAAATTTCAGAAGAGATCCTATTCAAAATAGGCAAATGGATAATGACCAATAAATTAGGCCTCCTTTCCAAGAAAACTATGTAGATGAAGAAGAAAGAGAGACAGAAAGGTTGTAAGAAAATCATGTAAATATGGTAGGATTTGACAGTAAGGGTGATGCTTTTCTCACTGAAGAAGAACAAGGATTATTTTCCTCAGAATAAAATGAAAACAACCATGAGGATTCTGAATATTACCAATTGGGATTTGAAAATTCTATAATGGAGGTCCACACATAATATGATCCTAGGAGAAAACATAACCAAGGGGCCTCCAAGAGTAATAACACATAAATTTCTGTTAGGAATAACTAAGAAAATATTCCTAAAAATACATCAAACACTACCAACACTGTGGATAAGAAATTTGATCTCCACAAGGACAAAACCAGTTAGCAAAGTGTTGACCCAAGCTGCCCAAATACTTTTGATAGTGGCCCTGAGAAATCTGTCCAAAATAACAGTCCTAATAAAACTCAACAAATCAGAATTACTGAAAAGACTATGTTTGACAAATCAGATGTAAATATGTCAAAAACATTAGTCCCTTTCAGCCTTGAGGGAGAAATTGCCAAGATCAAAATTAGCATACCCTTAGCTGAACTAGTAACCCAGGATGTATATGAAAACCAAGTCTTGAAAGCTTTGAATATAGGAAATGATATTAATACTTTAAACTTGACAGATGATAAACCAAAATTGTTGTTTGGCCCTAAAGTAGAAGGAAAATACCAAGAAGGAGCTATCCCTCCATTCTATGTCAGCTTAAATATACATGATAAGATCTTATAGAATTCCATGCTAGACTCTGGAGCCTCTCACAACCTTATGCCAAAAGTGGTGAAGGAGAGATTAGGCCTATAAATTACTAAACCTTACAAAGACCTGTATTCTTTTGATTCAAGCAGAGTCAAGTGTTTAGCTCTGAAAAAGGATTTATGTGTCAATCTAGCACAAATTCCTGCTAAGGATCTAGTTATGGACATATTAGTTACTGACATTTCCCCAAAGGCATGCTTCTATCCATATCATGGGGAGCCAAACTTCAGGGAAGCCTTCAAATGGACATGTCTTATGCTACCATCCCAGTCTTTAACTAGACAAGAAGATTATACAGGGAATCTCATATGAAATATATGGTAAGAAATATAGATAGGCCAAACAACACTCTTTTTTATTCCATCCATTCAAACCCTGATTCATTTATCTTCTACAATGAAGATGAAATCACCAAACAAGAAAATGAAAATGAGAAAGAGTTAAACCCATCAGAACAACTAAATATTTCCTCAAATGATGAACCGAGTAGCTCAAACTTTAGTAGCCTTGAACAACCAAATGAGGATGAATATGAGATAGAAACACTTTGGAACATGAGCTTTGATGGCTCTTGTGGCAAAGTTGGTTCTAGAGCAGGTGTATGGATACACAATAGAAACAAAGGACATTCCTAAAAACTTGATTTCCAATGCACTAATAACATTTCAAAATACAAAGCTCTCCTCCTTGGCCTACATTTTCTTAAAGACTTAGGAGCCAAGAAAATATCATTCCAAGGAGATTCAGAGCTAATCATTAGGAAAATAAAAGTGGAGTATTCAGCCAAAAACCCAAGATTAAGAGAATATAGGAATGATGCCCTAGATCTCTTGAATTTTTTTGAAAAATATGAACTCACTTTCATCCCTAGAGCTCAAAATGACCTTGCAAATGAGCTTGCCTTTGCTACTAGAAATTGTCAAGTACCCCATGTAAATGAAATATTCACTGTCAAAGTAAAAAATAGGCCTACAGTCCCTGACAATGAAAATTATTGGCAAGTGTTTGAGGGAGATAAACACATTAGTGATTTTTTGCAATCTAAAAATTATTTTGTTGTACCAACACCCAATTCAAGCCATGAAGAAGATTGTTTTGATGAAAAACAAGTCCCTAAAACAGAGCTATCCTCTACTGCTGATATAAACCAATTTGAACATCTTTATAAGGCAGAATTGCTTGATAATCTAGAGCAAAAGGACCTTGAGGTTTTACATTGCAAAGATGATACAATACCAAGGGGCCTTACACCATTAGAGAATCTTTTTGAATTCAATGATGTAGCTAAAAAACCAAATATGGAGCCTACAGAAACTAATGTAGAAGAACATAACATAGGCAGCATGAATGAACCCAAAATGATCAAGTTATCTAGCACTCTTCCTACTCATATCAAACAGGAATATATTGAACTTTTCAAAGAGTTTGGAGATGTGTTTTCATGGGGGTACAAAGATCTGAAATCATATGATACCAACATTATTCAACACAAAATTCCTCTTAAGGAAAATCAGATACCTTTCAAACAAAAAATAAGAAGAATAAAAACTGTTTTATTACCTTTAGTAGAGAAAGAAATCAAGAAGATGTATGATGCTAGGATCATAGTTCCCCTTAGATACTCACAGTGGGTTTCCAACCTTGTGTCTGTTAGGAAGAAGACTGGGGAAATTAGGCTTTGCATTAACTTCAGAAATCAGAACAAAGCCTCCTTGAAAGATAATTATCCCTTGCCTAAAATGGATCACATACTCCAAAAGTTGGTTGGATCTAAGAGGATATCACTCTTGGATGGTTTTTTAGGCTACAACCAAGTGCTGGTACTCCTATGTGATCAACACAAAACTACTTTCACCATACCTTGGGGTACATTCATGTATGTTAAAATGCCATTTGGTTTGATGAATGCAGGGGCCAGATTCCAAAGGGCCATGGACATAGATTTTTCATAATACATAGGCTATTTCATAATCATTTACCTTGATGACATTATTGTTTACTCCAAAACTGATAAAAAACACTTAGCTCATTTGAGAAAAGTTTTTGAGAAATGTAGAAAATATGGCTTATCCTTGAATCCCAATAAAACACTCTTTGGTCTCCAGGAAGGGAAACTCCTAGGCCACATCATCTCTGAAGAAGGAATCAAAGTAGATCCCAAAAGGATTGAAGGCATATTGAAAATAAACCATCCTAGAAACCTCAAAGAATTGCAATATTTCATTGGGAAAATCAACTTTTTGAGAAGGTTCATCCCCAAACTTGCTGAAATTTTGAGGAATATCACAAATATGATAAAAAAGGAAACATGATTTAAATGGACCTTAGAAGCCAAAAAATCATTTGAACTAGCGAGACAAGTTCTCACTCAAACACCAGTTCTTATCAGTCCTAATTTCACCAAGGATTTCTACATTTTTTCATTTGCATCTGAGCACACCATTGCTGCAGCGTTGTTGCAAAAGAATAATATAGGGAAAGAATAACGAATATCATTTTTCAGCAGATCCTTAAGAGATGATCCAATCAAATATAACATCATGGAGAAACAAGCCTTAGCCTTGATAAAAGCATTGAAAAATTTCCAAGTCTACATTTCACACTCTCGTATCATTGCTTTTGTCCCACATACAATTATCAAAGAGATTCTAAATCAAGACCCTGATGGTAAAAGGGGAAAATGGATTGCTATTATCTTAGAGTATGATTTAGAAATCAGGCCTACCAAGCTGATTAAAGGACAGGGATTAGCAAAACTCATGGCATAATCAAATTTCTAAGCATTAGACATGAATATGACTGATGTTTTAGAAGAAACAGAATAATTCATAGCTCCATAAATTGAAGAAATATTTTTGAATTCTTTGTGGTATGCTGATATCATATATGTGCTTCTTTATCTTAATACTCCTCCTTCTTTATCAAAGACTAAAGCTATATTACTGAAACAAAAAGCTTTAAATTATTTCATTTTATATGGGGTGTTATATTGGAAGAATGTTTTAGTATGAATATTTTGTCGAAGTGTGTATGAAAAATACCTGTTTTAGCCACGCATCATAACTTATAGCCATAACATCAAAGATGGTTGCTAATATCTCTAAATCGCAGCTAGTTGTGTTGGTGTCCCGTGTTTTTATAGTTTGGAAAATCAAAAGACAAGCCAACATCAGAACCAATCTTTAGAGTTCCAGGATCTAGTCCTCTTGTTCTCAGAGAGGGATCTCTCAAATTATTTATTTTAGCAAAGGTTTATCTTGTGTGCTTAGAGTATTGGTTTTAGACTAGTTATTAAGTGCAGGTGTTTGATTGTTTTTTTGGTTGAATTGATACAACAGAATATGAAAGGTCTAGGAAAGGTAGGTAGAAAGAGGAAGTAGTAGCTTCATTGGGCAATGGAGTCAAAAAGAGGTCATGACAAACTTATCAATGGATATGGGATATCAGAGGGAAAATCTAACTTGGCCACAGGATCCTTTGGTTTTTGGAATGAGATGGACATCAATGGATTTGGAAAGAGAATTTAAATTCTCAACAAAGGGAATTAGAAAACATAACTTGAACAATAAAGAGCTTTTTGATATACAGGGCTAACCATGAATTCTATAAATCACACCTTTAAGAAAATAAGGATTTCAAAACAAATTTTAAAATGAAATCTAAGATTCAGGGAACACCCTATTTCCTCAAAGATTTTATTTCAAATGATTTAGAAAACATAAAATATTCACTGATAATTGCAGTCATAGAAGAGGGAACACCTAAATACATCTATGATCACAATTATAACGACCTTTAAGCCAACTGTTTAAGCAAGGACAAAGGGCAAGATCAGAACAGACCTCCTTGACTCACTGTAAACAAGAAACTTCAAAGGGAGACTTCAATAACATTTTTTAAGTGGAAACAGACAAGCAGGGAAAACCATAAATCATGCTGAAACCAACTATTCGAACTATTAAGGAAATAAACAAGCATGAAGACTAAAGAGAGAGATTAAAGACTCTAAAATACTTCAGCAGAAGAAAACATGAAACAGTGAAGGATGAACAAGTCTAAGGTGCTTCCAGGAGTCATTTCTTAGCCTAAAACTTTCAACCTACTGTAGTAAGAAATTATGGAACATAATGAAAACAGGGGAAAACATTAAACAGTTCAGAATACTTCACCAATAGCCAAGCTCATGGATCCAATGATAGAGCCTTCTCAGTAACAAGCATGCAACAACATCATCAGGGCTTCCAAGACTTCAGTTTCTTCTCCAACTTCAATAGACTATGTATTATTTCAGAGAGTTTCAATATTACAACTAGTGATCAACCAACCAACATGTCCTCATTTTCTTCAAAAGTATTTATAGAAGAAATGAGGAGGTCGAATAGGATAAAATATCTTCTAAGTTCAATTAATACAGTGTACTGTCTCTTCGGCCTTTGAGGGGCTTAATGGAGAAGATTCTTGATATTTCCTCTGTTTTAATTGGTTTACATTAACTATTAGGCTTGCTGGAAAGAATTTGTTGACTTCAAGGCTCCTGGTTATCCTTGTAATAACTTCTGCTGACAGTTTACAATAAGTTCCTTTGGTTGAAATAACTGTTCAGCTGTATTGATGCAAAATATCTCCTAGTTTGGTAATAACTTCGATCTTCTTTTGATTTCTTTGAGGCTGTAGGTGGCTCTGTTGTAGCTGGGGGATTCAATTAGCCCCCGATGTGGCAGCATAGGCTTTCTGTCTGATAAAACACTCATGATTTTCTTTAAACTGTGTTTTAATTGGGAGGATTTGGCTTTTGATAATCAATCTTAGCCATAACCCTCATAAATCTGTCTTCAGTTTTCAGTGCTGGTGCGTTTATGTCTTCGACCCTGATACTCTTTGATTTGTGATTCACTTACTGTGTTTGTTGGTGTGTAGGGCTGCACAGGGGTGATATGGCATCAATGCCTCATGAAACACCGATGAAACGTGGAGTTTAAACCCTGCGCATGATTTTCTTTGATAAATCGAAGGCGAGAGGATCGTCACCCTCTGCCTCTAAATTTTCTTCAGACATAGCTGAAAAAACCTTTAAACCCTGAAAAATACAAAAAATGTTATAAAATCTTGCATGTATAGGTTTACTGCTTCAGAAGGCGCGTGGGGAGAGCGTGGCCGTTGGATGGCATCATCCAACAGTCGAGATTGATCAGAGGGAGTCAAAAGGAAACGGAGGGAGGAATTAAATTGGAGCCGTCGATCGCGCAGAGATCGACGGTTGGGACCGGAGGCGAAAGTCAAAGTGAAATAGAGAAATGGTTAAAAACCTTTGTTTTGGACAAAAATGGTCACAAAATCTGGTTTGGGGATTGGGACAAACGTGGGCCATCGGATGAGATCGACCCACGCAATCAATGGCAGAGAATAGGCGCCAATAAACCTTATAAAACACACCCAGACTTCATATTTTCAATAAAATTAGGGTGAATAAAACCCCCGGGTTCGGAACTGCCGCTGTGGATGAGGGGATCGGGGCGATGGAATATGGGCCATCGATCTGAAAATTAGATCGACGACGGAGACGCTTTAATGACTGCGTCGTACCCTGGTTATTGCACGAACATCTTCAGAGCGCGATCACCGTCAGATGAGCGGCCTCAGATCAGACGGTGGACGTCAATATCGCGACGGGTCCATGTCCGATATTTACCGCGCGATGAGGGCGGTATTTGAAAATGGGCCCAAGACACGTGTCAGCCGGTGTATGGAATCGCTGCGAAATAGAAAAAACCGCCACCTCTCAAAAGCGGTGCGATGAAATCCACTTGGTTTTGCAATAGTAAGTGGCTGGTAGGGACCACCGGGGCGATGGATTGCGCCTTAGAACCTTGCACCGGTGGAAAACTTTAGGTCATAATAAAAATAAAAAAATTTGTATGAACGAAAGTCTATACTTTCGGGGGTGAAATATTAATATTCAATATGGCTTGGCGCCTGTCTGCGGGGTCTTTGGGCACATGGAAGATAATATGATCGAGGGAGATAGAACGGAGGGCTAATCGGTATCGGGGTTTTTAATAAAAGGAAAGGCTTGCATTCTGTGTTTTCCCCCGATTGCGATAAGCGCCCAAATGGCTCAGCGCCTGGTTCCAGCACGAGGGCGTATGGAAGGGAAGGGTTAAAGACTTAGCCCAAGGGGGCTTAAGTCTATAATATATAAAAAAGATGTTTTTTATAGATTTCCGATGGTTTACAAAGGAGTTTGAGGATTTCAATAAGGCAAGAAAGGGTCTTAAACCTTATCATAGGGATTTTGATGAAGGGAAAAGGGGAAAAACATGAAAATGAAGGATTTTCATGGGAAAAGAAAAGGCAAAGATGAGGTTAGTTTTGGAAGAAGGGGAAAAAGGAAAATGGTGCTTGTAGCAGTATTCTTTCTTGGGAATCAACAGGATTTCTGAGTGTAGAATGGGCACAACAGTGAAGATCGGTACAGAGGCATGAGGCCTTTAAGAGTCTTCAAAAGCCAACACTTTTTAGCAAAAAATTTGTTCCTTGAAGGCTCCAGAAAATGATTTAGCCACCTTTTGGTATAACAAATTTCATAGGTGGCTAACAAGTTGATCAAGAAAAATTCTACAAAAATCCAGATCTATGCATAAAAATACATTAAGCAACAAAAATAAGGTTTTTCTCCATGCATCCAATAGACAAGACAAGAATAATATGTTTTAAATAATTTTATATTAAGGGCACCTGGGAGGAAAACAAGAAAGGTGTTTCCAATTCTCCTCAATGGGATGGGTTCTTGAAAGTCCTCAGCACTTCAGATCTAGAATTTCTCTCTCTTGTTGGTGTAGAAAACCCAGAAAAACATAGAACTCAAAGGGAGCTCACAAAGTAAATAATGGAAAATATGACAATGATAATGGCTCAAAGTCAGACCAAGAGTTTAGATCCAGAGTGATCTAAGAGGCAACAAAAGGTGAAGAATGGTAGGAAAAACCCTTCTATTTATAACAAAATATTGGGTCATTCTAGATCTTGGTGCATGATTAAAATAATATTAACCAAATCTAGATCCACCTTTTATGGAATATTTTATTATATTTGTTGGAGGGAAAGGTATTTGACTTGGGTCAAATCCCTTTATTTGTAAATAATAAATAAATAAATGATTTATTTATTATTTTAAGGAAGTGGTTGAATGATAATTAAATAAATAATGGTTTATTTAATTATTTATAAATGATTTAGTCATATTTAATAAGGAATATTATTTAAATAAGATTTAAATAATTATTCCTAGAAAATAATAAGATAAATAAGGATTTATCTAATTAATTTCCTTGTTTTGGGTTAAATATGACCAGGAATAATAATTAAATTATTGTTTAATTAATTATTCCATGAGGAAAATCAAACAAATATAGATTTGTTTAATATTTCCCTTTGGGGTTTCTTGTTTAGACCATAAACAACCTAATAAATGTGTTTTATTAAGTTATTTTACATAGTGAAAGTAATTTTACTTAGGGTAAAATTGGTCTTACATGGTGTACTTGGGTCCATCTAATGATAGTAGGTTAGATGACCAAAAAATGGTGTAACAAATGAGGTTGGCATACGATTAAATGTTTTCTTGAGAATGATGCAGGAAAAATCATGCATGAGTTGCATGAGGGAGAGTGCAGATGACACCTTTACTGGAAAACAACAAAAAACAAGATTCTTAGAGCTGGCTATTATTTGCACACCCTTTTCCTTGATACTGAAAAACTAGTCATAACTTGCCATAAGTGCCAAATTTTTGATGGCAAGAGAAAACTCCTACCTTTACCTTTGCATCCCATCAGTATTGAGGTTCCCTTTCAGCAATGGGGTTTAGACTTTATTGGAGAAATTCACCCAACCTCATCTGCCAAGCATAGATGGATACTTACTACCACATATTATTTTACCAAGAGGATAGAGGCTATCCCTTCTAGAAATGCTACTGAATCAGTCATTATCAAGTTCCTTGAGACCAACATATTATCTAGATTTGGTTGTCCTAGAAAGATCATTATAGATAATTTTGTTGCCTTCAAATCCAAAAGAATGGCTGATTTCTGTTTTAAATATCGTATCACATTGGGGCACTCCACAACTTACTACCCTCAGGGAAATGGACTTGTTGAATCCTCCAATAAAATCTTGATCAACATTATCAAAAGACTGCTGGAACAAAATTAGGAATCATGGCATAGTAAGCTAGTTCATGCTTTATGGGCTGATAGAATAAACACCAAAAAATCAATCAATATGTCTCCCTATGAGTTGGTATATGGCATGGATGCAGTTTTCCCAACATCCTTGGGAGTTCCAATCATAAAAATTCTCCAAGAAGTGCAATCAGAAGAAAATGACATGCAGAGAAGACTGAATCAAACCATTCATTTACAACAGTCAAGAGAGGGGGTTTATAAAAGAACACAAGAAGTACAGGAAAGCATCAAAAAGATCTTTGATAGAAGGACTAAAGCTAATAATTTCCAAGTTGGAGACACAGTCTTGAAATCAGATTCTAGAAGGGAAGATAGAGGTAAACATGGAAAATTTGAGAATTTGTGGAAAGGGCCTTATATCATTCACTCAATTAGGGGTCACAATGCTTTATTTTTACAAGGGCTAAATGGAAAATAATTATTTGGAGGTCCTGTCGATGGTAGGATGCTCAAACACTATTTCTGTCAAAAGTCCTAGTTTCAAAGTTTTCATTCATTGTACATAAACATTGCATGAGAAAGACACACAAAAATACAAAAACAATGAAAGAAAGGGAAAAAGAGGGCAGATTGAAAAGAGGTACAACCCCATACCCAAAAAAAAAAAAAAAAACTTCTGTAAGTGTGCAAGCCTAAATGCCACTACTGATTCAAAAATAATATCTTGTTAAGTCATCTAGCCTAATCATGGCTGAACATGCTTTAAATTTATATTGATAAGTTAGTAGAAGAAATTATTGTCAAAGTTATTCGAACTTGACTTATCAAGAAAGATAGATTAGGAAATATAGGATACTGGTTCCATATGCTCAAAACAGAACCAAAGAGAAAGATGAGGATGCATTTCAAATGATAAATTACAGTCCTTATCTTTCTATTTTACTTTTTATGCAAAATAATGTTTGTGTGCAACTTGTTCCAATGCCACAACTATCGTAATTTAGACTTCCTAATCTTGATCTGAACCATGCTTTAAATTTTATGTCAATAGCCTAGAGAATCAAGACTACCAAACAACTTAATCTTGGAAGTCAAATAGTTTAGGTAGAGAATAAAAGAGTTCACTAGTTTAATCTGAACTCTTGGAAGAAATAAGGATAAAAGTAGATAGTTTATTTCTGTTTT
The DNA here is from genome assembly GCA_034641835.2 of Pinus albicaulis. Taxonomy (NCBI): domain Eukaryota; kingdom Viridiplantae; phylum Streptophyta; class Pinopsida; order Pinales; family Pinaceae; genus Pinus; species Pinus albicaulis. The sequence goes on from CM076579.1 coordinate 626,119,718, forward strand.
TAAAATAAAAATGTCAAGAGTTTGCTAGTTCAAGTGCACTCAAAGAAGAAAAAATGTTAGGACAAGTAGGTTGGGTAGGTAGAAATGTTGTTGAAAGAATCATATGTTGCAGATTATTAAGATTATCAATTCAAAAGAAATATCAAGCAAGTGAAAAGAAGGAAAAATCTACCCAATGGAAAAGACACTGGTCTACAAAAAAACTCGGTAGACTGGAAGATCCGAAAGTTTTGGACACCTCCAAAAGGGACCTCTTCAAGGAGCCACCGTTAGTCATCGATAATTTTTTGCCGATATCAAAGATGACTAAGTTATGATCCTAGATTTCTAAAAAACAAAATTTGAGAAATATTCTCGAGTTCTAGAAATCTCACCGCTTCATTATCCTGATTATCCTAAGTCAAGATGTTTCACCGAACTTCTCCCTCTTTTGCCTTCTTAAAGGTTTACCCCACTACTACAAAGAAGGACTTGGCTATTGGGCATGTTTGTATCATTTCAATACCCTCACCTCACTCTCATTTATGGCCTTTTTCCTCCGAAAAACCCATTTCCTCCTTTCCTAAAAACCCTCATGAAACACCCCTCCATTCATCATTTTTCCTTTTCAAATATTAAACAATGTAAAAATCCCTTTTTACATTGTTCATAACTAATTTCTTTAGCCTCAAGGGTCTCTTTAAATTTATTATAAAAACTTTGTTTTATGTATAAACCCACCCTTTTATAAAGTATAGGCCTTAAAGCCCCCTTTTTTTCTTAGCCCCACCTCACATTCCTACGACTGCTACCTCTCCTATTCCTAAGCCCCTTTGCTACACATTATTTTGTCACCATGACATTTTACTGTCTATATGGGTTCATCAATACCTATATAATGCTGCTCCCTTATAAGTCTACAACCCTAAAGTTCCTAAACAAAGTCCTGAATTTGGAGAAAAGCTTGTAAAAATCATAAAAACACTTGTACCGCACTTTTCCTTAGCCTTACCTGCAGCACCGCATCCTTTTGCTCTAAAAACTGTGGAGCCAACCGCACATTTTCTTCATTAAAAGTGCGGACCCCTGTAAAAGGTAAATTGAAGGCGAAGGTAAATTCTAGAAGCCCAGCTGGTCGAATATTCTCCGAGCTGGAAGCTTATAGAAGGCGTTATCCAGTCGAAGCCTTACTCCCTCCATTTATCATGAACATTCATTCCTTCATAAAAGGAGCCTATTCCTTGGTCTTTGGAACTTAATCCCTTGATAAGGGGACTCTATCCCTTCCATTTTGGAGCTGTAACCACTTTCCTTCTCCTATAAATTGAAGGTTTGGTTCAGTCTCAAGGGTACATGCTCATATATGCAAAACTTCTCTATTCATTTTGTATACACTTTGTACTTGCTTTGTACTTGGTAGCTACGATAGAGAAGGGAATTGTTGAAGAAACATACTCTTTTGCTAGCTACGAGAATGATTACATACTCGTAGTTAGGCTAGTTCAAAGAGTGGAAGGGCTTGTCAAACCAAAGGAAAACGCTTGTTCCGGACCCCCGGAAGGACCTGTACAACATCAAGGCGAACACGGTTGTAAGAATCCTTCTTTTATTTAAAGATAATACAATTGGATCATGTTTTCTCAGTAAGTTGTTTATGTGTTTACTTGAATGACTTATTTCTTAAATTCCTTGATCATTAATATAGATTTATGATTTGTGAATTAGTACATGTTGCAGGTGCTTTTTATTCTCTTTCATGTTTTTGTTTGCATATATTGAGAAGTGACTGGTTGGAGCGACGGGAAAGAAGAATTCAACTAGCATTGGATCACAGGTAGGTCCTTTCTTCATCATAGAAAATTCTAAATTACATATAATCTAGAGAAAGTAGTTTACATTTGTCCTATTTGTTTCCAGCTATCCTTGTGATACTAGGGAGATCTTTCTTGTCCGCAAGAACGATTTATCCGCCTAACAAAATGGTGACTCCACTGGAGAAACATGTTTTGAACTTAGTTTTCTTTGAGTTTGACTTTTGAAAGCATTTTTTCTGATTTTTATTAGTCTACACTAGTTTGGGTAAATTAGCCTTAGAATCCCTGAAAAGCAGATTCAAATTTTTTTATTTTTCTTTATGTTTTCTGGGCTCTGCACTTTTTCTTTGAAAACAGTGCGGTAACCTCCGTAGATTCTCTGTGAAAACAATGTGGTACTGCACCCTTTTATACTGAAACCTGCAGACCTTGAGAAAATTTTTGAAAAACTTAAAATTCTCTTTTCTGGTACCAGCTTATAAAATTCTCTGTGATTAACCAGATTTCTGTTTACTATCAAAAGCCTTTTGTGAAAGTTTCTTCTAACATTCCTAAGTTTTGAGTGATTTTCTAAAGATTTGCATTTTATAAGTGATTTTTTGCTTTGTCTTTGTGTTGCTCAAAGATTAGAAACCTTTATATACCTCAGATCACTGGTATTTCATTGATTTCTTGCCGAGCCTTTGACTTTAGAGCAGAACTTGCTTCTATGAGATTTAGATTTAACTTTGTCTTATTTGCAAATCTTAAGAGACTTTTAGTTCAATAATTTTTGAACTTCACTTTAAAACTACCAATGGATGATTTTGATTTCTTGCTGGGATAAACAAAGGATTTCTTGGTTAGATTACAAACTAAGCAAAACATCCTCAAAATTTTTAGAGTTTTTAGTCTTAAAATTTAAATATTTAGAGTTTTTAGAGTTCAAAATTAGTGTTTTTAGTTTTGAATTTTGATTTCTAAGTAATCATACTTTTCTTTTAGAAACTGTTTATTTGTAGTTTAAGACTTGAATGATTAAAAGGGATTTCTTTTTGAGCAATTAATCATTGAGTTCTCATGAAAAAGATTTATTTTCATATATTTTTGTTTTAAAAGGAAGAATTGATGTTTTAAAAACATTTGCATCCCTCAACTCTTTCTTTTAGATAGGTTTCATTGAAAAGGAATGAATTGTTTCTCATATAGATGCATTTTAGTGTTTTTTTAAGTTGGGTCATTATACATCATTGAAGTTTCACTTTCATGCCCATTGTCCTAAGAAAAAACCAATTAAAAGTAACGCTTAATTAAAATCAACCTAGCAAATTTTTATTTTTCTAGGGCTCTTTCCACCAACATAGCTTAGGCTAGTGTCTTGGAATAGGTTTTAGTTAACTCTCCAAAACAGTTAAAACAAACAAGTAGTTGATCTTGTGGTAGGAAAATTCCAATAGTAGCATGTATGCTCTGGGAAGCTCCTCTTAAAGGAGTCAAGCACAAGATCATATCCGAACCAGTGAGGTAATCAATCCTTCCTCATTGGGAATGATAGAAGATATACACGTATTAACAACGATAAACCTTAGATTGATTATTGTCGAGGAGCCTGGGGTCACTTGTCGGTAAACCTTGGATTATGTCAAGGAGCCTTCAAGGGGATTGAGCTTTGTTACTCTGCCCTTGCGTGTGTATCGGATCGTAGACTGTTCCCCCAGGTATATTTTCTCCTGTTGGTGACCTTAGTGGCCATCAACTATAGGATTCTTTCCCAAGGTGACGGTGGAGGGAAGATCCCACTGTACCTGGAGCAGACGTCGACTAGACTCACTTGGACTCTCCGGAGGGTTATCTTCACTCGAGATGGGTCAAGTGGAGAAACTTGCATTGGTCTGTTTCATTAAGCAGGTTGTCGGGGTAACTGTTCCAACCACCATTTCTGCATTAAAATACTACGATGTTGGACCTCATCACCAACTAGTGTTTTTAGTGCGGGAATCTACTGTTTGTGAGTGGTTTGATCTCTTAGATTTTATAGGCGTGTGAACATTTGTTTGTTTCTTAGCAACGTTAGGAATTTTTTATTGAGATTTTCTTTGATTACGTGTGTTAAAAGTTTTAATCATGGCTGAATTACCGAGACGATCACGCATAACTCAGGGGGAACCCCCTGAGTACACACCAAGCCAATTAGAAGGACTTAAATCTTTGATACCAAATTTTATTAGTAGAACTGGATTAACGGAACAAGGAGAATCATCTATAATCCCTAATCCTGATTTCAAAGTAGATCAATTGCAAGTAGCAGAACATACCCCACAAACGGTTTCAATTTCTGAATTATCCGAAGTTGCTTCTACAACAAGTGAATTATCACCTGAAGAACTTGAAATTTCTGAACCGGAAACTGAACCTGCTACATCAGAACCTACTTTAGAATTCACTACTCCAATTCTTGATTATCCTGATTCACCCAGAGTGAAGAATCGGATCACAGAAGGTCTTCCTCCTGGTCTTATTAGTATTGAAGAAATCACTGATACAGAAGAAGAAGTCATTCTCCCTTCAACTCAGGAAAATTTAGAACTTAGACAACGTGAATCAATTTTTTACAATCCTTTTAGACAAGACGCTTGGTATTCTTCATTGACAGATTTTCTGCAAAATGTGGGTCTTCAGTATTCACCACCCCGAATACCTTTTTACTCTACACCAATAGGTTATAGACCTCAGATAAACATGTCAGGTGAGTCATCTATGTTTTTTGAATCGCCAAAAACATTTCTCTATGGTGGTCCGTCTGTTCCTACATGTTATCAGTCGCTCTCTGGTACGTTCTCAGGAGCATCTCCTTTTCCAAGCAAACCAATGTCATCATCTGGCTTGAATGAATCAAATACTGGAACTTCGAACAATGAGCAATTTTATATGATGTTTGGAAATATTTCAAACCCTGCATCTCAAGGTAGTAATATACAGCCTAAGGGGCAACCCCAAGGACAATACATACCTCAGGGTCAATATCAACCCCAGGGACAGTACATACCTCAAGGTCAATATCAACCCCAGGGACAGTACATACCTCAAGGTCAATATCAACCTCAGTGACAGTACATACCTCAAGGTCAATATCAACCTCAAGGTCAGTATCAACCCCAAGGTCAATATCAACCCCAGGGATAGTACATGCCCCAAGGTCAATATCAACCTCAAGGGCAATATCCTACTCGAGGATTGCAACCTCCTTTAGCACAACAATTCTATCCAGAACAAAAAATGTTACAAGGAGGTGGAAATTATTTAGTTAATTATCAGCCATCTGTTCAACCCAGTTATGGGCTATCTTATGTACAACCTTCAATGGGACCCTCATATCCCGGAATGGTGTGGGATCCATCCCAAGTTCAACAGAATTTACAACCAAATATGCAAGTACCTTATTATCAAGCAGGACAACCTATTGGTTATAATCAACCCCAACAACTAGTCCAGCCTTCAATTCCAACATCTGCATCTGGTCCTGTTCAGCAACCTGGTCTAAGTTCACCTAGTACTCCACCACAATCAGCTGTTCAAACTTCTGTTCAACGTATCACACGTATTCCTGCAGTGTCTATAGTTCCTGTTACATCTACCCCTCAAACATCGATACAGATTCCTCAGGTTTCTATTCTACAGTCTGGACCGACGATTTAGACTACTGTTCAGATACCCGCAAGACAATCTGGTACAAGTATATTTATAACGAGTCAACCTTAATGTACTTATCAACCATATCAAGGGTCATACCAATATGGACATGTTCCACAAACTCCACTCTACTTGCAACAACCGTACCTTGGACATACATATCAAACATCTTTTCAACCTCAGTATGGTCCGGTTATTCCTGGTTATATAGGGGGTAATATGATTCTAAATGCACATCCTATTCCAGCTTATCCTAGATATCCTCCTCCTAGGACTGGTTTAGTTTCACAAGGTTATCCACAAGATTCTACCTGTTGATTTCTGTTCATAGAAACTTTGGATTTACCGGATTTATCTTGCCTTACGAATGATCCCATCTACTATCATCTGTATTGGCCACCAATGCCTCATAATTTTCCTAATGACATCCCAAAATTTGAAGGAAAAATAGGAGAGGATCCTTCCAACCACGTTATGACTTACCACCTTTGGTGCGCATCTAATTCATTAATCGATGATTTTGTTCGACTTAGACTTTTTCAGAGAATGTTAATAGGGTTAGGTGCTAAGTGGTACATTAAACTGCCATGAGGCTCATTTAATAATTTCAATGCCCTGGAAAATTCTTTCTTAACTGATTTTCAGTTTCCAGTCAGATACGACAATGGTACAGAATTAATAACTTCACTAAAACAATCTACGTCTACGTATATGTTTGATCATATTCATGAATGGAGACGAAGAAGATGTTTGGTAAAAAAAATTATCCGAGATCAAATATTGGCAGAATGGTTTATTAAATCATTGCTACCAAAAATCACTAAAGATGTAGCCAAAGCAGGAGTTGTTACGGAAGAACAAGTTATTACTCAAGCTCAATATCTAGACTTGGTATATACCTAGTCCGAAAATTTGTACGAAAAAATCCTTGATTTACCATGACTTGGTCAGTTAACTACAAATCCTTCAGGGTCTCATTCCGCTGATGGTGTAATCGGTTCGGTTACTACAATTAATAATAAGAAGAAATCTTCAAAAATTACTTCTCCTATAATAACTTTACCTGATTCACCAAAAGGAGAATCTTCCTTAGAAACTACTGCCAATATTCACATTGTAGATTCATCTACTAAGTCAAAATCTGGAAAAAAAAGAAAAAGGGGAAGAAAAATAATAAATAGACATCACCTCCTAAAGAAAAAGCTGGTAAAACTGAATCAACTGATGACAAACAGAAGCCTCGTTATCCTTATCTTATATGTGACGAGGATCATTTCACCAAGGAATGTCCACATAGGGAAGAAGTTTCTAGGTTCATCAAAGGTTCACCCACTCCTGCTGTCTTGAAGGATCCATTTCCAATTCAAGATAGTAAAATGATTGGATCTTCTTCTAATACATTAGCATATATTTTGATGGTTTCAACTCGATCACAATATTATGGTAATAAAAATCCCTTTACTGGTAAATAAGTAGAAAATTCTAATTCTACACCAGCTGGATCTACTTTGGTTTCCGATTCGATTCATATCGAGAAACCAAATCCTGACTTAGTAATCAAACCACCTCCTAAAGGTGTAATTCATAAATCATCTTTCAATCCACATGCGAGCGCTTCTCAGAATTACAAAATTGTCGAAGATTTGGCAATATCTCCTTCGGCAATGTCGGCTTTGGAAGTGCTGTAATCATGTCCAGCACAATGCAAATTATTATTGTCAGTTTTAGGAGTAGTAGATCTTCAGTATTAAAACTCGATAGTCTTTGATTTAGATAATTTTATACATCGCGTACCCCATCAAATGGTTTTCCAGATTCCAGTGTTAGTCAAAAAACACATGTTGCTTTCATACTGAGATTGATGAAGGGGCATATACGCGTATCATGTCGATGAGTTGTTGGAAATTTTTTGGTTCTCTGATACTTAACCGATCTCCTACCATCCTATATTTTTATGGAAGACGATTCCATCTGTATGGTATTTTATAGGATCTACCTATAGAGGTCAAAGGAAAAATTCTTAATCTAGATGTGGAAGTAGTTGATGCCCATCTAGATTACAACCTTCTGCTGGGTCGAAATTGGTCTTATGCTATGATTGTTGTCGTGTCTTCCATCTTTCAATTAATCATGTTTCCACATCAAGGAAATATTGTGAAAGTAGATAAGCTCTCGTATTATTCGTCTGATCTAGCTTCCATGGATAGTATTCAGCATGTTGGAAAAACAACTATTCCTTATAAGGATGTAGGAGTAGGCTTGATTAAATATTCCGCTTTGTTGGGAACTTTTTCTTTTCCTCCACCTAACGTACCGCGTACTATAGCTAATATCAATATGATTGCATCAAGCACTGTTCCATTTGATGACGCTTGGATAGTGCTTTTAGAGTCAGAACTGGATTTGTTTGAAGGCACGATGCCTTTGAATCCATTTGAATTAGCATATCAAGCAGTACGGTCGTTTTCCAATTCACCATCAATAGATTCTGGCCCTATAAATGTGGTCAATGAAGAATCATTTTCACCTTCAAGCTTAGCTATAACATCAATTCCAGATCCTTTTAAAAAAGTGTTTTATACTGACGAAACCATTCATGAATTTTTGTCCATAGATGATTTACCATGGGATGATCTCCATCATAGGTCATAATTTTTACCTAAGCTTGATAGATTTCAATATAATTTTTCATCAATTTTCACCACTGACTATGTCAAGGAACCCCAGAATCCGATATCGATCACAAATTCAGATTTTGACGTGAATTTAGGGAATATTTCTTCCACGATTCCCATTAACATATCAGTAAAACCAGGAATTTTTGAAAACATTCATATTGGTGCTTCTTGTACAAAAGATGAAATTGATATATACAAAGCCCTATTTCAAGAATTCCCTGACATTTTGGCTTGGTCCTATGAAGAAATGCCATGAATCGATCCCAAAATTGTTGTTCATGAAATCAAAACATACCCATATGCTAAGCCTATCAGACAAAGGTTACGTCAGTTACATCCATGAAAGGCTACTACAATCAAAGTTGAAGTTGAAAAATTACTTCGAGTAGGATTTATTTATCCAATCCCTCTCATGGATTGGGTATCTAATATTGTTCCTTTTAATAATAAAAAAAAGGAACAATTAGCTTATGTATCGATTATAGTGATATAAACAGAGCTTGTCCAAAAGACAATTATCCAAACCCTTATATCGATCAAACCATTGACAATTTTGTTGGAAGCGAAATGTTTTCATTTATGAACGGATTTTCCAGTTATAATCAAATAAACATACTCCCTATTGATCAACCAATGACAACATTCATTTTTCCATGGGGAACTTTCACTTACCGTAAATTACCATTTGGACTTAAGAATGTTGGGGAAACTTTTCAAAGGGCTATGTTATATGCTTTTCATGACATTAAACACATTATGCAACCTTATCTCGATGATCTACCTGCTCATTCCTTACATAGAGAAGATCATCCAACTCACTTACGAGCAATTTTTATGAGATGCAGGTATTATAAGATTTTCCTGAATCCACACAAATGTGTTTTTTGTATACAATCTGGTCAATTACTAGGATTTATCGTTTCGAAACAAGGCATTCGTTTCAATCCTTCGAAATTTGAGGCTATTATCAATTTACCTCCTCCTTCCGCACTTCACCAACTCCAAAATTTGTAGGGTAAAGCAAACTTTCTGCGTATATTCATTCCTAACTATGCTGAGTTAACCAAAGGTTTTACTAGGTTTTTGAAAAAGAATATTCTTTTCATTTGGGACGATATTACTAATAGATCTTTTGATTCTCTAAAACACGCGTTGATCCATGCACCGTTATTGCATCTACCCGATTACAACCTAGATTACTTTTTATACTTAGCAGCATCTAATTCCATGATCATAATAGTATTAGTTTAGGAAGATGAATTTCACAATGACATGTGATTTACTATCTCAGTCACAATTTGAATCCGACTGAAATCAAATACTTACATGTGGAGAAATTGGCCTTGGCAGTACTTCAAGTTGTTCAAAGATTTTGTCATTACATACTGTTACGAAAAAGAGTAGTGATATATGATTGTAACCCTATGATGTATATTTTGACCAAAAAATTACTAGGGGTAAATACTCTAAATGGATAGTAATCCTTCAAGAGTTTTATTAGAATTTGAAAAATCGAAATCAAAGAAATCACTAGTGTTCACTGAAATGATGTGTGACTTCCCAAATACTAAGATAGAAACTATGGTAGAACATTTGATCGCCGATGAATCTTTGTTTCTTATCAGTACCATTGATCCATGGTATCGAGATATCATCATTTATCTCCAAACACAAAATTTTTGTCCTGAACTGTCATGTTCACATAGACGAAAAATCAGTTTCCAATCCCAACAATATAATATTTTCGGCGAGACTCTTTATCGTCAAGGTGCAGACTCTGTTTTTCGGCAATGTATTACTCATGAAGAGGCTGAAAAAGTTTTAAACGATTGCCACTCTAGAGAATGTGGAGTTCATATGTCTGGGTATGCCACAGCCTAAAAGATATTGCGTGCTAGTTATTTTTAGCCTTTGTTATTTAAATATTGCACTCTAGCAGTCCGAAAATGCCACAATTCTCATATATTTGATCGTAAAATGCGTGCACCACCAGCTCCTCTTCACCCAATAATTGATGTCGGTCCTTTTGAAAAATGGGGCATTGAATTCATTACATGTAACCCTCACTCGATCAAGGGGGTATGGGTATATTATTCTCACAGTAGATTATTTTACCAAATGGGCCGAGGCGATGCCTACATTTGCGGCAGATGGAGAACCTGTAGCTAATTTTGTATTCAATCATGTGGTTGCTCAATTTGGTGTACCCCAAGCTATCATTACTGATCATGGGAGCCATTTTTGAAACATTATGATGACCGAACTTTCCAGCCAACTTGGCCTACGCCACGATAGTTCTACACCATATTACTCGCAGGCTAATGGTAATGTTGAAGCTGTAAATAAAGTTTTAAACACTATGATTAAAAGGATAATCGAAATTCATAAATCGAATTGGCATACTATGATTTTCTCAGCACTTTGGGCATACCAAACCTCAGCAAAAACTGCAATAGGTTTCACTCATTTTCAGCTAGTTTACAGTTTATAAGTTGTGTTACCGATTGAATGCGAGATACAGTCACTCAAATTAGCCATAGAGTTACTACCATATACCTCTGAAGAGGAATAATGATTTTTATACTTAGCTCAATTAGATAAGACTTGGCACACCACTGCATTAGATACCAAGGCTCATAAAAAATGAATAAAATCTAAGTATTATAGGAGTGTTACACCTTGTGTTTTTTCAAAGGGTGATCTAGTATTGGTATACGACCAAGCTAATGATAAACTAGGAGTGGGGAAATTCAAACCCATGTGGCATAGCCCTTATATTGTCAAGTGAGTGCTTGCAAAAGGGGCCTATGAATTAACTGATTATGATGGAGTCTCTTTAGGCAAACCCAGAAATGGGCTTTATCTGAAGAGATATTATGCTTAAATCTTGTGTGAAGATATTATTTGTATATTAGTTCTTTTCGTAGCTAATGTGCCTTATATTAGAAGAGTGTGCCTAGGTTAAGTTTGTTTTTATCCCTTCTTATCTGGATTACTCTTGATACTGCAGATGTCGACATCCCTTCAAACATATATTGGCTTTGTTGATAGTGCTTTTCGTAGTACACAAAGCATTTCTTCTGCAACCTGGGTTATTTATTCACCCACTAATGAGTTAATATCTATGCATGGGGTAAGCGTCAGTCAAACAACAAATAATATTACCGAATATAGTGCAGTTATTGAGTTATTATCTAAATCCATTTCATTTGGAATTCAAATTTTGATCATTAGGTTAGATTCTGAACTCATTGTATTACATTTAAATCGAGTATACGCAATTAAAAATCAAGTATTATTGAGATTATTTTTGAAGGTACGTCTTTTGGAATGAGAGTTTGATTACATTGAATATCAACACATTCCAAGAAATTTTTAAACATTGGCTGATGCATTAGCTACAAGTGTTATAAACATACATTTGCAACATTAAAGCAGTAAATAAAAGGAACATTCAATAAACATGTTGAACAGATAGCCAAAAATAGTAGTAATATCATAGATTAGAGTAATGTTTTCAAAAAATATTACATTTTCCTCGATTATAGGTTTAAAAAACCTTATAATCGGAAAAAATAGTGATGCAAAAAACAAAAAATTCATATTCTTCACAATCATCCACTATCCGTGGTGGTGATCATGATAGTACATGATAGCTCGCGCTAATCTATTCAGGAATCTCCTGAATTGAATAGGAACTCCAATAACATGTCTTTGAAGATGGAGAGGGACATCATCTATCGAAGTCTCCAAGATATCTAAGGTAAACCATTCTAGGTTGTGTTCTAGGTCAGTAAGAATCTCAGCTGCCTAATCTTGTGGTGCGGAAACGAGCTCTCTTTTCTTCCTGTCGAAGCAACGGAGTGTGGCTAGCCTGCGTGGACCAACATCTGCATTTTAAAAAAAATTGTCATCAGTATTGGACGATTTAAAAAAAATAAAATTAAAATTTAGAACATTTCAAAATGACTCTTACCTGAGTCATCCCACTATGTTCCCAGAGGAAGAGACATCTCCCGATCACCATGGAAGTCTATCCTGGCATATGGGAAATCTTCTATGGTGAAGATTTGATTCTCTAACTAATGGAAATAAGCTCGAGTGAAACAAACAATATCACCGCGCTCGCTATGACGGGCCATCAGCGAAACCCATCATACCATCCGAGGCTCCTTGAATCTACCATGATCAACTGAGATAAGCTGCTGAGCAAGTGAAGGAATTCTCTCTAGAGAAAATGTGACAACAATAGCTCCATACCCAAAGTTTTTCAACTTTGAGTTCGTTTCCCTCGTTAATTGGCCTTTTACATTGGCCAATACTGCCTCACACCAATTGAAAATGGTGGCTCTGAAAAAATCAACAACAGTCCGCATTTGGGATCTAGTAGCAATGTGTGGACTTGCACTGGCACACAACCGAGTTATAGTAAACACAACCACTTTGAGTTTAGGACGGATGATTATTTTTATATCAATTCTTTTATCGTTGGGATCCACTTCCTCATTGCAGAACTCTTCTTGAAGGCTTGTGACAGATTGGCCACCTGCCCTAGCCCCAAAAAAAGATATTGGTTCACCTCTCTTTGATAAACTAGTAAGAAAATATATATCTTCTAGCTTGATTTCGAGCCGGTGATCTCCAACTATGAAACGCTATTCCTGGAGGTCCCATTTGTTGACTAGCCAATTGAGTAAGTCTACTTGGGCCCTCATACCCTGAATAGCCCATAATTTATACAAACCACATTCCCTCAACACATGCAATGTGGGCACATGTACCATTACAGCCTCATCAACCTTTTCATGTTCACGTTCCCTCAACTCAAGCATTGTAGATATTCTGCAATGGGAAAATTGGAAGATCAGAAATAATTTGAGTGAAAAAAATTGGTTTATTTTCTTCACGATGCCTCCGCACCTTTTGCGCAGAAATAATTTGAGTAGAAATCATTTTATTTTCTTCACTATGCCTCCGCACCTTTTGTGCAGAAATAGTGTGAGGATCTGCACGTGTCCTATACAAAAAGTGTGGGACCACGACAATTTTCTCTTTGAAAAATTTTCGGGGTCCACATGTATCATGTGTATTACCTCCGGACCCCCATGGGTGAAATTTTAAACATATTTTTCTCCTAAAAAATTAATTTAAGACCTAAATTAATAAAGTGAACAGACAAAAATGAAGGCGAGGATGATGTGGATTACCTGGAGCTAACGATTTTCGATTTCGATGGTCGAATTTTCTGTAATCTCCTCTGGAATGTTTTTCACCAAAAGCTCTCAACTTTCACTCTAGAATCAAATGGTAAAAATGATTTAGAAAAACTCCTTTTTATAATATTGTTTGAATAAATAAAATATAATTTTGTTTAATTTTCACTTTGAAAAGTTGTTTTCTGAATCTCTTATTAATCATAAAAATGTATGTTTAATTTTTGAGGATTTGTGCAGAATACAGGATTTTTTGGGTAAAATGATCATTTCAACAAAGGAGGATAATTTTTATCACTTTTTCAAACTCGGTAAAAATTATGGAAAAGAAAAACCATGAGTACATTTTTATCCCTTTTTTGAACTCATTAAAACTTACGAAAAATCAAAATATGGAGTCCTCTTTTTAGCCCTTTTCAGACTCTTTAAACATGAAAAGATTGCTGAGTACTTGACTATTCAAACTCCTTAAAGGAAATGAACAGTCATCCTTTCAGTATAAGTTTACCCCTTTTCCGGCCTGAAATGGAGTATTTACGAAAAAGGTATACGTTGACTAATCATGGTCAATAGAGTTCTCTCCTGTATTATTTATCCTTTTTCGGGCTTGAGAGACTAAATTTACGAAAAAGTACACCCACGGAGTTCCTTAAGATTTTCTTCTTACTCCCTAAAATTTAAAAACACTGAGTTTCTCCTATAATGGACTCGTTAAAATTTAACAGTAAAGGCCCTGTAAATTACAAACAGGAATGAACCACTCCTTAGGGTTCGATTTTAAACTAAGATGGACTCATCCGAAGGATGAGCTTATATAACAAGCAAATTTTATCCTCCTCAAGATTGTAAAAAATAAATAGGTACTTGCCAGAAATGGTGGGGGGGAAAGAGAGAAAATGGATCCAGTTTTCATACATTGTTTAAAATCAGTATACCACTCTTGAACACAACACTTTTTGTCACACTTCTACCTGGGTTGGGAAAATCCTTTGCCTATCAGTTAATCAAACCATATTGAAAGTCTTCAGTCGGTTTCCGGGTATTAGCTTTAGGTCAATTGTCACTAAACCATCTGAAGTGTCATTATGTGTTCAAGAGGATAGTTCAAATAAACCATTCATCTGCAAACATATGTCTCCATTCGCGTTGACCATCCCTGAGTTAGTCCTTGCAAAATATTTCTACAAAACTTGATCTAATGGTTTCGTGTCATGGGATTTCCTACGATGGGTCACTTTCTATCGATGGTAGCTCATCATCTAGGAATTTGATCTAGAATCCTTCAGTACCTTGGAATCAGGATGCCCTAATGGCAGATTTCTCGCCTTCGACGACAGGTTACATCATTGACCTCTGATCGGATGATTCTATGAAGTGTTTGACTTCAAATAATTTATTCACACTTCATGGATTGTACTGAGTAATTTGAGAGACATTTTCATTATTGTTCGTTTCTCTCACACTTGTTAACAGTTCACATCATTGACCGGTAATCAAGTGGTTTATACCATGTTCGATTTCGACACAATCAATCGCATGGATAGAATCGTACTAGTTCGGGAAGCATAAATCAAAACCTTGGATCTATTTTCCACCATCTAGGCTGCAAGGATTTTTATTGTTCATTATGCAGTAGACTATTCATGACAGATGGCTACGTCCATAATTTGTCTATTATTGATGTAATATTAGAATCATTTCTATATCAGAACATTTTAGTTAAGTTTTGATTTAGTTAGTTTTTTCTCTAAGTATTGGAATTCCTACCTCAGTGATGATATATATAAATATATATTTTTGCATAGAATGTTTTTACATGTTCCAACTGGTGTCAAAATTCTAATCCTCAGAATGATAAAGCACTTCACTCTTCGAATTATCTCGGACTTCGCGCTTTAGGGGGCAATCTGTTACACATTATTTTGTCACCATGACATTTTACTATCTATATGGGTTCATCAATACCTATATAAAGATACCTTAGAAGTATACTACCCTAAAATTCCTAAACAAAGTCTTGAATTTGGAGAAAAGCTTGTAAAAATCATAAAAACACTTGTACCACACTTTTACTTAGCTTTACCTGCAGCACCGCACCCTTTTTCTCTAAAAACTGCAGAGCCCACCGCATGTTTTTTTCATTAAAGGTGCGGACCACTGTAAAAGGTAAATTAAAGGCAAAAGTAAATTCTAGAAGCCCAGCTGGTCGAATATTCTCCCAGCGGGAAGCTTCTAGAACGTGTTATCGAGTCGAACCCTTACTCCCTCCATTTATCATGAACATTCATTTCTTCATAAAAGGAGTCTATTCCTTGGTATTTAGAACTTAATCCCTTGATAAGGGGACTCTATCCCTTCTATTTTGGAGCTGCAACCACTTTCCTTCTACTATAAATTGAAGCTTTGGTTCAGTCTCAAGGGTACACGCTAACATATGTAAAACTTCTCTATTCATTTTGTATACACTTAGTACTTGGTAGCTACGATAGAGAAGGGAATTGCTGAAGAAACAGACTTTTTTTTCTAGTTGCGAGAACTATTACATACTCATAGTTAGGTTGGTTCAAGGAGTGGAAGGGCTTGTCAGACCAAAGGAAAACTCTTGTTCCAGACCCCTAGAAGGACCTGTATTACATCAAGGTGGACGTGGTTGTAAGAATCCTTCTTTTATTTAAATATAATACAATTGGATCCTATTTTATCAATAATTTTTTTATGTGTTTACTTCAATGACTTATTTCTTAAATTCCTTGATCATTAAGATAGATTTGTGATTTGTGAATTAGTATATGTTGCAGGTGCTTTTGATTCTCTTCCATGTTTTTGTTTGTAGATCTTGAGAAGTGACTGCTTGGAGCGACGGGAATGAAGAGTTAAAATAGCATTGGATCACAGGTATGTCCTTTCTTCATCATAGAAAGTTCTAAATTACATATAATCTAGAGAAAGTAGTTTACATTTTCCTTGTTTGTCTCTAGCTATCCTTGTGATACTAAGGAGATCTTTCTTGTATGCAAGAATGATTTATCTGCTTAACAGTATCTACCATCCTTTTCTTGGTTCCATCAAAAGTGTCTCCATGGGATCATATCCATGACTTTTCTTCAGCCCAAATGTGATACGATGTTAATTTTTCTTAGGGCTACATTGATATTTTCTTTAATAGTTGGATTTCTTCATAAACACATTAATCTCACCCCATATCATTATATCATTATTAAGATTTATACTATTATCCATCAGAATATGTACCCGTGTAGAAATAACAATAACATCATAATCATCATTATCTATGCAACGGAGCATAAAGGAATGAATGAAGAAAAACATACACACATATAGACACCATGATTGGTGCGAGACTAGGGAGAAAATTACTATGGGGAAACCCTTGCAAATTATTCTTCTTATATCATCATCAAATGATTCATAAAACAAGAGTAGAATGATCCATTGATCCATATATTCATAATGGAGTATAGCATCTATCACATGCATAATATAACCATAAACATACTTCTGTTGAAGGATCCTAATTCTCATAATTGTATTGCACTATCACTGCCTGTAGTACACTTTTGAACACTGTTGTCCTTGAGTGGAAACTTCAGAGAAATGTAGATGAATATTTGAGGGCCTGATGTGCAGAGGAAATAAACAGAACATATCTAAAGTTCTGTAGATATACACCATTAAGAAACATGGATATAACACATCACTGAAGTCAACTAAAATTGACTGTAAAATTTTAGATCTGAATTGAGGATGCTATCAAGGACAGATCGCAAGTTTCTGTGGCTCAGCAGATGATGTCTGGGAGGACTATGAGGGAAAATGGGGTTGATCTATCCTAGATTTACTTAGAAATCCCTTAGCCACACCCATAACACTCTATGTCTACGACTATGGGTCCCTAGACGTAGCCATAACATACTATGCTTGTGGCTATGGCCCAACTCAACCTCATCTGGCCTTAAAGTGATAACCACTACATTTTCATTTTCTACCTGCGTCTATAACACCCTCGCTATAGGAATAACACATTTTGCTTGTGGCTAGAGCCCAATTTTTCCAGTTCTATGCCCGCAACCATAACAAAAATCCCTAATTTTTGCATGAGCTTCGGACCTATGATTTCAGACCCTGTGCAAACTATTTATATCAAATCTGTGCAAGCCAAAAAAAATTGATGAACCAAAATCAAGAATGAAAATATAATATCGCTTGAGAAAGTGTAAGAATGAGCTTGAGGTCACTTCTATTTAGATTCTTTTCGGTGGGTCCACTTGGGGTTAAGGATGACTTGAATAACTCCACAAGGGCTTGGGCCAACACATTCCATTATACATTACTAAATGAAATAATTCAAATTTTAACTTCCGCTCAACCGATTGGGGTGATATATAGGTCGATTTTGGTCCTCCCAAAAAGACGAATCTAATCCAATTATAATCTCGACCATATAAGATTTCCAAACTAGAATTTAACTGTAGTTGCATAATTTTAACATTTCCTTCTAGGAGGTTATAGAACTTAAAACATGGACCATAGGGAGGGGTCCTACAGATCATTCGGTCCAAATTTTAGACCTTGGGTCATGATATTTTTGATATATGATCAAAGGAAGTAAAAATTCCTTGATTCTCCTAAAATAATGCATGTAATAGTTCATTTTGGAATGTTTTCTATAAATTTTCATCTTGAAGGATCTAGAGGATAAAACTCAGACCATAGCGAGGGGAGTTACCACTAATCATCTAGTTATTTTTTTAAAAAATTAATTTTTATCATTAATAATATATTCCCTAAGGAAGTTTCTATATTAGTTTTCATGGGTATTGTTTGTAAAAACTCCTAAATGGTTTAATGATTCATTGCATACATACTATTTAATGAAATGACCCAATGATTTTTTTTTGTGGATGGGGATAGTGCTGTTGTAAGCTAGCATTATTGTTTGGTAGTACTACTATAGTTGATCTATGCTTATTTTCATCCAAAAAAATTTAAGAGATGTGCTAAAGGTATTTTACTATATTTTCAATAAAAAATACTGGATAAAATACCTCAAAGACATAAATCAAAAGTTATATGATTGAGTGATATATTTCATTTAGTGTTTTATAAGTTGAATTAGAGAAATTTTTCTTATTTTATTTCTTATAAAATGTTTGAAAAATGTCTATAAGGAAAATACTACTTAATTATTTTTATATAAAGTATTTGAGGAAAGGTTTTCATGTAAAGTGCTTGAAAAAATGTATGAGATATGAAAATGATTTTTTTTCAAGTGTGGTTACGATAAATTTAGTAGGGGTATGTGACAAAGTGGTATCAAATATTGTTGTCAAGTAAAGAGAAAAAAATTGCATACACCATAACCTTTGTAATTCATTGAGGGAATTAGGTATTTGACAAAGTTGTATTAGAGCTTACTTTTAAGCTCATGAAGAATAAAAAGATGTGATACCTTGTATCCTTAACTGAAATCTATGCCAATGGGAGTGTGAAAATTTAACTTGGGAATGTCATGAACAATTCATATTTTTTTTTTGATACAATAACTTTCGAAATTTGAGATATCCTGCATAAAGTGGTTTATTGTATTACTCCTACATATTCATGTCCTCCTCACATATTAGAAAGCCACAACTAAGTATAAATATTTGGAGATCACCATGCACTTGGAATCCACACCATGATGTAGCCAAAATTATACAGTTTTGGTGAAAGTATTAACTCAACTTGTTACCTTTATGATGCATTTATAAGATATGGCTAAGGGGAACGATGTGCACAAGATTGTGTGGTGTGCTCTCTGTTGTATTGAATGCCACCATTAGAACGAATATACAACCCTTCAAAATTTTATCATTATTATCATTCCAAACTCATTTCCAGTGAAAATAATGACCAAATAGTTAGAAATGTATAGATAATAGGGCCATATATCCCCTCATTTATTATCAGTACAAAATTATTATAATATTATGAATGCCACATTATGTGCTCTTTACAAATCAATCAGACATTATATGAACAATAATATATCATTGTATTTGATAAAAAAATATACGATGGACACATGAAATTCCAAAAGTAGAATAAACGTGTGAATGTGGAGGATCCTACAAATGCATTAGAAAATTGTTTAGAGGTACAGGTCGAGGAGAATAAAATAGAAGAAAAGCCACCTATTTTAAATCTAGGAAGATTGGTCAGTTGGTGCAATTATGTTCCAAACTTCTCTCACTCTAAAAATATTTCCATAACACATATCGTATGACAAAGTATTTCCTCAAGCTTTTGGGTAAGTTGGAAGAAGAAAATGAAAATTGTAATATGGTGATTCTTAAGCCCCATCAAGAACACATTAAAATGACCTACATAGCTACATGTGGTAGTAATTAAAAATATTCAAATATGATATGGAATGCATAGAGGAGAGTGCATATAACATATATTGGATGGGAAGTTTCAAAACTTAGGATAGCTACCTCCTATGTTTGATGTTAAATAGTACAATTAATTTATTCATGATACAAGAAAATCCATTGAATATGCATCTATATGGTGGAAGCCATGAGACAATGATTATTTAAAGAGTGAATTTGGAAATTGTGAAAGTGAATTCTTTTATTGTCGCATTAAAATGTTGCATGATCCCCCACTTACGAGGAGTTTGACACATATGTTTACCGAATGAGTGGATTCATGTGAAATGGAAGTTCCCTTTCATACCCAACTATAAAAATTGTGTGTGTGACATCTTAGTACGAGTAAGAGAACAAATGAAGAATTTAAATGGTAGCATAAACAGGGACATATGAGAAGCAATATTGCATGTTGTACCAAGGATATGATGTAAACATATTTCCAATGAAATTATGGAAAGTGATGGGTAAACCAAAGATGGTTTTTCCCCGTTCAACCTAGGATAGAAAACTATTATATAATCTATGTCATTGGAAGACTGGAAAATTTTGTAGTAAACATCAATAGAGTAAATACGAAGGTACATTTTTAGATAGTTGACATCATGAATGACTCATATTTATATCTAGCTTTATTGGGTATTTATTGCTACTTTAATATTAACTCGATACTAAATTATAAATTGAGATATCTTTCCTTTGATATTGAGAAATTGCCTTTGATTACCTTGATACATTCTATAGAAGGGGAAATATATACTATACTATTGAATGATGATGCATAGATATCAATCATCGAAAATATCTATAACACTATAGGTAGGAAAGAGGAGTACATAAATATGATATTGGATGGTGAGTTTAGTTGGAGGAGCATCTAATCATATGATAATGACTAAAAGGAAGCATTAACAAGATGGAAAATAGGTTATATGTGGTATCCACTAAATATAATGGAAGAAACAATAAGCTAGGGCATTGGATTAGAATTGAATACATGAAATCTTGTGATATATGATAAGTATAGTCAATGCATTTATATACTATATCGGGGTGTTGACATTGCTAGATAGCACCAACATACAAGGGTTCTCACCGATGTGAAGTCTGAATTAGACATCACACTATTTGGAGTAGGAGCCCCATTCAGAGTATCGACCTCACCACTATAACATAAGTTTTTCGTTGGCTGCAATGAATAAGAGAGGATATTTCCCACATATCATTTTAAATACACAAGAAATTTTACACTATGAAATGCCAGTTTCAATGTGTAAAATGATACCTTCATGAGGGGAAACAAAGTTGAGTGTCTAGAAGGAATGCAATAGTAATATTTGAAAAGAGGCACATATGAGAAAGGAAGGATATGTTGATTAACCTGCATTAAATTAGTTCATAAGATAAAAATTATTCGTGAAAAAAAATACAAAACACCTCCAAGAAGATAAGAAGCAAATCCACCAAAATAGTTCAATTTACTTAGTACATAAGAATAGAAACATATACCAAAAACATACAAATAATAGTATTGTAACATTCATGATATATGCATGAAAGGTGAAATATCCAAGTGCACAGTTACAATGGTGAGCTATTAGCTTTAGTAGTGGAACATTAATTCACTTCTTGCTTCTCTGAAGAACAATTTTCACTCATATGCCAAGTTAGAGAAGCCAATACTAGCTCTCCAAACCATAACCCCCCAAAAATCTTGTTGCTTGAGTTATGAGGTTGTATTTATAACAATAGGAATGACCTTTCATATCCCCATGACTCTTGAGCTACCCTCATGAACCTTGGACTTCCAATGTCACATTTTTCAGTTCGATAGGACTTTTGGACTCCTATATTACCTTTAAACTTTTATAATTCTCTTTTTTTTGCATGTGAATTTCCATATTCATCATGTGAATCTTCATATCCCATATCTGAGTCTTCGACTTTGTTATGAAACCAGCTCCAAAAATAGAAGAAAAGAGAGATCAATGCCTTAGAAATCATCCACTTCGAGGAGGCAACCTCCAATACATTACATAAATGAACAATTCTTGGATGATAGAAATGACCAAAACCTCCTTCTATATGTAGGAGTCCATGGGGACGCAATATAATCCTAGCCAACATAACAATAATAATTTAAGGGCATAATAATAACAATATTGGGGTTACAGGGGTACAATAATAACAATAAGGGGGATACACTAATAACAATAATGGACTAAACTAGTAATATAGGGACCTAACATGCCCCTCTCCTTCAAAAAAGTGTTGTCATAAATGCTTGAGTAGCTCTGTGTGCTTCTATATAAAATTCTCATCCTCCCATGTAGAATATTTAGTGGGTAAGTTCTTACACTTTATGAGATACTCTGAAATTGATCGATTTCGTAGCTGTCAAGTTATTGTTTCCGTGACCGCTTCAGGTTCCAATATGATTTTTCCTTTCTCATCAATTTTTGGAAATATTGTTTGAACTGGAATACTTTCACCTATAACCTTCATTAAGCATGAAACATGGAAAACTGGATGCACTCGTGAAGAACCAGGAAGCTCCAATTTGTATGCCATAGTATGAATATTTTGCAACATCTTGTAAGGACCATAGTACTTTGGTGATAATTTATTATCCTTATTAGCTTGCTTGAGGGAAATTTGTTTGTATGGTTGTAGCCATAAAAATACCCAGTCTCCTACATCAAAACTTCTCTCGCTGCAATGCTGATCTACCTGTTGTTTCATTCGATTTTGTGCCAAATTAAGGTTATACTTTAAGATTTGGAGAAATTCTTGTTGATGCTCGATGTGATCTTCCATTTCTTGAACCTTATAATTTTCTCTTAAAGATGATGTGATGGACGGTGGACGATATCCATAAAGTGTTGTAAATGTGGTAATTTTTGTTGCAGTATGGAAGCAAGTTTTATACCACCATTCAGCGAGAGGTAACCACTTGACCCATTGTGTTTGTTTATCAGATATAAAACATCGAAGATATCTTTCCAAACATTTATTGACTATCTTAGTTTTACCATCAGATTGAGGATGATAAGATGATCTATGAGCTAATTGAGTACCCAAACAAGAAAATAACTCCGTCCAAACATTTACAGTAAAAATGGGATCTCTGTCGCTCAAAATAATCTTTGGGTTTCCATGTAGCTTTTGAATTATGTCAAATAAATGTAGTAGCAATTGTACTTGGTTTAAATGGATGAGATAATGCACAAAAGTGTGCATAATTGGCATGTCTATAAATTACCACCATAATGACACTCTTTCTTTCAGAATTAGGTAAACTTGTGATAAAATCCATTGAAATCTCCTCCCAACGTTGACTTGGAATGGATAAAGGTTGTAGAAGACCCAGGGTCTTAATTTTCTAAACTTTATTTTACTGGAAAACCAAACATTCTACCACAAAATTTTGAATATCAGATTAAAGGCCATCCCAAAAAAATTATTTCTTCAACCTATGGTAAGTTTTTAAAAATCCCGAGTTTCCTCCTCAAGGAGAACTGTGCAATTCCAAAAGAACATTTTGTTTCAATTGGGAATTCTTACAAAGATATAAGTGATATTTGTACCATAAGAAATCATTTTTCCAACTAAATGTATTAGATGTACTAGGATATTGTTGCAACTTTTGAATGAATTTCCACACTTCTTCATCCTTCCTCCATTCATCCCTTGCTTCGGTTATCCAATCTGGTTGGATAATAGAAATGGCACAAAGAAATGCTTCCACCTCTTCATTATTTCTTAAGAGTGCATCTGCAACAACATTTAGCTTCCATTTTTTGTAGATTATTTCAAATTCATAACCCAACATCTTTGTGACCCATTTTTTCTGCTCTTATAAAGATAGTCTTTGTTTCAAAAAGTGTTTAAGCCTATCATGATCAATTTTTACCTTGAAGTGTATTCCCGTTAGGTAAGGTCACCATTTATTTAGTGCATGTAGTATTGCTAACATTTCCTTCTCATAAATATCTTTCTGTAAATACTTTCCTTTGATTGGACAGCTTTGAAAAGCAATGGGTGTTCCTTCTTGCATTAAAACAACACCAATTCAATTTCCTGAGGCATCACATTCCACAATAAAGGTTTTTGTGAAGTCTGGCATAGCTAAGACCGGTGCTAGGCACATTGCCTCTTTAAGATGTTCAAAGGTGTTAGTTGCTTCAGCAGTTCATGAAAACTCATCTTTCTTCAATAATGTGGTTAGAGGTGCTACCATTTTCCCATAATTCTTAACAAACTTGTGATAATACCATTTTAACCCAAGAAATCCTCTCAACTTCTTTATGGTTGTGGGGACTTTTGCATTCCTTAATGGCTTTAATTTTGTTAGGGTCTACGTTAACACCCTCATGAGATACAATAGGACCCAGATATTCCACCTATTGTACTCCAAAGAAACATTTTTATGTTTTTGCATATAATTGTTTCTCCTGCAATAGTTTGAGCACCCTGTTAAAATGTTGAACATGATCCTTCCAAGACCTGTTGTAGATTAGTATATCATCAAAAAATATTAGCACAAATTTTCTAAGGAAGGGTTTGAAAATGGAATTCATCAACCCTTGAAATGTAGAAGGTGCATTCGTAAGGCCAAAATGCATGACCAAAAATTCATAATGACCCTCATGAGTTTGAAATGTTGTTTTCGAAATATCTTCAGTCTTCATTATAATTTGATGATATCCTAAACGAATATCCAACTTGGTAAAATAAATTGCTCCATGTAATTCATCCAATAATTCATCAATCATAGGAACGGAAAATTTATCTTCAATGGTGAGCTTATTGAGCTCGCTATAATTCAAACACATGCACCATGATCCATCCTTCTTGTGCACCAATACTACTAGAGCAGAGAAAGAACTTTGACTAGGTTGAATTATATCAGCCTCTAACATTTCTGCAATCATACGTTCAATTTCGATCTTTTGGACATAAGGATATCTATAAGGCCTGATATTTGGAGGAACACTTCCTAGAATCAAATGAATAGAATGATCATGATCACAAATAGGTGGGAGTCCTTTGGAAGTTTCAAACACCTTGGAATGATTTTCCAAGAATTTTTGGAGATCTGCAGAAATAGATGATTTTGATGTTGGAACTTCTAGTGAGCATAATTATGAAATTATGCCTCGTTATTCTTTCTTCAGAATATTTTTCATGAAATTATATCTTATTATCTTTCCCGACTTCCCTGCGATACCCCGTAGTATTACTCCCTTTCCTTCTAAAAAAAATTCAAGAAAATTTCTTGAAAATTAAAAGTTGTTGTCCCCAAAGATTGTAACCATTATACTCCTAGTACAACATCAACACCTCCCATTGGAATGAAAATAATTGTTGAATTAAATACATACTCCCCCATGGTTGGCTTGATATTATGACACTTTTATAGAGAAATTTATAGTTCCTCCATTTGCAACCATCATTTGACATTCTGGTGCTGGGTATAGGAGACAATTCAATTCCTTGGCTACCTTACAATGAATAAAATTATGGGTACTACCCAAATCAATCAACACTATTACCTTTTTATTCTTGATATGTCCTTCTATCTTGAGATTTTGAGGAGTGGTAATTCCTGCCAATGAATTACACAATATGGTCAGACTCATTTCTTGTTGGGAAAAATACTTGGGGGGGGGGGGGGGCGAGGTGAATCAATATTTATAGCTTACTGAAAATATTTTAACTTTTCCTTTACATAATTCCATACGCGGCTTTGATGAACCCAACTTGTGTATACACCCAACTAAAAGAAACTAGCATATACTGATATAACTTTACAGATTAGAAAAAAAATTCAGGAAGAATCTTTAACTGTGTTTACCAGTCATGCATCTATTATATAATCAATAAATATGTGCAGTAATAGCAATATAAACCATCACACAAGTGCAACACACATGAACACCAATATTTAAGATGGAAACCCAATACGAGAGAAAACCACCACTGATATCCTCTCTGTCTTCAATATTTATTATATGGAAAATTGTTTACAATATTGTATTGATGCAGACTCATATCAGTATGTAGGCATCTACTTGCAGAAGGCTGCAACCTTCTCTCATTTTCCAACTATTGCGGGAAGGGAGCTACAACCCCCTAATCTCGTTTTCCAACCACTACTGGAAGGGAGATTGAACCCCCTGATCAGAAAACCAGATTTTACTGGCAGGAAGCTTCTACTTCCATACTGAAGGCTTCAACCCTCATAACCACTGCAGACCACGTTTCATCAATTTTCATACTAGATCAAAGAGCATGAACACAACTCTTCATAAACATCAACAACCATAAACTTTACCTAATACTTCAATCAGAACAATGAGACCACTGTAACCAAAACTTTAGAAATAACCTAGACTTCAGAATAAATATGCAATATCAAACTTAACCTTGAACATTCATCATCTTAAAATGCATACGCTACTTTGCTTCACTTATCCTGTGTGTATACGCACTTTCCTTCAAACCAACCTGCATATATATCTGTGAATACTATTTTTCAGAATATGATCTGTCTCAGATTCAAATCTGAGTCATTTAGTCAAATATATTTTCATAATTGCACAATCCTTGATTAGTCAGTCATCACAACACATATTTTCTCACTCATTGTTCATATTTGTTCATAATCATCTAAGTAGCATATACAACAATTAAGAAACCCATATCTACATGAAGTCTTCATTGACAGACAACAGACAAATTGCAGGAATAATAGAAAAACCTTTGTAATAAGCTTCTGAAAATCCTAACTTCCATACGCACCTTTTCTGAAGCAAACCTGTGTATATTCGTGCTTTCACTAAGACAAACTAGCATATAGATATGTAAATATCAAATTTCCAGAATGAACCAGATCCATAGAACTTACACATATTTCTTCACTCCACTTTAGCAAACATTTGCTAGGTCTAAGATCTAATCATCTCTTCAATGAATCATGCAAGAATATATTCATTTCAGGTCTAGAGGTCTTAATCCATCAATCTATTCAATGTTGGGAAAATACCCAATGTTGGGAAAATACCGAGAGGGGCAAGAATCAGTATTTAGGGCAAACTAAAGCTTTTTACTTTTTCATGCTCTAAAACCCATACGCTACTTTGCTGAAGCCAACTAGCGTATACACGCGGATATCCTTCATAAAACTCGCGTATACACTGAGATCTAATTATGCCATTAATTCTTCACTTATATCATTCCATCATTCATTCATTAGATGTTCTATAAACAGTAGACATGTGCAGTAAGAATAGAATAAACCATCACACATGAACACCAGGATTTTAGGTGGAAACCCAAGTCGGGAGAAAACCACCGCTGCAGTTGCTCAGCCTTCAATATCTTATTATAGAGAAAACATCTTACAACATATGTGCTGGTGCAGACTCCTACCAGCACGCAGGCACCCACCTGCGCTCGTTTACCAGCCTCTCCTGGAAGGGAGCTCCAACCCCCGGACTCGTTTACCAGCCTCTCCTGGAAGGGAGCTACGACCCCCTGATCTCGTTTACCAGCCTCACCTGGAAGGGAGCTACAACCCCCTGACTGAAGGCTACAAACCTCAACACCTCTACGGACCACGTTTCATCAATTTTCACACTTGATCCAAAGCTTCCTTTAGGACACAACTTGCAGGCCACGTTTCATCATATTTTCAGACTGGACCCACTCCACATATTTAAGCTCAATCATTCAACCAAACTGAAACAGACAACTCAGAACTGTAGAATACAGATAGCAGCAACACAGCAGAACAGATCAGACATTTCATACCCCATGCTTCAGCAAACCCTAGTTTGCATACGCGCTTTCCTTTCACTGATACCGCGTATATACGCGTCTTCTACCATACAAACCCGCGTATACTTTTGTACAAATTACAGAGCTAATTTCATTGCGCATACGCGCTTTTAGCGGCCGTCGTATATACGCGTCCTCTCGCGGCGAACTAGCGATGGTTCTTCTACATTTAGGTCACACAGTACTCTTCAGAACGTATACATCACACGATTTAACCCTTTACTTCGCATTGCATGTCCGCCTTATCTCGCATCTAATCATTCCATAAATAGATCGAGGCAACATAGATATTTCCTAGGTTCTAGGATTATCCTCTTTCATCATTTCTTCATAGGTGCATCATAGATCCGCATCTATCATCAAACCTTTACCCTTTCCATACAGATATACTTCACAGAGAAGTATTCATTCAAGCTCAGACATCTTGCACCCACACTCATGATTTTCACAATGAATTTCTTCTCTTTATATAGTTTTACCCTTTTTCAATACCATGAGCCAAAACCACATTACTTCCGATGGTATTCCTGGACGGGGTCATTTAGACGAATCATTACCCAATATAATGGGTTAATACCATGGTGGTTACCCCTGGTTTTGCACTTTATGAGCGCTTTTTCCCATACACGACTTGGCACGTTGTTTTCCGCGTGCATACACAACTTCTCCTAGACCAATCCGCGTATGCCTTGAGACATACTCTTTTCATCATAGATCTAGCACATGCTGAATTCCTTTCTTCATTGCCTTCTGTTCTCACTGTAGATATATCAGATTTAGTTCATCAAGACATATTCTATCAAGCACAAATTCATCAAGTGAGTTGCCATCATCTTCATCAAGTGTGTTGCCATTCAAGGACAACACTCAACATCATATTGCTAACAAACATCATTTCATATCAGATTCACATCATCTACCAAGTCCATCAAGTCAAGAATAACTTCATCAGGTGGATTGCCATCAAGTACAACACATGTCAATAATCTCATGTATTCATCTTCATTCACTGGGTTGCCATCAAGGACAACACTCTGATCATATTGCCAACAATCTCCCCCTTTGGACTTGATGGCAACCATGATGGTGTTTGATCACCACAACAGATAGGTACATTAAGAATACAATGACACCATGTCACTCTCCCCATTCTTTGACACTATTATCTTCATTCAAACACCATGTCACTCTCCCCCTTTGACATCAAGAGCAAAGGGCGAATCAGAACCAACACACTCTCCCTCTTTTCTCCTCATGTAGAAAGACGAGCGCTGTAGACGAATGTAATTATTATCTTTGAAGTGATCAAAGCTCCCCCACAGTTCATCATGAATCTTCAAGTAAACATTTTTCAGCCCGTGCAGCTCTGCGAGCTTCCTGCTCCACCAAAACTCATGCATACATCAAATATCCAACCGAAGTGGATTTACATGTGAGACTCAAGTACCCAACCAAGTGGGTTTACATTTCAACTGGACTACCCAACCAAGTGGGTTTACAAGGTCAGCTCGGAGTACCCCAACCAAAGTGGGTTTTAGAGCAGCCAAGTCCTTACATGACTGAATATTACAATTTTACATCATGGGTCTCAACAAGACCTTTTCATCAAATTACAAATATGACTATTTATGACCAACACCAGAAAGTCCTCAAGAAAGAGAACATATTTCAGAACTATCATAATGCCAACAATGCATTATACTCAGCAACGCTAATGCTCCCCCTGAATCTGTGCATCCTTTCCATATTACTAAGGCTCCCCCTTAGTTTGTGCATCCTGAACACTTTCACCAACAAATCATCAAGGCATCTTTATCAAAACATTAGAAATAGAATTATTAGAACTGGAACACCACCAGAGATACCAAACAGTATCAGAGATACCAAATAGCTCTACAGCTGTGCTGAAGAGAGCTGACCCCAAACAGAAATTTGTCAGCAATCATACATACGCGGATTTCTGTGCATGAACTCGCGTATATACGCGAATGTGTTTCAGGAAACCCGCGTATCCAATACCATCTTCTATATTTTAACCAGATCTGATCCTCTGTGAGAAAAAGACAGTGTTTAGCTTCTTTCTGAGATATTTGAATGCTTCCCTGGACTATAGATAGATAGAACAGTGTAGTTGTGTCTTCAAGCATCATCCAACGGTTGTAGCATAAGCACATTAGTAACCAAGCCTTCAGATTCTTTACAGCTTCAATACATTCTTTCCAAGAGAAATTATCATATCAGAACAAAATTTTCAAATATGTGTCAAGCAATCATCCATGGGGTCCAATATCATTAAGATCTTCAAGATTTAACATGATGTAGCATATGGAGGGAAAAGGTCTCAACCATAGTAACAAACTCTGCAAGATCCATTCTTATTTATGAATCATAAGACTTCCAACTCATCCATGTGTGAACACAAAAGATACTTTTCAGCAAACCGGGATCAAAATCTTATCATAATAAACCATATACCAAGTTATCATCATTTGAGCATGAGTATCAAAGAATAAGCAGTCATAGTGCCAGCAATGCAATCATTAGTATTCAACCTGCTGCTCCCCCTGAACCAGTGCTCCTCCTTAACTTGTGAAACAATTATTAACAGTCAGACTGATGCTCCCCCTGAACCTCTGCTCCTGATCTTCAGCTGTCATCCCAATTCTCTTATCATAAATGCATACGCGATTGTGTCTGCTGGAACTCGCGTGTATACGCGACTTTTGTTCATCGAACCCGCGTATGGAAAGTGAAGCATAGAAATTTTCACATTCCTTCATCTCCCCCTGAACTTGTACTTCCTGTACCTGTCTTCTTCATATCAGATTCTCTGTCAGAAATACATATAACCAGAAAAATAAAATCAACCATGAGAGTCATCATACATTGCTCCGCCTGTGACGATACATTACTAAATCTGATAATGTATCCCACATCATTCCTGCAGTCAATAAGAGAAGTAAGCTTCAGAAGCGGATGACCGCAGTAGGGTCAGAATTCCCTACGTTTCTGATTGGTCTTCCTTCTTTTTCCAAATTTGCTTGAACTTCCTAACAGTGTGCTGAAAATTGTCCACTTTCTCAGATCTGTTCAACCTGCATTCCTTTTCTACACGTCCATACTTGTTACAAGAATAACATCTCATGTGTCCAGAGAAATAAGCATAAGAATCATAATGAGTATTTCTAATCTTCCTCCTTTTACAATCAGCTGCTTTATGTCCATACTTGTTACATGAAAAACAATATCCCTTGAAGAAACGAGAGTACCTTTCTATGTAGGAACTGTTTGTTTGAGGCTGAAATGATCTGCTCCTGCAATTTGCTGCAACATGCCCATAATTATGACATTTAAAGCATTCAACATTATTGACTGATTTCCTTTGATATTTCATCATTGTTGGTTGACCTTTTGTCTCTTTCAACACTTCAGGTTTTGCATTGACATCCTCTGAATTTTTAGCACTTCCTTGTGAGCTAGATTCTCCTTTAACAGTTTCATAGAAACCAAGACCAAGTTTGATAGCAGGAGACCTTTGATTACTCAGAATATTGTCCAAGATATTAGTACTATCTTGAAACCTCAAAAGTTTAACCTTTTCTTCTAATTTACCTTTGAGAATGTTTACCTCAACCTCCAAGGCTTGAAATTGCTTTGTCATGCTTTCTTCTTTCCTTCTTCCATCTTCTACTTGATCCTTCAGATTTAGAATCTCTTCTTTCAACCAATTTTCGTTTTCTTCACATGTTTGTTGCAGCTCTTCATTCTTCTTATTTGATTTTTCCAGATCTTCTTTGAGAGAGATGATTTCTGCTTCAAGTCCTGCATTCTTCTTATTTGATTTATCCATGTCTTCCTGAGGGAGATGATTTCTGCTTCAAGCCCTTCCTTTTCAAATGATTGTAGAGGTTCCTCATTCTTCTTACTTGATGCTTCAAGATTTTCTTGTAGAGAGATGATTCCAGCTTCAAGACCTTCATTCTTCTTTTTTGATTCTTCGAGATCTGTATTTAGATCGTTAATTTCTGCTTCTAGTCTTTTCATTCGATTGGATGCATAAGCATGAAACCTTTGATACTTGTCTATAGATTCATTCTCCTTAGATGATTTTTGCTGATCTTCATCTTTAATCTTGACAACTTCTTCTAGATCCATACTGTCACTTTCACTATCATTACCTTTGCATATACAGTTAAGTGAAATACAAGAACAACGATTAATACCTGTTTCATCTCCTTCAATTTCTGCTATACATGATTTCTGAGGTATCTTCTTTCCTTGAGTAACCTTCTTCTTTTGCTTCTTTTCCATGAGCACTTGTAGAGCTTGGTCAGAATCTTCTTCATCTTCACTGGACACTTCATCATCATCTTCATTTGTATAATAACTCTTCCTCTTTTCAAATTGTTTCCCTTTACCATGTTTTTCTCTAAAAGGACATTTAGCAGCATATTGACCAACTTTTCCACACTCAAAACATTTGAAGGAAGCTTACCTTTGAATATTCCAGTACCTAGTTGGAGTTTTCTCGCGAAATTCGCTTCTTCTTCTTCGGATAT
This sequence comes from Pinus albicaulis, assembly GCA_034641835.2. Lineage (NCBI taxonomy): Eukaryota > Viridiplantae > Streptophyta > Pinopsida > Pinales > Pinaceae > Pinus > Pinus albicaulis. The sequence goes on from CM076579.1 coordinate 626,151,906, forward strand.
ATAGCTGAATTATTTGACAACTTCCTTTTCTTTTCCTTTTGCAGATACCTTAAAAGCATCTTCTCTGATTTGAGAAGGACCTCCTTGTCTCATTTCAAAAGCAGTTAGGATACCATGTAATTGAACAACAACAAGAGTTTATAGATCTTGCCTTTCTTCAATATCTGAAACTTTAGAGTCAAATTTTGAAGTCAAAGATCTTAAGACTTTTTCCACCAGAGTAGTATCGGTTATGGTTTCACCCAAATTCCTCATTCGATTTACAATATCATCTAGACGAAGAAAGAAACTGGCAATACTTTCATCACTATGCATCCTTAAGTTTTCATATTCAATTCTAAGAGTTTGGAGTTTTGCACTTTTTACCTTTGTATCTCCTTCATAGCTCAGAATGATTTTGTCCCATATTTCTTTTGCTGAATGTAGCTGCATCACTTTAGAAAATTCTGATTCAAACATGCTTCCTAATAAGACATTCACTGCTTTGGCATTGATTTCATACTTCTTCCTTTCTGCTGCATCAGTAGGAATACTTGCCGGGTATTTATAACCTTCTTCCACGATTGCCCATACATCTGCACCAAGACTTTGCAGATATGCTTTTGTTCGTACCTTCCAGAATATCAGATTGCTTACATTGAATAGAGGTGGCTTTATAGACATTACTCCTTCTTGACTTCCCATTGCGACGGATCTCCTTCAAGCGATCAAGCTTCTGCAGAAGGACCTGCTCTGATACCAATTGTTGGGAAAAATACTGAGAGGGGGGGGTGAATCAGTATTTAGGGAAAACTGAAACTTTTTACTTTTTCATGCTCTAAAACCCATACGCTACTTTGCTGAAGCCAACTAGCGTATACACTCGGATATCCTTCATAAAACTCGCGTATACACAGAGATCTAATTATGCCATTAGTTCTTCACTTATATCATTCCATCATTCATTCATAAGATGTTCTATAAACAGTAAACATGTGCAGTAAGAACAGAATAAACCATCACACAAAACATCACACATGAACACCAGGATTTTTAGGTGGAAACCCAAGTCGGGAGAAAACCACCGCTGCAGTTGCTCAGCCTTCAATATTTTATTATAGAGAAAACATCTTACAACATATGTGCTGGTGCGGTTTTCCTACACGGCACGCGAGCCTCCCTGGCCTGGTTGCCGACCCTCTCTGGGGACGGAGCTCCAACCCCGACTCATGTTTAGGCCCTCCTGGAAGGGGCTACGACCCCCCGATCTGGTTTACCAACCTCACCTGGAAGGGAGCTACAACCCACGGGCGGGAAGGCTACAACCCTCAGCACCTCTATGGACCATGTTTCATCAATTTTCACACTGGATCCAAAGCTTCCTTTAGAACACAACTTGCAGGCCTCGTTTCATCATATTTTCAGACTGGACCCACTCCACATATTTAAGCTCAATCATACAACCAAAATGATACAGACAAATCAGAACTGTAGAATACAGATAGCAGTAACACAGCAGAACAAATCAAAAATTTCATACCCCATGCTTCAGCAAAACCCTAGTTTGCATACGCGCTTTCCTTTCACCGATGTCGCGTATATACGCGCTTCCGTTCACATAAACCAGCGTATACTTCTGTACATATTACAGAACTAATTTCATTGCGCATACGCGCTTTCTCTTCAGCGAAGCCGCGTATATACGCACTTCCTCTGCGGCGAACTAGCATATGGTTCTTCAGACATTTAGGTCATTGCAATTCTTCAAAACAGATACATCACACAGATTTAACCCTTTACTTCAGACAGATGTTTGCCTTATCTCAGATCTAATCATTCCATAAATAGATGTAGCAAATACAGATACATTTCAGATCTAGATATCCCCCTTCATCATTTCTTCATAGGTGCATCATAGATTCAGATCTATCATCAAACCTTTACCCTTTCCATACAGATATACTTCACAGAGAAGTATTCATTCAAGCTCAGACATCTTGCACCCACGCTCATGATTTTCACAATGAATTTCTTCTCCTTATATAGGTTTACCCTTTTTCAATACCATGAGCAAAACCACATTACTTCCGATGGTATTCCTGGACGGGGTCATTTAGACGAATCATTACCCAATACAATGGGTCAATACCATGGTGGTTACCCCTAGTTTTGCACTTTATGAGTGCTTTTGCCCATACGCGACTTGGCACGTTGTTTTCCGCGTGCATACGCGACTTCTCCTAGACCAATCCGCGTATGCCTTGAGACATACTCTTTTCATCATAGATCTAGCACATGCTGAATTCCTTTCTTCATTGCCTTCTATTCTCACTGTAGATATATCAGATTTAGTTCATCAAGACATATTCTGTCAAGCACAACTTCATCAAGTAAGTTGCCATCATCTTCATCAAGTGTGTTTCCATTGAAGGACAACACTCAGCATCATATTGCTAACAAACATCATTTCATATCAGATTTACATCATCTACCAAGTCCATCAAGTCAAAAATAACTTCATCGGGTGGATTGCCATCAAGGACAACACATGTCAACAATCTCATGTCTTCATCTTCATTCAGTGGGTTGCCATCAAGGACAACACTCTGATCATATTGCCAACATTCAAGGGTGCATCATAACTTCAAATTTTTCAATAAGAAAATAGTTCATCCTATGCAAATATATCTTAGAGAAAATATTTCGTAACAACCCTTACATATGGACACTTTTCACTATAATATTCTTCTCCTTATATAGATTTAGCCTTTACCAATACCATGAGTCAAAAACACACAAATGCTGATGGTATTTTTGGACGGAATCAAATAGATAATACAACGTTCAATATTGTGGGCTAATACCATGGTAATGCCCCTTGGTATCATAATTTTAGAGTGCAAAAAGCATATGTGACTTGGATCATTCGTATCCACGTGTATATGCGAATTTTCTTCATAAAAAATGTGTATATACTCATTCTGAATGTATAAGTGGGTTGTCTTCATAAAAGTAGCGTATACATTGCATCTGTATGTGGGTTTCCTTCATCAAACCCATGTATACATTGAGAAATATTTCCTGTTTCATTTCTCTGAAACTTGCTGGAATTCATTTCTCTCTCACATCTGAACTGACCTGTAGAAACATCATTTTACATCTTTAACACATATGTTGCTTATCATTTGAAACTAATCAAGTAGGTTTCCATCACGGACAACATATTTCATCATATTGCCAACAATATCCCACTTTGGAATTGATGGAAACCATGATGGTGTTTGATCACCACAACAGATAAATACATTAATCGTAACCATTATTCAAACACCAAAATACTCCCCCCTTTGACATCAAGGGAAAAGGGTGGATCAATACCGAAACAAGGTTTCTCTTTCTTTATAAAAATAAGAGCTCTACATATCTAATGTGCACTGTATTGACCATGCCCCCCTTGGGTTCATGCTGAATCTTCAAAAATATTTTTCAATGAAGTACATGACTCTATAACTCAACTAAGTATGACCTTTCCTATCACCAAGGACTCATACTTACATTAATGATCCAACAAAGTGGAATTACATATTTGAATGAACTACCCAACCAAGTGGCTTTACAAATTTTGACTCAAATACCCAACCATGTGGGTTTACAATTTGACAAAGTCCTTACATGACTAAATATAAAAATTTACATCATGATTATCAACATTTTATTTTGCATCAAATTACAGAAATGGCTTTTCATAACCAAGACCAAAATATGTTAGGAGAGAAATCATAAGTCAAAAACCAAATCAGAATACCAACAATGCATCCTCTTCAACAAGGCAGGTGTTCCCCCTAAGCTTCTGCATCCTAAATGCTATCAGCAACCAGTTCATCAAAGCATCTATATTAAGGAGATAAATATTAGAGAATGATGAAGATTGGATCAAAAAAGAGATTACCCAACATCACCACATCTAGTCTGAATGTTGACCCAGAGAATATCTGTCAGCAAAACCCATACGCGTTTTTATGCACAGAAAATCATGTATATACGTGATTCTCATTTATGGAACCCACGTACCTCCTTTATGAATTTAATATCATGAAATTAAGAAGATTTGATCAAAGATGGAGAGAAAACTCCCAACTTCTGCTTGAGATATTCGAATGCTTCCATGGGAAGAGGTTTGGTAAATATATCAGAAACCTGTTCTTTGGAGGGAACATACTCAAATTTAACCTTTTGTTCAAGCACTTGTTCACATAGGAAGTGATACTTGATAATAATGTGCTTGGTCTTGAAATTCATAACAGGATTCTTTGAGATACAAATGGCACTTGTATTATCACATACAATGGAGATAGGAGGTGAACATTTGATTTGAATGTCTTGTAGAGTTTGCATCATCCAAAGTACTTGTGTGCAACATGATGCAGTAGCCACATATTCTTCTTCTGCTGTAGATAAGGAAATAGAACTTTGTTTCTTGCTGAACCAAGATGCTAATCTTGGCCCCATATACAATGCACCAACACTAGTGCTTTTTCAGTCATTAACATTTCCAGCCCAATCCGCATCTCTGTAAGCATGAAGAGTGAGATCAACATTATTTGGATACCATAGACCAAATTCTTGAGTCCCTTGTAGATATTTGAATATTATTTTTACAGCCTGAAGGTGTGACTCTTTTTTATTAGCTTGGAATCGTCCAAAAATCCCAATTGCATGCAAAATGTCAAGTATTTTCCCGGCTAGATAAAGCAGACTTCCAATCATGGATCTGTATTCTAGTTGATTCACCGTGGGAAAATCATCATGAGAACTGAGGTTACACCTAGTTAGCATTGGTGTACTTACAGGTTTGTATTCTTCCATCCCATACTCCAAAATTTTCTTAAGATATTTTTCTTGTGATAAAAATATGCCATCTGTTGCTTGTTGCACTTGTAAGCCAAGAAAAAATGTTAGTTCCCCAAGTAAAGAAATTTCAAATTCTTGCTGCATAACAGAAATTTTTTTTTGACTCATGGACTCTTCATTACTCCCAAAAATGATGTCATCAGCATATACAACTAATATCAATAGTTTATCATTTTCAATTTTTGTGTATAAGTTGCTATCAACAAATCCTTTTTAAAAAACTTCTTGATGAAGATATTTGTCAAGATGATAGTACCATGCCCTTGGAGCTTATTTGAGACCATATAAATCCTTCTTAAGCTTGCAAACAAGTTTTTCATCATTTCCTAAAATGAATACTTCTGGTTGTTCTATATAAAATTATGCTTCTAGATCACCATTGAGGAAAGCAGATTTAACATCCATTTGATAAACTTTGAATTATCGAAAGCTTGAAAAGGAAAGAAACATTCTTATGGCTTCAATTCTAGATACAGGAGCAAATTTTTCTTCAAAGTATATACCTTCTTGTTGAGCATACCCTTTACAAACAAGTCTAGATTTGTTTCTAATAACATCTCCATTTTCATTTAACTTGTTTTTGAATATATATTTTGTTCCAATAACATTTTTTATCATGAGGTCTTGGAACCAATTCCCAAGTATGATTATTTTCAATTTGATCAAGTGCTTCATTCATCACTTGAATCGAACATTTATATTTTCTAGCTTGATTTACATTCTGTGGTTCAATAGTGGAGAGAAATGTCAGATAGCTGGGAGATCCTACAAGAGTTCTTCTTGTTTGGACACCTAATCCTTTTTCTCCCAAAATTTGAGATTCTGGATGATTATTTTGAACATACCTGGATGGAGCCTTTTCATATAGATATTATTTTGGTGCTTCAATGGGTTCACCTTCTCTATTTTTGCTATTTGATGCAGGAAGATATAAATCACCATCATCTTCATTTGTTGTTGTTATTTCTCCTTTTTGACCTGAGAGAGACTCATCAATTATAACATCCATGCATTCAACAATATTTCGAAGTCTTTTATTGTAACATTTATATGATTTACTTCTAGAGGAGTAACCAAGAAATATTCCTTCATCTTCTCTAGGTTCAAATTTACCAAGTTTTTCATCATTATTCTTGATAAAACATTTTCTTCCAAAAACTCTAAAATGCTTTACAGTGAGAATATTTCCATATCAGAGTTCATAAGGAGTTTTATCACTGGTTACTCGAACATGAGCTTTGTTAATAATGTTTAATGCAATATGTGCTGCTTCTCCCCAAAAGGTATCAGGAGTTCCAGATTCATCAAGCATAGCCCGAGCATTTATTGAATTGTTATATTCATCCTTTCTTCCACGCCATTTTTTTTTGGGGTTCCAGCTACAGACAATTGTCTTTTTATGCCATGATGTTCACAAAAATCAAAGAATTCATCTGATATATATTCTCCTCCTCAGTCAAATCTAAGACATTTTATTTTTATATCTAATTCATTTTCAACCAAAGCTTTGAAGATATTCAATTTTTTGAATGCTTCATCTTCATGTTTTAGTAACCCAATCCAACACATTCTAGAGAAGTCATCAGTAAACAAGATATATTATTGTTATCCACGTGGTGAATTTTTCCTTACAAGACCACATAAATCAGTATGTATAAGTTCAAGAGGCTTAATTGCTGATCCTTCTTTGGCACCAAATTGCACTCTAGTTTGCTTACCGAATTGGCAAGATTTGCATATGGTACTTTCAGCTAGAGTGGTGCTAGGAAGATCACGAACAACTTTGAGTCTACTAGATTTTATAATTTGAGAGAAACTCAAATGCCCCTATATTCTATGACAACCAATTTTCTAAATATTTACTGAAGTAACAATGTTCTTTGCAACCATTCAATACATACATATTTCTTGGTGTTCTAGTTCCTTTTATTACCGTTTTTCCTATGTCAAGTTCCCGTACCACACATTATTTTGAACTAAAGACAAATTCATTTCCTTGATCACACATTTGACTCACACTCAACAGGTTATGTTTTAGTCCATCCACATACATAACTTTTTTATCTTTAACATTTTCTTTTAGAAAAAAAGAAACTTTTCCTTTAGTGACAGTGGGAGTATCATTTCCAAAAGTAACATTCTTTGCTTTTTCTAGAGCATTGTATGAAAGAAGTTTATTTTTATCACCTGTCATGTGTTTTGAACATCCACTATCAATATACCATTGATTTTCTTCCCTCTCAACAAATAAATCTATGCCAAAAGTTTCAACCTGTATGTCCTTCTTTCTCCATACCTTGGAATTTGAAGGTATATGCTCTTTTGGTTGAATTTTTCTTCTACATTCAGATTCTTCATGTCCAAATTTATTACAATAAGAACATTCAATTTAATTTTGAATTGGAGAAAAGTTGTTATAATTATTATTCTTTATTCTAATCTCACTTCTTTGCCTTCTTGCTTCTCTAGTCATAATAGTTTTGTATGCAACACATTGAGTAGCATTATGACCAAAATTATGACATGAGAAACATTGTTCATTAAAGAAATTCCTGCGATCATGAACCCTTCTAATTGGATTTACCTTCTGATTGATATTTCTGTTATTGTTCCTCCTTGTTTTGAAGTGGTCATGCTTTACCTAGGTAGTATCTTTGTTTTTTTGCTGAGTTTCAAGTTGTTGCAGACTGGAATTGTTGGCATTTAGATAGTTTGGTGCTAAAGACTGAGAGGATTCTTCGATATATATTTACAAGAGGAGAGCATTGAACCTTGATAATTTCATATAAGGTTTTAGTTCCTTTAGAAAATCTAAGATTTAGATTTTTCTCTTTCTCAATTTCCTTTCTTAGACTTACCATTGCACATTCTAATTTCTCATTATGCTTCTCCTTTTCTATAAGTTGATTCTTTCAAGAAAATCATTTTCTTCTAGAGAATCCATAAATGTATATTTAGTCTCACTAGAATATTTTTCAAAAGCCATGAGTAGTCTAACATCTTGATCATATTCTCCTTCTTCACCTTTTGATAGCCCATTGCTATCTTCATGAGTATAATAGCTTTTTCTATTGATAAACTGATTCTTATTTCATTTTTCCACTTCCTTTCCTTTTTCACATTTTTCTTTAGGAGGACACTTAGCAGCATAATGACCAACTCTTCCACAAGAAAAATATTTAAAAGGAAGCTTACCTCTGAACCTTCTAATGCCAAGTTGTAGCTTATTTACAAAATTTATCTCATCTTCTTCTGAAACATACCCTGATCCTTCTTGTTCTTCTACTTCTTTTCCTATTGTAGCAACTCTAAATAAAATTTCTTTGACTTCAGATGAACCTCCTCACAAGCAGTCAAAATACCATGAAGTTGAACAATAGTAAGAGTTTGTAGATCCTGCTTCTCTTCAATAGCAGACACTTTTGACTCAAATTTGGGAGTTAGAGATATTAAAAAATTTTCTAACAGAGTAGTGTTAGTTATGGTTTCACCCATATTTCTCATATGATTTACAATATCATCTATATGTAAAAGGAAACTGGCAATGCTTTCTTCATTATGCATCCTCAGATTTTCATATTGAATTTTGAGAGTTTGGATTTCAGCACTTTTTACCTTGGTATCACCTTCATAGCTTAGAATGATTTTGTCCCATATCTCCTTTGCTGTAGTCAACTACATGAATTTGACAAATTCTAATTTATTCAGACTTCCCAATAATTCATTGACCGCCTTTTCATAAGTTCCATATTTCTTTCTTTCTGCTACATCTGTTGGAATTGATGCTGGATATTGATAACCTCCTTCAACTATAGCCCATACATCTACTCCAAGAGACCAAAGATATGATATCGTCCTTGTATTCCAAAATATTAAATTGTTTCCATTGAAGAGAGGTGGCCAGATGGATGCTATCCCATCTTAGCTTATCTTCCTTCTAGCAATTAAGCTTCTTCAGAAGGACCTCCTCCGATACCAATTGCTGGGAAAAATACTGGGGGGTGGGCGCGGGGGGGGGGGTGAATCAGTATTTAGAGCTTATTTAAAATGTTTTAACTTTTCCTTTAGAGAATTCCATACGCAGCTTTGGTGAACCCAACTCGAGTATACACATGCATATACTAAAAGAAACTAGCGTATACTGATATAATTTTACAGATTAGAAAAACTTTTTAGGAACAATATTTAACTCAGTTTACCAATCCTGTATTTTTTAGATAATCATTAAATAAGTGCAGTAACACCAGTATAAACCATCACACAAGTGAAACACACATGAAAACCAATATTTAAGGTGGAAACCCAATTTGGGAGAAAACCACCGATGTTTTCGTCTCTGTCTTCAATATTTATTATATTGAAATTGTTTACAATATTGTACTGATGCATACTCATATCAGTACGTAAGCATCTACCTATAGAAGGCTACAACCTTCTCTCATTTTCCAGCTCCTGCTGGAAGGGAGCTACAACCCCCTAATCTCGTTTACTAGCCACTATTGGAAGGGAGCTTCAACTCCCTGATCAGAACACTAGCTTCTACTGACAGGAAGCTTCTACTTCCATACTGAAGGCTTCAACCCTAAGAACCACTACAAACCACGTTTCATCAATTTTCATACTAGATCAAACATCATAAACACAACTCTTCATAAACACCAACAACCATAAAATTTACCTAGTACTTCAATCAAAACAGTGAGACCACTATAACCAGAACTTCAGAAATAACCTAGACTTCAAAATCAATATGCAATATCAAACTTAACCATGAACATTCATCATCTTAAAATGCATAAGCTACTTTTCTTCACTGAAACTGTGTGTATACGCGCTTTCCCTCACACCAACCTGCATATAGATCTGTGAATACTATTTTTCAGAATATGATATGTCTCAAATACAGATCTGAGTCATACAGTCAAATATCTTTTCAGAATTGCAAGACCCTTGATCAGTCAGTCATAATAACACATATTTTCTAACTCATCGATTAGATTTGCTCATAATAATCTTAGAAGCATATAAAAAAATTAAGAAACCTAGATCTACATGAAGACTTCATTTGACAGACAATAGACAAATAGCAGGAATAACAGAAAAACCTTTGCAATAAGCCTCATAAAACCCTAACTGCCATATGTTCCTTTTCTGAAGAAAACCCGTGTATATACATGCTTTTACTGAGACGAACTACCGTATATATCTGTAAATATAAACTTTACAGAATGAACTAGATCCATATAACATACCCATATTTCTTCACTCCACTTCAGAAAACATGCGACCGCTCTCAGATCTAATCATCTTTTCAATGGATCATGTAAGAATATAGTCATTTCAGGTCTAGAGGTCTTGATCCATCAATCTATCGAAGGGTGCATCATAACTTCAGATTTTTCAATAAGAACAAATTTCATCACATGCAGATATATCTCAGAGAATATATTTAGTAACAACCCTCACATATGCACACTTTTTCACTATAATATTCTTCTCCTTATATAGATTTAGCCTTTACCAATACCATGAGTCAAAACCACACAATTGCTGATGGTATTTTTGGACGAAATCAAATAGATAATACAACACTCAATACTGTGGGATAATACCATGGTAATGCCCTTTGGTATCATAATTTTAGAGTGTAAAAGGCATACACGACTTGGATCATTCTTATCCGCATGTATACATGAATTTTCTTCATAAAAACTATGTATATAATAATTCTGTATCTATACGCGGGTTTCATTCATAAAAGTAACGTATAAATTACATCCATACATAGGTTTCCTTCATTAAACCTATGTATACATTGAGAAACATTTCCTGTTTCATTCCTCTAGCACTTACTAGAATTCCTTTCTTTGTCACATCTGAACTGACTTGTAGAAACATCATTTTTACATCTTTAACACATATGTTTCTTATCATAGGCAACTCATTAAGTAGGTTTCATCAAGGACAACTTCATCAAGTAGGTTTCAATCAAGGACAACATATTTCATCAAATTGCCAACATTTCTTCCTCTTCAAGGGTTGGTTCCTAGTGCATATCATCTTCTTTTGAAGATTCTTGTTCATTTTCTTCTTCCTCTTCATAATCTATGTAAAATAATTTCTTCTCAACACATTTATGACCTTTAGTGTATATTATATCATAACTCTAGAAAAGCCCTTTTGCTCTTTTTTATTCCAATTGTTGTGGTGTCAACCTTGTAGGTTGTGGAAGTCTAGGAGTAGCAACACTTCCATATTTATATATGTGAGTGGTAGGCTTCCTTGTCACCATAATTTTACATTCAATTTTTCTTGCCAACCTGAATGCCTTTTCCAATGAATCAGGTTCCCAAACACGAAATTCATGTTGGATGCTATCTTTTAAAGTTCCTATGAAGACATGAATCCTGTGTTCCTTTGGAACATCAATTACCCTTATATCAAATTTTTAGAAGTCCTCAATGTGCTCCACCACTGAAACCTTTTATTTGAGATTTATCAATTAGCTAAAGAAGGTTTTGCTTTTTGTATCCTCATTATTTTCTATTATTTCCTCCGTAAAAATTGACCAAGTGACAATTTTTTTACGGGGGAAAAGCCATCGATTGTTGGGCATGGAGCCTGATTATCTTGTTTATTTTGTATCACAGTGTTGGACCCCTGTACCTTACTGGGGTGGCAATGCTGCCCATAATTAATGTAAAATTTTCTTGTAAAAGTATAGTAGTTTTTAGTCAATCTGGGTCGTTCATTAGTCAGATGATTTGATGGTAGAACTTATGTTTAGCTTAGGGTTTTTTTCCCTAGAAAGCAACCCCTCGCTTGTATGAGGGCATTGTATTACAACTGTGTATTGTATGTGTATTCTCAGAGTGAGAAACAAATGAGACTGTGAGAGAGAACAAAGGGTATTACAACGGATCTCTTGAAGGTTGTGCCTCTTCATTTTGTTGGATAATAGAAAGGAAGGATTGGTTGTTTGGGGTGGACGTAGCCCAAACTAGGTGAACCATGTATATCTATGTCCCTTTGGTTTTATGAGTTTTCTGTGCTTGTGTTTTCCACATATTTTATGTGTTTCATTACTCTATATTATATAATTTTTCTAACAACTGGTATCAGAGCTGAAGGTGTAATATTCCTACTTAGCCTGAGCTAAGAGGAATATCAATTTTTGTCTCATTTTCTATTGCATGAATAAATGAATAGAGGAGGACACATAAAACTCCTAAAAAGAATGAATAAATCAATTCCCATATGAACAAGTATAAATCTGGGCCATGTAAACAAATCACTTGCAGGTGTGAAAGGGGTTTGAGCTATGAGACTGGGTCAACCTTGACAAAATCTATAGTGCTGTCTAGATACAATGTACCTCATGATGGGATAGGGAAGTTCTAGATGGAGGCCCCTCATGTGAAAGGAGCTAATTCATCAAGGTGGTTTGGGGTTTGCCAAGGCTTTCATCTTATAAAAGGAAGGGGGAGGCAGCAAGAGAAGGTTCTTCATTGTGTATATTTGTGAGTATCTTGTCTGTTTAGACAAATACCATTCTCTGTTGTTTAGCTGAGAATAATGTTACTTAGCACTTGGGAGTGCCTATGTAGGGATTCCACCTCTTCCATTGAGGATTTATTCGAGGAGTATTTCTGATTTCATCGACTATCAGGCATTTGTCCAACCTATACTTCCAACTGCAGATCCAGTGAGGGTTTGGTTGCTTTTGTAAGCTCTAGCAAGTGGAGTCTAGATCTAGTCAAATCTAGACCATATTAGTGCCTCTTCTCAGTGAGTGAGTATTTTATCCTCCTGGAAGAGTGCACTGGTTGATTGAGATTAATATTTGTATCTTGGCATCAGGCCAACTCAGTATATTAAGCTACAATGCAGTTTACCTCCCATAACTATGTTATTTCCAGTGGAGGTTTTGCAAGTTATTTTGATCCCCTTTTTATGAGAGATCTATGGGGATGTGCTTTGCCTTTCACTTTCATGATCCATGGATTAGCTTTCTGATCTGTGTTCTTATAGATCTGATATATTCCTAATGTAAAATAATCTTCAGAAAATTTTGAATAATATTGCATATTTGCTACTTTAAACTCAAATATACTCTTTGTATTGCATGATTTGATCAAAACCCTAAGGGGATCTTGTAATGGAGCCTTTCTAGTATACAGATCTGAAATGGATATGATATTTTGTACACAGATCTAATCTAGATCTAAATTGTAACATTCAGCTACAACATCTCCATAAAATAATGTTGTTAAGCCATTTGGAAGTAAATACATGTGTTACAACCTTCTTTTCTGAAGATTTCCTTCTTTCTTGTCTTCTATATTCTGTTGTATAATGTAAGAGCGTCAATATAAATCTTATTTTCTGCTGTGTATTCAAAGGTTGATCTTATTTAATGGCCTCCTTCTCATTATCTCCAAAACTACATTATTTCTGAAGCATTTTTTTGTACATAGCTACAGCCCCTCTCATTGTGTGTTTTTCAGTTAGACTAGGTGGTGGGATAGATGTTTACCACACCTAGTTTGATTTTTTTTTCTTTCCTTTTGGATCTAGACCCCAGATCTACTGATATAAGGGATCCCAGGGCTACAAAATCATTTATGTGCACATATTTCCCAGAAGTGCATTATTTCAACAGGCACTGCTGTGCATTCCCATTTGGGGATATTATAGTGGTATCAAAGCTCCTTTCTTGGCACAGCCTGTGATTTCATTGAAGAACCACAACCATGTTGTAGTTATAAGAATATGAGCCTCTTACTGAGAGGGAGAAGAGGTTTCAGAATATAAGCCACAATAAATTTGATTACACCACTGAGGATCAAGACAAGGGTAAAGCCCCTGAAACTGGAAGTGATAAAGAAGGAGAAGAGTTTGCAAGAAATATTTTGGTAGCCATGCAAGATCTTTCTAGAGAGATCAAAGAGATGAGAATGGATAGGATGAAGAAAAATCCTGGGAGATTTCATCCTGGGGAAAGCTCTGGCATTTCTCACCACTGGAATGGTCAACCAGTGAACTAGCCACAAGCTCCACAACGCTCTACTATTCCTACCTTCTTGGCTATGGAGAATGAATGGAAACAAGAGCAAGCATCCCTTGAAGACTAATTTGAGGAATATGAATCTTAGAATCAGAGATTCAAGGACCACTTGAGTTTTCAAGAGTTTTGTCACCCCAAGGACAAAAGAAGACCAAGGCATCAGTGTAAAGATGGTGGATTCTTTCAGAATCATGATAGACATCACTCTATGGGCATATTCTTTTTGCCCAAGTTTGATGGGTCATCCAACAGTTTTGCCAAGGCATGGGTAGAAAATTTGGACATCTACTTTTAGTTAAACAAAGTCCCTGAGATTGAAGCCATCAAGATTGCAATGCTACACTTTGAAGGTGAAGCACACAATTGGTGGTTCCATGGGTTGTCTACATTGGGCCATGCCAATGTGACTGCCTATTCTAAATTCACTAGAATGCTGGTGGAGAGGTTTGACAGAAAGGATCCAGAAGCACCTTTCATGAGCCTTGAAAAGTTAAAGCAATTAGGAAATGCAGAAACTTATATCTCTGAGTTTCTGAGGTTATCTGTTATGGTTCCTGATCTGTCTACAACAAGGAGGGTGTACATGTTCATTGATGGATTGGATGAACCTTTGCATGGATTGGTTAAATCTACCAAGCCCATCACTTTTTCATGATGCCATTGAGAGGGCTACATACCTCCAAGATGCCTTGCCAAAAGCAAAGGAAATTTTTCGAAACAAGGCCCCTTACCTTTGTAAAGGGAAGGAAGAGAAAGTTGCTCCTTCCAAGGAGAGTTCATTCAAGAAGCCTCTTGATATTGAAGTTAGGAGGGGGCTAAGAAAGAAGAGACCATGTTTCACTTGCCAAGATTCATGGGCACTTGGACATAGATTTGCTGCTATGAAATGACACTACATAGAAGTCTTCTCAGATTTTAAGGAGGAAGAAGAAGATGATGAACCAAGAAGAGTTCACAATGCTTACAATGTTGAGGGAGATCTAACACCATCTAGAGATGGGAATGGAGACTTTTCTCCAATAGGAGGAACTCTTGCATCCTTGAGAGGAGTACCTAAGTACTTGACCTTAAGAGTACAAGGTTCAATCATGAATCAGAGGTTATCTATATTGATTAACAATGGGGAAACCCACAAATTTATTGATTCTCACCTTGTGCAGAGGAGAGAAATCCCCGCTGATACTTTTGAGGGATTCTCTGTTTTGGTCCCAGGAGATAGGACAATGCAATACATGCACTATGTTCCATCACTTTCAGTTACTCTGGGGTCCTACACTTTGGTGGATCACTTTTTTGTATTTGACATACCAGACACCAATATCATTATGGGTGTCCAATGGTTGATTACATTGGGGAAAGTAACCATTGATTGGAAGGCTTTCCAAATGGCATGGGTGGACATGAATAGTGGTAATCCTCAAATGATCCAAGGCATGCATACTTAGCCCTCACCTAGCACTTCCACCCAAAAAACAGAGATGGATTTGTGCAGTGTGAGCAAGAATCTCATAGTCCCTTCTCTTATGTTCATGAGAATTCTACATGGGAAATTCCTATATCTAGTGGCAAACCACCTAAGAGGCCACCAGATTTAGATATTTTTGGGGAGACCTCACAAAGTGCTGCTCCAACCTTAGATCCAGGAGGGATTGGAGCAATGGAAGACCAAGCTATAGCACTGGGAGGCTTGGGACAGCTCAAGAGTAAGGGGGATCTTCTCCCTTCATCAATATCACCCCCTCTCATTTCTAGATTTGTGTTGTGGGAAGAGGAGAATGGGAGGATCAGCCTCCCAACACACATATTTGGCATGAGAGATGTCAGAGAAGAGATCAGCAACATGACAGACACTCCCATAGAGGTATCATCAGCGTTGTCATTGTTAAGTAGTGTGGATCCATACTGGAAATCTCAAATACTTGTAGAGTATTCCAAATATCTCCACACATGTATGATACTAGATGACATGCAACAAGAAGAGGGCTACTTAGTCCAAGGGGGAGTCATCTATCATCATGGTAGGGTCTTCTTGGCTATAACTTACAAGCTCAAGCAGAAGATACTACAAGGGGCACACAAGAATCCTTTCTCAGCCATATGCAGTCAATGAAGATCTACACCTTGATCATGAGGAGCTTTGATTAGGAAGCCTTGAGAAGAGAACTACATCAGCACTTTCAAGAGTGCATGAGCTATGTGGATTTGGGACAGCCAATGGACTCTATGCAAGAGTCATTTCAGCCAGTTCTTCCTTCTTTTGAGAGAGGGGGAATGCCCATGCATAACTCCATGTGTATGAGGAACTATGATGGTAAAGGATTTGATCATGCAAAAAAAGTTTTATTTTCTGATTCATCACATTATTTTACTAGGTTTTTGCAATATTTGACTCCTAAATTGAGTGAGAGATCATGTGGATCTCATGGTTTTTGGTGGGCCAATAGAAATTCTAAACTTGGCCACTCCCTTGTTGTGCAAAGGGAGATTCCTTTTCATGATGGGTGCTTACAAAAGGCACAAAACATATCTGACATCTTCAACTATGTTAAGATGAATCATGTAGCAAATGTGTAGTGGGAGTTCCACTTTCCACACCTTGATATAAGGCAGCCAGGAGATGCACTGCACTGGCATCACATGTGGGATTTTGACCCACCTCCTCAAGCTCAAAGCTCTGTTTTTATATATGTAGTTTTGCTTCCATACTTAGATGACATAGTTTTACTATTTATGGGATTGTATGGAGGGATTATGGGCAGTTTGTATGTACCACATGGAATGGAACTTCTCTATATACCTCATCCTACATGTTATAGAGAAGGCATTGCTCTAGCCATGTTTATTTCTATTGAATGTTTCACTCCTTGTGGGATGGAATATGCACACCTTATGATAACCTTGGAGGAACAATTCATGATGTATTGGCTTGCTGAAAACTTGGCTTATGAGGAGGACTTGATCCTTGATGGTGTCACCAATGGAGAAGGGGAATTACTGCAACACTCACCCTATCATTTGCTTGAGTACAAGCAACATTTTGGAGGGGAGGACTGTAATATTCCTACTTAGCCCAAGCTAAGAGGAATATACATTTCTGTCTCATTTTCTGTTGCATGAATAAATGAATAAAGGAGGACATGTAAAACTCCTGAAAAGAATGAATAAATTAATGCCCATATGAACAAGGATAAATCTGGGCCATGTAAACAAATCACTTGCAGTTGTGAAAGGGGTTTAGGCTATAAGACTGGGTCAACCTTGACCAAATCTACAACACTGTCTAGATACAATGTACCTCATGAAGGGACAACGCAGTTCTAGATGGAGGCCCCTCATCTGAAAGGAGATAATTCATCAAGGTGGTTTAGGGTTTGCCAAGGCTTTTGTCTTATAAAAGGAAGGGGGAGGCGGAAAGAGAAGGTTATTGATTGTGTATATTTTTTAGTATATTTTCTGTTTAGACAAATACCATTCTCTACTATTTAGCTGAGAATAGTGCTGCTTAGCACTTGGGAGTGCCTATGTAGGGATTCCACCTCTTCCATTGAGGATTTATTGGAGGATTTTTGCTGATTTCATCCACTATCAGGCATTTTTCCAACCTCTACTTCCAACTGCAACACATATCCAATGAGGGTTTGGTTGCTTTTGTAAGCTGCATCAACTGCAGTCTAGATCTAGTCAGATCTAGACCATATTAGTGCCTCTTCTCAGTGAGTGACTCTTTTATCATCCTAGAAGAGTGCATTGGTTGATTGAGCTTCAGATTTGTATCCGGGCTTCAGGCCAACTTAGTATATTAAGCTACAATGCATTTTACCACCCATAACTGCATTATTTCCAGTGGAGGTTTTGTAGGGTGTTTTGATCCCCTTTTTGATGAGAGATCTCTGGTGATGAGATTTTCCTTTCACTTTGGTGATCCATGGATTAACTTGTTGATCCATGTTCTTATAGACCTGATCTGTTTCTAATGTAAAATCATATTCAGAAACTTCTAAATAATATTGCATATCTACTACTTTAAACTCAGATCTACTCTTTACAGTGCATGATTTGATCAAAACCCCAAGGGGATCTTGTAATAGAGCCTTTATAGTGTACAGATCTGAAATGGATATGACCTTTTGTACACAGATCTGCTCTAGATATGAAGTGTAATAATCAGCTGCTGTAGCTCCATAAAATAATGTTGTTAAGCCATTTTGCAGTAAATACATGTGTTGCAGCCTTCTTTTCTGAAGATTCCCTTCTTTCTTGTCTTCTATATTCTGTTGTATAATGTAAGAGCATCAATATAAATCTGATTTGCTGCTATATATTAAAATTTTGGTCTTATTTAATGGCCTCCTACAAAATTAAGGCGTGGTAAACGCAAAATTATATGAAAAACCCTTGGCCTCAAAAAAGGTATTTCTTATGAAACATTTATTTAATATGAATATGTCTGAAGGTGGATTTGTTGCAGACCATTTAAATGATTTTAATACAGTTATCAATCAGTTAAGTTCTGTAGGGGTAAAATTTGATGACGAAGTTAGGGCTCTTTTATTTTTGTGCTCATTGCCAGAAATATGGAATGGTTTAGTTATGGCCATTAGTAACCCTGACTCTAGATCTAGTACTTTAAAGTTTGATGATGTTGTCGGTGCTATCCTAAGCGCGTAAATGTGACGGAAAAGCTCCGGTGAGACATCGAGTAATGATTTGAGTGAAGAGTTTAGGGAAAGAAAAATGGAAAGAGGAAAGAGCTCAGGATATTGCAGTAAATCAAGGAAAGGCAGATCCAAGTCCAGATCGGTGATAGCATGTTGGAAATGCAGAAAGAAAGGACACCTAAATAAATACTGTAGATCTTGGAAGGGAAAAGAAGGAGACACATAGTAAGAAAACAATCATGAAGCAAATGTGACAGGTGATGTGTTACAAGATGCTTTGATTCTTTCTTTTGAAAATGTTACTGATTCGTGGGTAGTAGATTCAAGGGCTTCATTCCACGCCACACCTAATAATAAATATTTTCATGACCATGTTCAAGGAGATTTTGGACAAGTCCATTTGGGTGATGATAAACCATGTAAAATTGTTGGAATGGGTAAAGTTATTGTAAAATAGCAAAATGGAAACCAACGGCTATTAAAGGAGGTAAGGCATGTTCCAGATTTGAAGAAAAATCTGATTTCAACAGGGAAGTTAGGCAGTGAAGGTTGTGTGACAACTTTCACAGATAAAACTTGGAAGGTCACCAAAGGAGCGCTGGTAATAGAAAAAGGTCAAAAGGTTGGTACATCGTATTTATGCAATGTATTTCTAGTCTATGAATGCTTTAACTTCCAAAGGAGCAAGATGTTCTTCATGAATCATAGGTCGAGCACATGAGTGAGAAGGGGATTAAGATTATTCACTCAAGAAATTTGTTTCGGTTTGAAGACGAATGACGGAATTTTATTTATGGAAAATAGAAGAGAGTCAGATTTCTCAGAGTTGGGAAAGAAAAAAAGAGTGAAAAATTAAAGCTTGTGCATACAGATGTATGGGGACCTTCTTAGGTATCATCTCTCGGTGGCTCTCGTTATTATGTTACTTTTATCGATGGTGCAACTAGAAAAACTTGGATTTATTATATTCAAAATAAATCTGATGTATTTGATAATTTCAAGAAATGAAAATCTTTGGTTGAGATTGAGACAGGAAAGAAGTTGAAGTGTCTCAGATCAGATAATGGAGGTGAATATTGCAGCAAAGAGTTTGAGCAGTATTGCTCGTGATGGTTGGAATTGTTGTGAGAGAAGATACCAAGAACACCGGTAATAGAAATGTGTTTTAAAGGAGTAACAACAATCATGGAGCGTGCAAGGTGCATGAGATTGCATGAAGGAATGCCTTTACAATTTTGGGCAGATGCTATAGATATTTTTGTTTATCTAATAAACAGAGGGCCTTCAAGTTCCTTGGATGGTGGTATTACAGAGGAAGCATAGACAGGTAAAAAGGTAAACTACTCTTTTTTAAAGCCTTTTGGCTGTGAGGCCTTTGTCCATATTAATAAATAAAATAGAACAAAGCTTGAGGAAAAATTAAAGAAATGTACCTTTATTGGATATGGTGTTAATGATTTTGGTTATTTCTTATATGATTATGAAAATCACAAAATCATTAGGAGGAGAGATGTAATATTCAATGAAAAGGTCTTGTATAAGAATCAGTTGCAGGAAAAAAAACAGGAAAAAGAAAACAAAGAATACGCAGTTCTTGATGAGATCACAGAAAAATTAAAGGTGCATTAATATAATAATAATCAACAACCACAACAAAAACAACCGGCACCTCAAACACCTGAGAGTGGTGTCAAAAGATCTACCACGATAAGTAGACCCGCTGAACGATACTCTCCTTCATTATATTATTTATTTGTACTGATTCTGGTGAACCTAAATGTTATGAGGAAGCAATGCAGGTTGAAGGTAGGAAGAAGTGGGAGCTAGCCATGGAAGAAGAGATGGAATCCTTAATGCATAACTAGACTTGGGACTTAGTCAGGTTGCCTACAGGTAAAACTACATTGTAGAATAAATGGGTTTATAGGCTGAAGAAAGAAGATGGACGAAAACAAAGGTACAAAGCTAGACTTGTGGTGAAAGGGTTTGCACAAAAGAAAGGTATTGATTTTGATGAAATATTTTCTCCTATTTTTAAGATGACTTCAATTAGAACTATTTTAAGTCTTGTAGCAGCGGAAGATTTACATCTTGAACAGTTAGATGTAAAAACATCATTTCTCCATGGAGATTTCGAGGAAGAGAACTTATGGAACAACCAGAAGGATATGAGGTCAAAGGGAAAGAAAATTTAGTGTGCAGGTTAAAGAAGAGCTTGTATGGCTTAAAAAAGGCTCCAAGGCAGTGGTATCTAAAATTTGATAGGTTTATGTCTGAACAAGGTTATACTAGATGTCACTTTGATCATTGTGTTTATCTGAAAAAGCAAAATGATGGCAACTATATTATATTGTTATTGTATGTAGATGACATGCTTGTTGCAGTTCTAACATGAAATAAATGCACTCAAAAGAAAAATTGGCAATCTATTTGCAATGAAGGATTTGGGAGCCGCAAAAGAAATCCTTGGTATGGGAATAACTAGATAGAAAAAATTGCAAATTAACACCGTCTCCAAATGAGTACATACAAAAGGTGTTTAATGGATTTACTACGAGAATGCAATCAAAACCAAGTAGCATACCTGGTTGCACCAAGTCTTCTTCTTACTAAGGAGATGTGTCCCAAGACCTAAGAAGAAATGGACTATATGTCTAAAGTTCCATATGCATCAGTAGTTGGATGCTTAATGTATGCAATGTTCTGCAAAATGCCTGATATTGCACATGTAGTGGGAGTTGTAAGTAGGTACATGAATAATCCAGGAAAAGAACATTGGATGGAAGTAAAATGGATTCTCATATATTTGAGAGGTACCACAAATCAAGCATTATGCTTTGGTGGTTCAAAAATTTCTCTACAGGGATATGTTGATGCAAATATGGTAGGTGATAGAGATGAAAAAAGGAGCACTACAAGGGATGTATTCACTATAGGTGGAACAACTATCAATTGGGTTTAAAAAATGCAAAGGGTTGTTGCACTTTCAACAAAAAAAGTAGAGTATTGTGCTGCTACAGAGGCTAGTAAAGAAATGATTTCATTAAAAATGTTTATGAATGAATTAGGTAAGAAGCATGAGATGGGAAAGTTATACTGTGAAAACCATAGTGCCATTCATCTTGCAAAGAACTCATCATTTCATTCTAGGAGTAAACACATACATATCAAGTACCATTTCATATGGCTAGTGTTGGAAGATGGGTAGTTAAAGCTGGAAAAGATACACAGTAGCCAAAATCCTGTAGATATGTTAACAAAAGTTGTAACCAAGGAGAAACTGATATTATAATCAATTTCAATTGGTCTTCAAGTATGATGATGAGATGAGAACAGCCGTGTCCAAAGAGTGAGACATTGTCCAGTTAAATGAAGCAAAGAAGTGAGTTGCTACAATCAGTCTCCAAGTGGGAGATTTTTGGGTGCGGAGCCTGATTATCTTGTTTATTTTGTATCACAGCGTTGGACCCCTGTACCTTAATGGGTGGCAACGCTGCCCGTAATTAATTTAAAATTTCCTTGTAAAAGTATAGTAATTTATACTCAATCTGGGCCGTTCATTAGGTGGATGATATGATGGTAGAAGTTATGTTTAGTTTAGGGTTTTTTTACCATAGAAGGTAACCCATATCTTGTATGAGGGAATTGTATTGCGGTTGTGTATTGTATGTGTATTCTCAGAGCGAGAAATAGATAGGGATACTCTGAGAGAGAACAGAGGATATTACTGCAGATCCGCTGAAGGTTGTGTCTCCTCATTTTGTTGGATAATAGAAAGGAAGGATTGGCTGTTTGGGGTGGACGTAGCCCAAACCTTGAACTACAAGTATCCGTGTCTCTTTGGTTTTTATGTGTTTTATGTGCTTGTGTTTTAAGTATTTTATGTCTTGCATTTCTTCCGTAATATATAATATTTCTAACCCATACAAATGTATTTTGTTCTAAATGAAAAGTTGCAATGCGTACTTTTTGTGTGTTTTGCACATTATTGAGATTAAAATATTGCTCCATCTGTAGCATCCATGTTACGGGATCCTTGCCATCAAACTTTCTCATATCCATATTTGGAATATGGTGGTTCTTCCATCCAACATTAGAGTTTATGAAATCACGATTAACATTTATTTTGTTCTCATCATGAGTTTCCTCTACTATTTTTTCGCCATTAGGAAACATTTCTTGTATCAACTTTTTCAAACCTTCATGTCTAATTTTAGATCATTCTTCATGTTTTCCTTGTTGTCTTTCATTTTTTCATCAATATTAGCTTCCATGTCATCCATATTAGTTTCCACGCCTTTCTTCAAAACTTCCATTTCATTTCTTTTTGCTCTTTGGGACAGCAAAATTTGTTGCACTTGCTCTTGTAATTTTGATATCTGTAATGTTCCAAAAAAATTTCAAATAAATTGGAATATTAATTTTTTCTCATATTATCTAGGAGATAAATAAGATGGGTAAGGAGACCCATTTTAATAAATAAAATCCCACATGAGGTGAGAAGGGATCCATGGAGTAGCCATTTTTGCACCTCCTAGTGTAAAAAGGGGGCAAACACATGAGGATGAGACCATGTTGACCAAGTCAACAACGCAGCCCAAGAGGGTGTAGCTTGCTTGGGAAGACAACACAGTTAGAGAGGGAGGAAGATTCCTTGTGGGAGAAACCCTAATTGGGTGGGGTCCATGGCATAGAGACATCATTTTGCATATAAGGAGGATGAGGCAGCCATAGAGAGCATTATTGAAGATTTGGACTTCGAGTCTATTTGCAGTCTCTAGCTGTTCAGCTGAGTTGCAGTGCCTTTGGCACGAGGGATTCCTGTTTAGGAGTTCCTCTCCTCCCCTGAGTAGCTCAAGGAGGATTGCTCTTAATTTCTCCATATTCAGGCATTTGGCCATAGCCACTTCTTCATCTACAACGCAGTCACTGGGTTGTGTTGCAGGTGTTGCTGTGGAGGAGATTCCACAACACCATTCCTTGTATCATTTCTCATAGGAAGGAGTTCCTATTATTTGGGTGGATCAGCAAGGAGGGTTTCTAGAGCTGATTTGCATATTTTGGAAAAAGGCCAAGCTTCTCCCACCTTCATCAATACAGTCCCTTTCATAGACTGCGTTATCTCAAAGTTTGTCTACAGTGGGGGTTTGCTCCACCATTTTGGAGTAAGATATTTCTTATGCCAGAATCAGCCTTGCACTTAAGGAATCCATTGGAGGAGGTTGCTTCAGTTTGTAGGCCATATTCATTCTCCTCCTTCTATTCTATATTTTGAGTTGTTGCTGCTACCCAGCAACTCCGGCATTATTGTATATTCATATTTTGTACATCTATTGCAGCCAATCCTTCTAAGGATTGTTAGTTAGTTATTTTCAGGGGTTGAGAGCTTGCTCCCCCTCATTTCTTGAGCTATTATTGTAATATCATTTCATTACCATTTTACATATTGTAGTGTCTCCATTTGACTACGCAGTCATAGCTAGGGTTCACTTGTGTAGCTATGTTTATCTCATGATTCTTGTATTTATGCCTTGAGGATTGGTATTGTTCATCTTGAGCATGATCATTTCCCTCAAGATTTTGTATACATATGCAGCTGCTATTATTATAATAAGATGGCTATGAGTTCTCCAACATTTTCTGAAGTTTGAGCAATTTACTCTTCATGATTATGTTTTTCATATTGTTGTAGCTCATTCCCTTGAGCAAGATATTCTCGAGGAAGGAATATTTGCATAGCTATAGGAAGAGTTTGAGGAAGGGCCAGATAGCCTTCGGTTCTCATCCTCTCTTTAGAGGTGAAATAACTGGTAAAAGCCCTCTCAGTCCATCCCTGACACAGCCTTGTTCATATTTCCGACAAAGGAACATTTCAGCGGTGAAAAAGCTTTTGATTTCCATTTCGGAACATTACAGTGGTATCAGAGCATCTTTCTTGGCTCAGCCTGTGGCCTTCAAGCCCAAGAAAGAAGAAATCAAGATGATGAAGAGGATGGGATTGTTCTCATCAGTTTTTAGATCCGGGAAGAACCTCTCCAAGGGGGTTGAGGAGAAAGAAGAAAGAGAGGAGGAAGGACCTTGTACTTCCTATTCTCATCAAGAAGGAGACAAAATTTTGAGCAGGAAGAAGACTCCATTTTCTGATGGAGGAAAGGGTATTAGGAGGAAACATTCCAGAAGAATCCCCAAGAGGGTTTGATCCTAAAGCAAACTCTATATTTGTACATAGTAGGTGTGAGCATTCAGCCACACACTATGAGGGTCAGCGCAATTATAGTCCCAGCAGTCCCATAAGGGAGGTGGAAGAAGAAGAAGGAGTGACCAAGGAGAAAAGGCAGCATGGTAGATCCTACCTATCACATTTTAATGGTTCACTTGCTGGTTCAGCCAAAGCTTGCGTGGAGGAATTAGACACATTTTTGCAGCAGCACCAAATTCTGGAAAATCAAGCTACCAAAGTTGCAGTGCTACATATGAGAGGTAAGGCATATGCTTGGTGGATCTTTGAATCCTTTTCTTTGAAGAATAATGACATTACATCTTATGAAAATTTCACTAAGGCATTAGTGAAGAGATTTGATGGGAGGATTCTTGAGACACAAATGACGGGTTTGCACAAAAAAAACCAAACAAAACCCTTGCATGAAAACGCAATGCCTTTTCAAAAAACAGTGGGGGTGGCCAAAGATCTGAACCAAAACTTGCTGGAGAGGGAACTTCCATCTCACATATTGGAGCAAGGAAGCATGGGGGTCTCTTTGTTTAAAGAGGATCCAATTGTTGGGAGGCTGCTCATTCATGTGGAGAAGGTTGGGGGCAGCAGCGCTATCATTTCTAGAGCATATCTAGAATCTCATGCAGAGAGGAGAGGAGCTCATGTTCCAAAGAGAGGGACCCTTGCAAATTTGTAGGAGGATCCCCAAGATCTCATGTGTGGAGATCAAGGCACAATTCATGTGCCATTATTGGAGAGGTGTGAAACCATGGAGTCACAAGGAGGAGATGGGGAGAAGAACCAACGACGCAAGGGAGCCATTTGCTACCATGTCTTCCATTTTGAAGTTATTACCCGAGAGAAGGCTGAATTGCCCGCAGGTCGGTGGACACCGTGTTCATCACATATTGTTGGAAATATCTGAGAGGGGTTGAATCGATATCTTGATTTGTCAATCAACTTTTTACTTTTCTTTTCTCAAAAACTGTCTGGCTATAGTCCGAGAACAAAACTAGCGTATATACGCGGATATCCTTAAGGAAACTCGCGTATGCTCAAATTTCTTATTATGCAGATAATTCTTATCTTAGATTATTGCATCATTCACTTATTAGATGTTATTAAGTAGTAAACATGTATAGTAAGAACAGAATAAATCATCACACATGAACACTAAGATTTTAGGTGGAAACCCAATTCGAGAGAAAACCACCGCTGCCGTCGTCTCAGTCTTCAATATTTATTATAAAGAAAACATCTTACAACTATGTATTGGCGCAGACTCATACCAACACGCAGGAACCCACCTGCAGAAGGCTACAACCTTCTCTTGTTTACCAGCTTCTCCTGGAAGGGAGTTACAACCCCCTGCTCTTGTTTACCAGCCTTTCCTAGAAGGGAGCTACTACCCCCTGCTCTCGTTTACCAGCTATCACTGGAAGGGAGCTACTACCCCCTGCTCTCGTTTACCAGCTATCACTGGAAGGGAGCTACTACCCCCTTACTGAAGGCTTTGACCCGCAGCACCACTGCAGACCACGTTTCATCAATTTTCAAACTGGATCAAACAGCTTCAACTCAACCTTTCATTTTTCAACAAACATACTTTGCCCAATGCTTCAAACAGAACAGTGAAACCACTATAACCAGAATATCAGAGATCACCCAGACTTCAGAATAGATATGCAGAAACACATTCAACCATGAGCAACCTTTAGTTCAAATTCCATACGCGCACATTTAAGCAAACTGCGTGTACGTGCTTTCATTAGACTAACCCACGTATACATCGTGCATTTTCATTCGCTTCTTCCCATGCGATACTTTTATCTGTGTATGCTTTCGTTGCACACGCTTTTTCCACAAAAAACTCACGTATAGATCTCTAAATGAAAGCTTTTCAAAACACACCAGATCTATAAGCTTACCCAGATCTCTTCATTACCTTCAGCAGGCTTTGCGCCAGATCTTCACCAGGTCTTCTTCTGCAGGTCATCTTAGAGATTCATCATCATCAGATCTAAGGATTTAGAAACATCCATGGGTGCATCATAGATTCAGATTTATCAATCAAGAACAAATTTCAATCATGCAGATGTACTTCAAAGTGAAGTATTCGTTTCATACCCAGACACATGCACACCTTTGCACAATGATCTTCTTCTCCTTATATAGGTTTAGCCTTTATCAATAGCATGAGTCAAAACCACACCACTTTCGATGGTATTCCTGGACGGGACCAAATAGATAATCAAGCGCTCAATACAATGGGTCAATACCATGGTAACACCCCTTGGTATTCTAAATTTGGAGCGCAAAAGGGCGTACGCGACTTGGCACGTACTTTTCCGCATGCATACGCTACTTCGCCTTAACAAACCCGCGTATGCTTTGTGACACATCATATTTATCATTGTTCTGTCACTTCCTTTCTTCTGTTCCTTCTAAGCTGATCTGTAGATACATCATCCTTCCTTTTAACACATAGATACATCATCCTTACATATTTAACACATAGGTTGCTTATCATAGGCAACTCATCAAGAACAACTTCATCAAATAGGTTGCCATCAAGGACAAAACATTGCATCATATCGCCGACAGTCTTATTTCATCAAGTAGGTTGCCATCAAGGACAACATATGCCAACAATCTCCCCCTTTGGACTTGATGGCAACCATGATGGTGTTTGATCACCACAACAACAGATAGATACATTGATTATATCCATTATGCAAACACCATGATATTCTCCCCCTATTCAAACACCATGCTACTCTCCCCCTTTGACATCAAAACCAAGACAATGTTTTTCTCCTCATGTAGAAAGAAGAGATCTGTAGAACTGATGTGCATTGAAGTTACCATGGTCCCTCTGAGTTCATGCTGAGTCTTCAACATAAAATTCAATGAAGTACATGACTCTATGACCTTTCCTATCACCAAGGACTCATAATTACATCAATGATCCAACCAAGTGGATTTACATATGTGACACAAGTATCCAACCAAGTGGGTTTACACAATTTGACTCAACTACCCAACCAAGTGGGTTTACAAATTTGAACAAGCCCTTTAGAAGACTAAATATTACAATTTACATCATAGGTCTCAACATAACCTTTTCATCAAATTACAAATATGAATTTTTATAACCAAGACCAAAAATACCTCAAGAGAGATCATATTTCAGAACCATCATAATGCCAACAATGCATTACATTCAGCAATGCTAATGCTCCCCCTGAGACTGTGCATCCTTTCCACATGACCAGTGCTCCCCCTTAGCTTGTGCATCCTAAACACTTTCAACAGCAAATCATCAAGGCATATTTATCAAGAGACATCAGAGAAAGAAACAAAATTATGAAAACTGGAACACCACCAGAGATACCAAACAGCACTGCAGTTGTGCTGAAGAATGCTGACCCCAAGTAAAATTTGTCAGCAACTAACCATACGGGGTTTTCTTTGCATAAACTCGCATATATACGCGAATTTCGTTCAGGAAACCCGCGTATCCAATTTAATCTTTTGAATTTAAGCAGTTCTGAATTTCTGCAAGGCAGAGACTAATCCCAGCTTCTGTCTGAGATATTTGAATGCTTCCCTGGGAAGACGTTTGGTAAATATATCAGCAACTTATTCTTTGGAGGGAACATGCTCCAACTTCACCTTTTGTTCAAGCACTTGTTCACGTAAGAAGTGATACTTGATGGGAATGTGCTTGGTATTGGAATGCATAACATGATTATTTGAAATACTGATGGCACTTGTATTATCACACATAATGGAGACAAGAGGTGTGCACTTGATTTGAAAGCCTTGCAAGGTTTGCATCATCTAAAGAAGTTGTGTGCAACATGATGCGGCAGCCACATATTCTGCTTCTGCTGTAGATAAGGTAATAGATTTTTGCTTCTTGCTGAACCAAGATACTAACCGGGGCCCCATATAGAATGCTCCACCACTAGTGCTTTTCCGATGATCAACATTTCCAGCCCAATCTGCATCAGTGTAAGCATGAAGAGTAAGATCAGCATTCTTTGGATGCCATAGTCCAAAGTCTTGAGTTCCTTGTAGATATTTGAATATTCTTTTGACAGCCTGAAGATGAGACTCTTTTGGATTAGCTTGGAATCGTCCAACAATCCCAACAGCATGCATAATTTCCGGTCTAGTCCCAGTGAGATAAAGTAGACTTCCTATCATAGATCTATATTCTGGTTGATTCACCATGGGGGAATCATCATGAGAACTGAGATTACATCCGGTTATCATTGGTGTACTTACAGGTTTGCATTATTCCATGCCATTCTTCTTCATAATTTGCTTAAGGTATTTTGCTTGTGATAAGAATATACCATCAGTAGTTTGATGCACTTGCAAACCGAGAAAGAATGTTAGTTCCCCAAGTAAAGACATTTCAAATTCTTGCTGCATGACAGAAGAAAATTTTTGACTCATAGATTCTTCATTACTTCCAAAAATGATATCATCAACATATACAACCACAATCAAAAGTTTATCATTTTCAATTTTTGTGTATAAGTTGCTATCATCAGACCCCTTTGAAAATCCTTGTTGGTGAATATATTTGTCAAGACGATAATACCATGCCCTTGGAGCTTGTTTGAGACCATATAGAGCCTTTTTAAGTCTACAAACAAGATTTTCATCATTTCCCAAAATGAATCCTTCTGGTTGTTCTATATACACTTATTCTTCTAGATCACCATTGAGAAATGTAGATTTAACATCCATTTGATAAACTTTGATTTGTTGAAAACTTGAAAAAGCAAGAAACATTCTTATGGCTTCAAGTCTAGCTACAAGAGCAAAAGTTTCTTCAAAGTCTATACCTTCTTGTTGAGTATACCCCTTGCAAACAAGTCTAGCTTTGTTTCTTACAACATCCCCATTCTCATTTAACTTGTTTTTGAATATCCATTTAGTTCCAATGACATTTTTGTTATGAGGTCTTGGTACTAATTCGCAAGTGTGATTCTTTTCAATTTGATCAAGCTCTTCATTCATGGCTTGAACCCAACATTCATCTTTGCTAGCTTGATTGACATTGTGAGGTTCAATAGTAGATAGAAATGCCAGATAGCTAGAAGATCCCACAAGAGTCCTTCTTGTTTGTACACCTCATCCCTTATCTCCCAAAATTTCAGATTCTGGATGATTATTTTGAAAATATCTGGATGGAGCCTTTTCAGATAAATCATCTTCAGGTTCTTCATTGGGTTCACTGTCTATATCATTGCTATTTGATGTAGAAGGACATAAGTCACTATCATCTCCATTTGTTATCTGTTTTTCTTCCTTTGGGGCTGAAGGAGACTCATCAATAACAACATCAATACATTCAAAAATATTCCAAAGTCTTTTATTGTAACATTTATATGCTCTACTTGTAGAGGAGTAACCAAGAAGTATTCCTTCATCTGCTCTAGGTTCAAACTTGCCAAGTTTTTCATCATTATTTTTGATAAAGCATTTACTTCCAAAAACTCTAAAATGCTTCATAGATGGAGAATTACCATACCAGAGTTCATATGGAGTTTTGTCACTATTTACATGAACATGTGCCTTGTTGAGAATGTTTACCGCTGTATGTGCTGCTTCTCCCCAAAATTTGTCAGGTGTTCCAGAATCATCAAGCATAGCTCTAGCCATTTGTTGAACTATTCTATTCATTCTTTCTGCTACGCCATTTTGTTGTGGAGTTCCAGCTATAGAAAATTGTCTTTTTATGCCATGTTGTTCACAAAATCCAAGAAATTCATTTGAAGTATATTCTCCTCCTCGATCAGATCTAAGAAATTTGAGTTTTAGATCTACTTCATTTTCAACCAGCGCCTTGAAGATCTGAAATTTCTCAAATGCTTCATCTTTGTGCTTCAGCAACCCAATCCAACACATTCTAGAGAAATCATCAATAAATAAGATATAGTATTGTTCACCACGAGGTGATTTTTTCCTCATAGGTCCACATATGTCAGTATGAATGAGTTCAAGAGGCCTACTTGATGATCCTTCCTTGGCATTAAATTGCACTCTGGTCTGCTTGCCGAATTGGCAAGATTTGCATATGATACTTTCAGGTAGAGTAATATTGGGAAGACCACGAACAACATTAAGTCTACTTGATTTGTTGATTTGAGAGAAGATTAGATGTCCCAACCTTCTAATTCATAGCTAGTTTTCTGAAGATTTACTCAAGTAACATTGTTCTTTGCAGTTCTTCAATACATATAGGTTGCTTAGAGTTCTTTTTCCTTTTATGATTGTTTTACCTGTATCAAGATCACGAACCACACATTATTTTGAACTAAAGACAACTTCAGTTCCTTGATCACACATTTGACTTACACTTAACAAGTTATGCCTTAATCCATCCACATACATGACAGCATTAGCCTTCACCTTATCTTTTAGAAACACAGACCCTTTTCCCTTAATTACAGCAGGAGTATCATTTCCAAAAGTAACTTTCTTTTCCTTTTCTAATGTACTATATGCACTAAGTTTGGTTTTGTCACCTTTCATGTGTCTTGAGCATCCGCTATCAATGTACCATTGATTTTCTTCTCCTTCTGAAAATAACGCTATGCCACAATTTTCAACCTGTAAATCTTTCTTTTTCCATACTTTGGAACTTGAAGAAAAATTCTCTTTTGGCTTAACTTTTCTCCTGCATTCAGATTCTTCATGCCCAAAGTTATTGCAATAAGCACATTCAACTTCATTTAGAAGAGGAGAAAAATTGTTATAGGTATTCTTCTTTGTTTCAATATCAATCCTTTTCTTTCTCGCTTCTCTTGTCATGATGGTTTTATATGCAACACATTGAACAGCTTTGTGACCAAAATTGTGACATGAGAAACATTGTCCGTTGAGGAAGAAATTTCTGCGATCATGAAATATTCTACTTGAATTTACCTGTTGATTGGTGTTTCTTTGAAAGATATTCCTGTTAGTGTTCTTTGAATTGAGATGATCATGCTTTACCTATAAAGATTCTTTATTCCCTTGCTGTGGTAGAATTTTGTAAACTAGCTGTAACTGCTTTTAAATAATTTGGTGCTAAAGCTTGAGAAGATTCCCCGGTATATCCAAGACCTGTCTTTACAAGAGGAGAGCGTTGTACCTTGATAATCTCATTTAAGGTTTCTGATCCTTTAGTAAATCTAATATTCAGAGCCTTTTCTTTCTCAAAGTCTTTTCTTAGACTTACCACTTCACATTCTAATTTCTCAATGTGTTTCTTTGCTTCTTCAAACTTCCTTTTCATAGTCTCTATGGTTATTTTCCTTTCTTCTAAGAGTATTTTACATTCTTCTAAGTGTATTTTGAGTTGATTGTTTTCTTCAAGAAAATAATTGTCCTCTAGAGCATCCACAAAAGTATCATTTTCTTCTCTAGATTTAAATGCCATGAGAAGTCTAAGATCTTGTTCACATTCTTCCTCACTATCAGATAACCCATCACTATCTTCATGAGTATAGTAACTTTTTCTAGTGCTAGACCGGTTCTTATTCCTTCTTTCTACTTCTTTCCCTTTTGCAGATATTTCTTTATAAGGACACTTAGTAGCATAATGACCAACTCTTCCACAATCAAAACATTTGAAAGGAAGCTTACCTCTGAACCATCCTGTGCCAAGTTGAAGTTTCTTTACAAAATTTACCTCATCTTCTTCTGAGATATATCCTGATCCTTCTGCTTCTAGCACTTATTTCCCTTTTGTAGAAGCTCTAAAGATGGCTTCTTTGGCTTCATATGGTCCTCCTCTTCTCATTTCATATGCAGTTAGTATCCCATGAAGTTGCACCACTGTAATATTCTAAAGATCTTGTTTTTCTTCAAGAGCAGAAACTTTTGACTCAAATTTTGTCGTTAGAGATCTTAAAATTTTCTCATCCAAAGTAGATTCGGTTATTGTTTCTCCCAGATTTCTCATACGATTTACAACATCATAAAGACGTAAAAAGAAACTGGCAATACTTTCATCACTATGCATCTTTAAATTTTCATATTCAATTCTGAGAGTTTGGAGTTTTGCACTTTTTACCTTTGCATCACCTTCATAACTTAGAATGATTTTGTCCCACATTTCCTTTGTTGTATTTAGCTGCATAAATTTGACAAATTCAGATTCAGTTAGACTTCCCGTTATAGCATTGACCGCCTTTGCATTTGATTCATAATTCTTCTTTTCAGTCGGATCTGTTGGTATTGTAGCTGGATATTGATATCCTTGTTGAAAAATGGCCCATATATCTGTTCCCATAGACTGAAGAAAGGATCTCATCCTTGTTTTCCAGAAGATTAAATTGCTTCCATTAAAGAGGGGAGGCTGATAGATGTTGTTCCATCTTGATTGCTCATCTTGCTTGATCTTCCTTCTAGCAGCTAAGCTTTTTTCTCAGAAGGACCTGCTTTGATACCAATTGTTGGGAAAGATACTGAGAGGTGGGGTGAATCAGTATCTTGACTTGTCAATCAAATTTTTACTTTTCTTTTCTCAAAAACCCATACGCTACTTTATAGAACAAAACTAGCGTATATACGCGGATATCCTTAAGGAAACTCGCGTATGCTCAGAACTCTTATTATGCAGATAATTCTTATCTTAGATTATTGCATCATTCACTTATTAGATGTTAGTAAGAAGTAAACATGTACAGTAAGAACAAAATAAATCAACACACATAAGCATCACACATGAACACCAGGATTTTAGGTGGAAACCCAATTCTAGAGAAAACCATCGCTGCCGTCATCTCAGTCTTCAATATTTATTATAAAGAAAACATCTTACAACTATGTACTGGCGCAGGACTGTGACCCCTTCCTTACTGCAGAAGGCTACAACCTTCTCTTGTTTTGACCTCTGGAAAGTGGCACCAAACCCACAACAAATTTACAGTACCTCTCCTGGAAGGGAGCTACTACCCCCTGCTCTCATTTGACTATCAACGGAAGGAGCTACCCACTGCGAAGGCTTTGACCCTCAGCACCACTGCAAACCATGTTTCATCAATTTTCAAACTGGATCAAACAGCTTCAACTCAACCTTTCATTTTTCAACAAACATACTTTGCCCAATGCTTCAAACAAAACAGTGAAACCACTATAACCAGAATATCAGAGATTACCAAGACTTCAGAATAGATATGCAGAAATACATTCAACCATGAGCAACCTTTAGTTCAAATTCCATAAGCGCTTTTATTTAAACAAACCCGCGCATACACGCGCTTTTCATTAGACTAAACCGTGTATACATCTGTGCATTTTTCAGTAAACTCTAACTTCCCATACGCGCTTTTATCAGATCAGATCCGCGTATACACATGCTTTTTCCACAAAAAAATTGCGTATAGATCTGTAAATGAAAGCTTTGCAAAATAGACCAGATCTATAAGCTTACCCAGATTTCTTCATTACCTTCAGCAGGCTTTGCGCTAGATCTTCACCAGGTCTTCTTCTGTAGATCATCTTAGAGATTCATCATCATCATATGTAAGAATTTAGAAACATCAATGGGTGCATTATAGATTCAAATTTATCAATCAAGAACAAATTTCAATTATGCAGATATACTTCAAAGTGAAGTATTCATTCAATACCCAAACACATGCACACCTTTGCACAATGATCTTCTTCTCCTTATATAGGTTTAGCCTTTATTAATAGCATGAGTCAAAACCACACCACTTCCGATGGTATTCCTGGATGGGACCAAATAGATAATCAAGCGCTCAATACAATGGCTCAATACCATGGTAACACCCCTTGGTATTCTAAATTTGGAGCGCAAAAGGGCATACACGACTTGGCACGTACTTTTTCGCGTGCATACGCTACTTCGCCTTAACAAACCCGCGTATGCTTTGTGACACATCATATTTATCATTTTTCTGTCACTTCCTTTCTTTTGTTCCTTCTGAGCTGATCTGTAGATACATCATCCTTCCTTTTAACACACAGATACATCATCCTTACATATTTAACACATAGGTTGCTTATCATAAGAAACTCATCAAGAACAAATTCATCAAATAGGTTGCCATCAAGGACAACACATTGCATCATATCGCCAACAGTCTCAAGTAGGTTGCCATAAAGGACAACATATGCCAACACATATGTTCAGTCTTCTCTTGATGAAGATGTCTCACCACATGGAGGCATTTCACCCAGGGGGGCACTAGTTCAGCAGAGGAGAATGGTTGCTTCACACTTGGAGGCACCACTCATTGATTCTATAGAGGTGGGAACCTCAGGAGAGCTTGAGACAGCAGTGGGAGTTTTGGATGAATTCATGAAGAAGGGATACATTTCCTCAACCTCATCTACACCTACTCTGATTGCAGATTCTGCACTATGGAAAAATTAGCCTAGGAAGGATAGCAACCTTCCAATTTGTGACTTGGGCATAGGAGATGTCAAGGAGGAGGATATCCATATGACAGATGTTCTTCATGAGGAACTACCAGTGCTATCATTATGGAGGATAGATCTGCATTGGAACTCTCGGCTATTGGTGGGATATTCCAATGATTCTTTCACCTGCAGGACATTTGATGATCAACATAGGAGGAGATGCACCATCCATATGGAGATGGGGGAATCAGCACAACCACCCCTTTTCCCTTTATGGATGAGAGGAGATTCATATATGAGTCCCTCAATTGATATGAGCAGAGAACATGGTAAGGGTGTATATTGTTTCTCACATGATCATTTGTATGATATATGTATGCATCCCTTAACCATACACATGTAGGATAATGCTCCAAGGAGGAGCATACATTTTGCTATACCTCATGGTTTAGTGGGGGCCATAAGCATGGCTAATGGCCATTATCTTGGAGGACTTGGGGAGGATAGAGATCATGGCGGACATGCTCAATTTTTAGCAAGTATCGTTTACCTTCCCCATGCTTGTAAGGAGATTGATGCAACACACCGGTGGTTGAGCAGCCAAAATTTTTATAAGTCTTTATGGCATTGGAGCAATAAGCTGTACTGGTTGCACTAGAGGGGCCATTTTCCTTCTCATTTGTTACACATGGCAGCAAACATGATGCTCCGATTTGCTCCCTATGATTATATTGTTCATGCCTTTATGAGGAGCAAGATTGACGAGGAGATACATAGAATGGATGTGTCCACTGAGGGAGGATTCCCTCACATATTTTGCATTGCATGTTCTGATGGGAACATGAGAAATGGTATGGCCACTACTGCAGAAACAATTTTTTATTATGGGGTGATACGTATGATGGTTATGAGACCATATGAGGATGATTCTCGACTCATCACATATGGAGATGCTTGGGCCAGCATGTCTTGCAGCGTTGGGGGAGAGACCTTGGGAGGTCCACCCTTCTTCTTGACACTTGATGGAAACATTATTATAGCCCAGAATCAACAGAAACTCTACACTTATCTTAAGTGGAGATATGGACAGCGTGGGGTGGACTATATGGTCTACCATGTGCAGATTTTCAGCCCATTTTCTTTGCCAGAGCCAAAGGTGGATGGCATTTTTCTTGAGTTACCTAGTTGGGAGGTGACTCAATTTGCATGGTACACAGCTTGGGGATGGATGGACCATATGGGGGAGAAAATTCCCATTAGATTTCAGACTCCATTCCTAAAAAAGGTGGGGGACCTTTACACACCACTTGCTATCCTCTTGAGCATTATACCTTACATGATGATGGCTTGACAGCTACTTGCGTTCTAAGGAGGAGCATTATGGAGGATTGGATTGATGAGATAGCATCACTGCACTTGGAGGAGATTATCATACAGGGATGCTACAGGCAGAGAAGAAGAAGACACGGTCTATCCTTTCACTTGCTTGAGGGCAAGCAATCATTGGGAGGGGAGGACTGTAATTTTCCAAATTTTTTGCAAATAAATTGGAACATTAATTTTTTCTCATATTATCTAGGAGATAAATAATATGGGTAAGGAGACCCATTTTAATAAATAAAATCCCCCATGAGGTGAGAAGGGATCCATGGAGTAGCCATTTTTGCACCTCCTAGTGTAAAAAGGGGGCAAACACATGAGGATGAGGCCATGTTGACCAAGTCAACAATGCAGCTTGAGAGGGTGTAGCTTTCTTGGGAAGACAATGCAGTTAGAGAGGGAGGAATATTCCTTGTGGGATAAACCCTAATTGGGTGGGGTCCATTGCATAGAGACATAATTTTGCATATAAGGAGGATGAGGCATCCATAGAGGGCATTATGGAATATTTGGACTTTGAGTCTATTTGCAGTCTCCAGCTGTTCAGCTGAGTTGCAGTGCCTTTGGCATGAGGGATTCTTGTTTAGGAGTTCCTCTCCTCCCTTGAGTAGCTTAAGGAGGATTTCTCTTCATTTCTCCATATCTAGGCATTTGGCCATAGCCATTACTTCATCTACAACGCAGTCACTGGGTTGTGTTGCAGGTGTTGCAGTGGAGGAGATTCCACAACACCATTCCTTGTATCATCTCTCATAGGAAGGAGTTCCTATTCTTTGGGAGGATCAGCAAGGATGGTTTCTAGAGCTGATTTTCATATTTTAGCAGTAGGCCAAGATTCTCCCACCTTTATTAGAGTAGTCCCTTCCATAGACTACGTTATCTCATAGTTTGTCTGCAGTGGGGGTTTGCTCCATCATTTTGGAGGAAGAGATTTCTTGTGCCGAGATCAACCTTGCACTTAAGGAATCCATTGGAGGAGGTTGTTTTAGTTTTCAGGTCATATTCATTCTCCTCCTTCTATTGTATATTTGAGTTGTTGCTGCTACCCAGCAACTCCAACATTATTGTATCTTCATATTTTGTACATCTATTATAGCCAATCCTTTAGAGGATTGTCGTAGTGTTGTTTTTAGGGGTTGAGAGCTTTCTCCCCCTCATTTCTTGAGTTATTATTGTAATATCATTTCATTACCATTTTACATGTTGCATTGTCTCCATTTTACTACGCAGACATAGCTAGGGTTCACTTGTTTAGCTGAGTTTATCTCATGATTTTTGTACTTCTGGCTTGAGAACTGGCATTGTTCATCTTGAGCATCATTTCCCTCAAGATTTTTTATACATTTGCAGCTGCTATTATTATAATAAGATGGCTATGAGTTATTTGGAATTTTCTAAAGTTTAAGCAAGTTACTCTTCATGCTTATGTTTTTCATATTGCTATAGCTCATTCCCTTGAGCAAGATCTTCCCAAGGAAGAAATATTTGCATAGCTATAGGCAGAGTCTGAAAGGGGCCAGATAGCCTCCGGTTCTCATCCTCTCTTTAGAGGTGAAATAACTGGTAAAAGCCCTCTCAATCCATCTCTGACATAGCCTTGTTCATATTTCTGACAAAGGAACATTTCAATTATGTAAAAGCTGTTGGTCTCCATTTT
Organism: Pinus albicaulis; assembly: GCA_034641835.2. Lineage (NCBI taxonomy): Eukaryota > Viridiplantae > Streptophyta > Pinopsida > Pinales > Pinaceae > Pinus > Pinus albicaulis. The sequence continues at coordinate 626,190,170 of CM076579.1, forward strand.
GGAACATTACAATATCCCATGTTGCATTTCTTCATCTTCATGAGTCATAATAGAGCCTTCTAAAGGCTTGATGGGTGTTGAATTATTTTTAGGAGGAATTTTAGAACCCAATACTAATATCTATTGTACAATATGCCCTTGGAATAAATTCAAACTAATTTTTTCAAACGAGACTTATGTAAATCTAAAAAATACACACCTTTTTCTTGCTTTTGAGGAGCTTGATACTCAAACTGAATTATATCTATTATTTTGGATCTTCAATATCTAAAATTTGGCCCTTTAGTAGCCGTCTGAATATTATTTCAAATTATAGAGGTCTAACCTGATTTGGATTCTTCAATACAAAGTCATGCCAAATCTCCCATAATGACCTAATTATGGACTGATTCAGTAGAGCGACCTTGTACGGTGTGCCACGTGTCACTGTTTCCTCCTTCAGCTCAGAAATTGATATAAAAGGAAACTCCAGTATGTGTACTTATGACCAATTTTTACAGAATTCCAATCCAATGCTCACAGAGAGTTATGACGATTTTCCCACGGTCAATTCTTTGAGATGAAATTGAGGAGCTTGAAAAATCCCTAACTTCCACAGAGCCTATCTCTGAAAATGTTTCCAATCAAGCTCTGAAATTTTTCCACGATGTTCCTCAGGATTTCGGCTTCACTATATGAAAAATTTAGCTCCAGAACCCTCCTAGAAAAAAGGTTATAGAAAAAATTTCCATGATGACCTGTTTAGGTTAAATTTAGGAGCGTACAAAAATCCCTAACTTGCACATATCATATCTCCGAAAATATTGCGAACCAAGATCTAAAAATTTTCCTTGACGTTCCTTAGGATTTTTGCTTCACTCTATTACAATTTCAGCTTCTGAACCTTCGTATAAAAAAAATTTATAGCGAAAATTCCACGATGAGCTTTTGGAATAGTGAAACCATAGAATCCAAAGCTCTGATATCAAATGTTATGAAACCATCTCCAAAAATAGAATAAAAGAGAGATCAACGCCTTAGAAATCAGCCACTTCAAGGGGAAACCTCCAATACATTACATAAATGAACAATTCTTGCATGATAAAAATGATGAAAACCTCCTTCTATATATAGGAGTCCATGGGGCCACAATATAATCCTAGCCGACCTAACAATAATAATGTAAAGGAACAATAATAACAATATTAGGGTTACAGGGGTACAACAATAACAATAAGTGGGCTACACTAATAAAAATAAGGGACCAAACTAGTAATATAGGGACCTAACAGACTTCCAGACATTAAAGCATTACATCCACATATGATGTGGCAAGACACATGCACACATATGACACTTTGATGACACTTTTAAAGTGACAGCATGATGATGATGACATGGAATTTTCATGATGATATGCCAATGCCAAGATGCTCTTATTTCTTCTTTTTCTTCTACTCTTGATGATGGATATGATTTTTACTTCATATCCATGAAATATATACTTTATTATTCATATTCACCCTCAAAAGGGCCTTGGATAAACATAGAGACCCACTGAGTTATCACACAATGTCTTCCTTCTGTCATATTCCATGATTTCCTCACATAGTCATGGTGATTCTTCTTTGTGATTCTTCAGTGCATGTGATTATTTATATCCTCTCCTTAAAATATTCCTTGAGCATAACCTTTTCATGATGGTAAGTCACACCTTCCAATTAATATCACTAACGACAAGGAAAAATCAGTTTTGAAATCATCTATCCTAGCTCTAACTTGCTCATGGAAGAATCTTCTTGTGAAGGCCTGTGAAAGGATTTTAGAGGGAAAAGATTTCAGAGGAGCATGTAGCTAATATTAACAGTGGTTGATGAAGGCACCATTTTTTACTAATATTGCACCATGCATTATGTGGAGTATTTATTAAAGGTACAATGCATGGTAAAGTGCAAGGGACAATGTGATCAGATTTTTTACTAAAACTGCACCATGTTCTTAGCTCCAAGGAGTAAGAGGTAGTGAAAGGATATTTGAGCCAAGAAATGAGAAAGGGAAGACACCAATATTTAATAATATTGAAAAATGTGCTTAGGAAGAGAGAGAGACTAATTAGGCGCATAGCACATTCATAAGAGACAAGGAGGGGCACATTATTGCTTAAGGGTGCACATTATTCCAGAGAGGCTCAGTCAGGGAGCAGGGTGTAGTGATAGTGGATAAGGATGCTCAATTTTTTCTTGAGGGTGTGATGTGCCCTCTAAAAGGGACATTGGGTCATTTTTTTCTTGAAGTGTGCTCATAGGGTCCTTTTTATCCTGAAATGCGCTCAAAGGGTCCTTATTTTCCCTAAGTGTGCTCAAAGGGTCATTTTTTCTTGAAGTGTACGTAAAGGGTCTTTTTTTCCCCAAGTGCACTGAAATGATCCTCTTTTTCCCATTATGCCCTTTGAAAGGGACATCTTTTTTGTTGGGAAAAATTTTCTTCAATAACATTTGACTATTCACTCAAGATGCACTCTACACTCAGGAGGGCTCACTAGAAGAATACATTGTGAAGTTCTCTACGGTAAGCACGAAAGAGATTTCACTTTTCCCCAGGAGAGGCTTACTAAAATGTGATAGGGAGGATACGTTATATGGTATAGCTTTATTTTTCAAAGGGTCACTAGAAACTCTTCATGTGATATATAAGGTAGAATTTCTCAAAACCCAGTGCAATTTGTTAGTGCAAGTAGGAAGGGTTAGGTTACCATACATGGAAGGATTTTCAATGTGTAGTAATTGGAGATGGCCTTGAGAAGGACTTAGTGAAAAGTTATGGGAAGGTGATATTTCATCAATAAAGCTCAGGAATAGGTAGTTCTCATCACTTGGATAATTGTTGAATATTTTATACTTGCACTAGGTAGTAGGACCAAGAAGAGGTCCAAAATTTCTATGTGTGGGACCAATAGAGTAAGATTCAGGAAAGCATCTTAAAAAGACTCAAACATGGACCAAACACATGAATTCCATTGATGCAAGCTAATATATATGCATAGGAATCATGAAAAAAAATCACACATTGAAACAACATCAAAGAGACAATCATTTCTAAGTGCAAAAGTTAAAATGAAAGTTGCGATACTTAGAATACAAGTTGCGAACAAAGTATCGAATGTGACTATAAAGTATGATAATCTATATGAATGTGTCTAACACATATTCTTATGATATTTAGAGCCATATAATGTAGAATAGTGCATCATAATGGACTCTAGTGATGTGAAAATGTGTGATGCATACAAGAGTGAAAACAATTAGAAGAAACATATGTGACCCAAAGAGAATGTGAAAATAACACTTGAAAAATATAATTGAAGGTGACACATGCTAGAGGAAATATAACATTAAAATTGAACTTTTTATATTGAAATAAATAAAAATAAACAACCACGAAAGTGAAAGCAAAACTTGTGTTGAGAAAACTCACTAAAATAAAAGTACAATTGCAGACATGGTGAGAGGGACTCTCAATGGGTTATGCACACTGACTGTCAACTATATATGCTTGTGTAAGAAAGGTTCTTTCAGGTATTCAAGAAAGACTAATCATTTTTCCGTGATATTAATTGTTAGTCTCTCTAGGACAATACAAAGATCAAGATTTTTTCAATCCCACACATCTATTAAATAGATCCAAGCATAGGAACTATGTGGTGTGCATGAAGAAACAAATCAAACAATATCTATCTCTTAAAAAAAAACCAACGAAAACTATAGGTGTGCCTCAAATAACATATATATGAACATTGTGTATTTAACATATCCAAGGAGCATAATAGTAACTGCATGGTGTGTATTAACAAGAATAAACCTCCAGTGATTAGATCATGGTGCATAGAAAAAAGTTGAATCCAAACGCATGTAAGGAACCTTCGGTAACTAAAATATGGTACACAGAATAAAAATGAACATATATTATGAGGGATTTTGTAGAGATTATTGATTAAAATTTTTCCATATATGTACATTTATGACCTTGTATGTTAATTTACTGTTGTATGGGAGATCCACTTATATGGCAAACACTGTATGTTAATAAGCTTGATATAGGGGTTGTAATGTGTAGTATAGATATCAAGGCAATGTTTTTGTATAAAAATTTGATTCACTAAGGTGGATTCATTTCTATAGCATAGTTTTTCGATGAATTTTATGTGTATAGTGTGTAGGATTGAAGCTAGTTTTCCAGTAATTTTTATGTTGTCACTTCTTCTTTGAGATGCAATTTTATTTTTTGAAGAGGTTGAGATCATAGGTAAGAGGCTTATATACAATATTTGTTGCTCCAAATTTAGGATAGAGGTTCATATGTATGTCTGGAGAGACTTCACATGAATTGGATATGTGTGATGTTGTTTTTTTTTTTGCACAGATATTAATGAAGATGAAGAATGAGCATTGTTATGATTAAGATTTATAAATGATTTCTATTATAATGTAAGGAGTGTATCTATGATTTTTTAGTAGTGAATTAGTATTTTTTATTGTCGTAAAAAATGCTTAGTTTCATATATTTATTATGACAGAGGCCTTGGTTAATTGATACATTTCATAGCACCAATAATTTTAGATGTTTGTCCTACTAGTTACTTCTTTTCATTATTATATAGACATATGTTTAGAAGAGCGATTGGTTAATCATGGGTTCACTATTGATTATTTTTGGAATTTCATATTGAAAGTAGGTTATGCCTTGATAAAAATAGAGTTTTATGTGGGTCTAGTTGAATCATTTTTGAAATGTGGCTTAGCAGTTCCATGATTTTTATAGGTGGTATTAGTGTGAAATATTTTGAAATGTGGATCACAAGAGATCAGAGGAATTAGTAGCTTCCTTGTAGTGGTGTTGACAATGATGGATGTGCAAAAATTTATGGTATCTCCCCGGTATGAAGTCCCAAATAGACCTCACATCATTTGGAGTAGGAGTCCTAGTAGTGGAGTGTTTAATGATATGCCTTGGATTTCAAAATGGATAGATTAGTGTATAGTGTTTTTGGTTGAAAAAAGTGTGTGACCCTGTGCAATATAAATATGATTCATGAGTGGTTATAACAAGAAAATGGGGAAGTAAGTGTTCCCCTTGGAAGCCAGTAATAGTATGCATCTTGAAAGGAACACACGAGCTGAAAATACATCACACAAACTAGAAAGCAGAATAGTCCACAATTAAAGGTGATGGATTAAAACATAAGCACACATTCGACATGGTTCATACAAATTCAATGAAATATTTCATAAGAATATGAACAATTTAAATAACATACGTCATAAACATACCCATATTAGTCCAACTACATTTACAATATATGCATGAAGACATGCGAGCTATGATTATATGTTATAAGTGAAAGTTCCATTAATACATACAATATGATGAGCCACTTACCCCAATAGTGGAACGTGATGTAAAAAAAACCTACTCCTCCCAAAGAAGTATAGTCCCTCTTGCTACATAGAATTCAAGGGTAAAAAAAAACTCCCAAGCCTTCTCTTAGCCTAATCCTATCCAAAGGCTTGGCTCCCAAAAGCCCTTTACAAGAGTTATGAGGATATATTTATAACCAAAGGGGGGTGACTCTTGGCATGCCCCCTTAGTGACTCTTGAATTCCTTTCATGACTCCTCCCATATTAATCTTCACATTCCATCATGTAGACATGGAATTGCACTCATTTAATAATCACAAATAATATTATAATTTCAACTCGTACCAATATAAACCAAAATAGGGTAGAGACAGCTTGAGACCCTCACAAGACAAAAAACTATGATGTTGGTGTTGGGGTGAACTAAATATGGTAATATTGGACTTCTTGTTTCTCATTCACATACTCATACCAACCATAGTATAGTGTGATGGTCTCCCCAAACTGCAAGATAATGTTAGGATGGAAGTGGAATATTGTTTCCAATGCATCTGAGTAATACCCCTTGAAAATTATATTCACATCTTCTTCAATTAGGTGAAACATGGTTTTAATCTGAAACAAGCCACAAATGTATGTATGCAAGTTTTGCTTGTTGATCTCCATGTCCTCTTGAGTGGACCTCCTCCTTCAGCTGCTTCAGGTAATGATCAATCTCCTGTTAGACTTGCTACTTCCACTTGGCCTCGGTAAGTGTACCAATTGGTGGGATTTGGTGGGTCCTCACCATGAAATCCAAGGTGTCATAGATCCGTGCATATGCAGCTTGAATTATTTTGATGAATGAGGTGAATTTCTTTTTGTTCTGGATTAGCATCCAAACTCTAGCTTTCTATAATATTGCCAATGAATTCATCTTATTTTCCATTGTAAGTTGTACAACCTTGTATCATATTGTCCACTCATGCAAAGCAATTATGGAAGTTTATATATCTTTGATGATTCTAATAAAATATCTATGTTGTCATAGCAAGTCACTTAGGTGGACAACTTCCTTATCGACGGTTACCAACTCCTCATAAAGATCCCACATAGTGTCTCCAAGTGTGGAAATTTCAGTTATAATCAATGCTATAATCTCTTCATGGTAGACCTATGCGAACGGTGGAATCTCCATTGCTATATGAAGTTTCTCATTCTCTTGAAAAAGTGCTTGAATTTTCTGTGCTAACTGCATATCCTCAACAACCATACATTGGTTGCCAGATGTAGTTTCTCCTGCAAAAGCCCAGCTGGCATCGGAAATCGCATTTAGATTCCTACTAGTGTCGACCATGATCACCCTTTCTCTCATGAACACGGGTGATGCATGATCATCCATGAAATAATTTCTTTGTGCTTGTACAATATTATTATCTAGCTCATATAATGATAGATTTTACAAGTCCATCACTGGATCATCATCAAGTGGAATCACCTCCCCTTCCTCACTCAAAGCTTTCTATGCAGCTGTACATGGAGGAGTCAGATGTGTGTCCTAAGGTACGATAAGCATCAGGTCCACATCTTCATTTAGTGGCTCCAGTCCCACTTACATTTCTGTGATGCCAATCAACTATTCAAGCCATTTTTCAAACTCTTCTTCTTGCATCTGTTCACCTAGTCCTTCTACTACCGACTAATCCTGTACTTGTTCTTTAACATGTATGGGTGTTGTATATGCTATTATGGTGCCTTGTCTCTCTTCTTCTCCTTTCTTATTTCTCTCCTTTTATCTTCTTATAATATCTTGTTCTTTCTCCCACTCTCACTCTTCCTTTTGTGCTCTCTACACTACTTCTTCTAAGGATTGCTTCTCTCTCTTCCTCCACTATGCCCTTTGGTGTCTTTGTTCCCTCTTGGATTACATTGCCAAATATACCTTTTTTGTAAGAGGATATTACTTTATTTTCCATCTTTGTTCCTCTCTTTTATGGTATGTTACCTTCCTCCTTCCTTTCTCACGTGCCAAAATGCTACCTATTGTTGTTGCTGCTGCTTCCAGAACAACTACTGCATATGGGACAACTTGATAACTCCTAGTCATATTGATCATCTTAAGTGGTCGAGAATGTTTATAATAGTTCTTCAATGGTTACTCCTATGACCACTGATATATCCCTCTGACCTAGTTGAAGTGCATTATCACACAGTGTTCTTTGCAAATCCCCCTCGGATCATACATTGTGTAACTCTTAGTGCCAAACTAAAATTTGACCATATCTTTGGTTTCTCTATCTACAACCTTGAGATTCTTGATACCGTATAATACGATATGAAAAGGAAGAGCTGGACATGGGGCCTTCTTCATCTTATGCAATGCAGATGACAACCTTGTGGATAGGTGATAAGCTATCTTTTTCATGACCAATTTTTTGGTGGCACATCTCGATAGAATATGTGGTGGCTTCTACCTATTGAGCACTTTGATCAATGTTCCATTCGGTAAGGTGAAATAATCAACGATCTTTGATGTTGCTTCCATAGTTGCTCATGACATGCAAGGGGGGTCCTCTTCAAAGATGAGATTGTAGAGAAATATAATGAAATGATCAGTAAGTTGTTCCATGAATCTGCAATGACTGCAATCTGAGAGAACATTGGAGTAGATATCTATGGTAATGTGTCTAGGTTTCCATATCTAGTTCATTCCAGGGAACTAGTTCTGCACTCAAATTGCATTGAGTAAGTATGTGGACATGTAGAAGTGCACTTTCTCTCCCTTGGATGGACTGTGAGCTTTTTTCACATGAAATATCAGATGATGAGCCTATAGGTTTGACCAGTTAAATGGGTTCCCATCATTCACTACTAGTTTCGACAAGATATCCTACCCCCTCAGGAAATGTCTCTATGTTTGATTGGCCATATATCCTACTAGTTAGTATGAACAAAAGTTGATAAGCCTTTTTTAGTGATTTTTTCTTATACACATGGAGGGTTATTTGTCTGGACTTACTTGACTCATTCACCCACATCTTAATGACATCTCTCGTTGTTGGCTTGAGGGGTCCCAACCAAGGTTTAGATTTGAAGGTTTCCAACAAACTCCTATATTACTGGCCCTTGCGACAATGACCTACTTCCGTGGGCCAAGGTCTCACCCAAAGTATTATGGGAGGGTGTTGGCACTAGGTTTCCGCACACTGAGAGAAAGAGAGTTAATTGAGACAACTGTCTTAATATCTATCGGGTTTGCACATAAGAATTCTTATTGCAAGGCCTTTAACAACATATTTTGCAGAATGTGAAGCTCATAAACCATAGATATCATGTAAGCATAAATAAATAAACTATTATTCATCAGGTCTCAGCCATACCTTTGCATCCACGTGCGCATCAAAATTTATCAACAGACAAAATCACTGTAATAACACAAATGTAGCTAGTTCTTATAATGTAGAGATACTTCAACATTTTTCCCATTCATTAACATTCAAAAACCCACTTATAGACTCGATTCCCAACCCATGCACACATCGAGTATGGTCCACACATAGCATGACTGAGGATCTCTGTGCACATAGCTAGCATGAGTCCTTACCCAATATGACCCAAAATAGATATCAACAGTTAGCAGCTAGCATAAATCATACTTAGTCTAACTCCAGACTCAATCTACCCATTTATTTATAAAATCATAACCTACGCTATCCTATGGTCCGCAAATCATGGTTTTCAGACTCTTGGTCTACCCTTTGACCCATTACAATACATTTGGGGCCTTGGGCCTTCCCAAAGGCCATGTGCTAGACTAAGTATTACAAAATTTACATAAAAAATGCAGCTCGGGGACCCTGTTCCAATATACCCCCAACACAATCTTGTGACTCATCCCGAGTCACAATGGCCGTGGGGTTTTCATCTTCACTTGGATGTGCTTGATGGCGTCGACTAGAGGGGGAAAACACATTTTCTCTATGCGGCAACGTTCTGTGAAATTTCCACCAAATTTTTGAAGTTGGTCATTCTGTGGTGGCGGTAACACTCTCCAAGGTATGATTCAGCTGCTTGATACCTACATCCAAATCCTAGGATAACTTGAGGGCTTAATTTGCTGAGGGCTTGAGGTGGTCACTAAGGACGTTATTTTTATGGCGGAGCCCCTCAAGGTCATCTCTGAGTGCGTGGTTGGCTCGCATGCACGCTCGGCATTGGGCTGGATTAAGAGTGGGCATCATAGCCTCCATTTTCTCAAATTATTCTTCCTTCTAGCATAGCTCTTGGGTAAACTCATGCATAAGAGGGTCACATTGTACTGTAGACCATAGCTACATAGCTATCTCAAACAATTCAGCACCCTGGGAAATTCTGCATTGTAATGGTGTTTGTAGCTTCTGCGACTAATGCATCTCATTGGGCACGCACCTCGGGAGGGGTCTCTAGCTGCAATTTAGCCTGCAAGGTAGCAATCTGCTGCTCCATCTTAGCTTTAACAGTTTGTATTTCGGTTCGAGAGGCTTTTAGAGCTGCGAAGAGTCCTTCAATCTTGGACTGTAGGGTGGTAGAGGCTAGAACCTCCTCTCGCACATCTTCACAGAGTCTGATGATTAGACATTCCAAATCTGACTACTGCATGGTAGAAAGGATGTTCATGGCCTGTGATTGAGAAACCTCAGTCATTTTTTTTGCGATGGTCTGCTCTACCTCACTCAGCTACTGTTGCGCCCATCGATCTCTATGCTAGATTTCCTCGAAGAGGGAGATATGGAAATCATGCAGCGACTCTCCCTAAAGCCAATGCAGATCAATATGGATTACCTTGGAACCCTGGACTTGCTTGCACAACATAGGTGGAATCAAAGTGAATGTTGCACCTAGCAAGGGGCAGAGTCAGCTCTTGGTTGTGGATATCAATGCAGTGCTGGTAGTGGGCTGCCTCACTTGAACCACGCTCATTTGTAGGGTATCGGATTTTAGCTGGAGGGCCTGTAGCTCAGACTGTAGTGTTGTGACTATGGCCTTCTACTGCTCTTCTAGGGCAACCCACCTATCCTTCAGAGTGATAGTGAGCACATCTACAATTTTCTCCAAATATTCCTCGATTAGGGTAACCTCGATCTTCCTAATGGGCCTCGTAGGCCGTCATTTCATTTGCTGGCCCTTGGGGGGCTCATTTTTCCATTTTGTGCCATACGGGGACCTTGTGCCCTATCCATCCAGTCCACCGGTTTCCATATCCTGCTGCGACTCCTGATCCACACACATGGTCATATCTGCTGGAACCTCAATCCTAGTGGTGCCCTCTGGGATGCGCCCTTTCGAGTTATTGGTAGTATTATGTGGGGTGGTTGTCTTTGGGGCTGCTCTTGTACCAGTAGTGTCTACAGGAATAAGGTCGTCTGACTTGAATCCCAATTTCCATTGCAGCGGCCAAGTGGCTATGAGGCGATCCATTTCCTCATCAGTGACCATGTAGGGGAGTGACATCCAAATTATATCCTTCCAGCCCTGAATCTGCACATTGTGCATCGTAACCTGAAATGTCGTGATGCTCTTGTACTTCTTGTACACTTTTGAAGACAAGCATGGTGGGAATGAATTTCTATTGCCAACGCACTATCAAACAACACCCAAACCACCTTGTTTTCTTCAATACGCTTCGCATCTTTTGAATCCCACAGGTTTTCATATCGCGCCCCTTCGCACATATCTAGCTCGAGCTTAGGGAGGAATAATCCTTCAGGGGCTTCCCATGTTACCAAGAAATTAGCAGCAACAACCAAGAGTAACAAAACTCCTTCCCATGGTCCTCTGCCTCGCGCACATTTTCCAAAAATTGAGTGCGGAGGAACTGTGACCAATTAAAGCAGACTCCCTTCTTTCAGTGGCCAGTGAGATGAATTACATAGGCAGGGACAACTGTTTCCTGGAACTTGTGCATCATTTTGTAGGCTAGTAGTATGGTACCCATGCGCACTCCAGGGTCAGCGATGGTTCTGACCAGGAATTGCCTTTTGTTCTGCCCTACGTGATATTCATTCTGTACTTTTTCAGTGATCTGCTATTCATACTTCTTGCCGATGCGCTCCATGGGATTTTTCCCTTGCATGGGGAGAAAATTAATGTGGTGAATTAGGGTAGCATCAATGGGAATGTTATCTTGTCTCCACAAGATTCCATCATGGACCAGTGTGAGCAGTCGCTGCACAACTAGTTCGGTGATATTTTATCGACCAAAATGGGGTATCTGTAGCAAGTTGAATAACCCAAAACTTGCTAACCCGCACACCCACAATATTAGCACTACCTTTAGCACATTATCATGTAGTACCCTTTCGAGATATAACTTAGGTGCCAATTCTCGAAAGGCCTCAATGTTGGCGAGGTCGTTATCACCGAACTTAATGGAGGGAACATTTCCAAACACGTCTCTGATTATGGGAACGTCATCTAGAACCAACAATATCTGCAGATAAGAGTGAACAACATAAATATTATTGAGCATGCACACAAAGGGTCTCCTAGGTCGAACATAGGGTGGTAGCCAAGTCAGCGGGACCGCTAGTAGAGCTTCTTCCTAACCAGATAGAGGTCGCTTTGTAGGGTTAGGAAAACGTTCCTTAGGCACCCTCGGAGGGGACTGCACATTCTTAGGGGATGTAAATGGATTTACTGCAACCCATTTCGTAGTTCTCCCCTTCCCCTACTCCTAGCCTTTTTCCTTTTTCTTCTCCTTTCCCACCTTCTTCCCCTTGGTCGACGTGGACATGACCTCTTCAACTTTAGGAGTTACTTCCAATACCTCGTAGGATGTCATCTCAACAGAGGTCATGGCTTGTGATGATTTAGTGGGGTTGGTCACAGTCATTCTTGCACAAAAGATGAACTCAGGGTTGCTGCTATCAGTGGGGGTTGCACACCCAGACATGAACAAGGTACAACATTTACCGGAAATTGCAAGGCATGGGAATGTTTGAAAGCATAGAACCCAATTCTGATCTTCTCTCCCCATTTTATAGCTTTGCATGGGAAACAACAGTCATATGAGACTTAACTAGAACTTACCATAAAAAAATAGTAAAAATTCTTCCAAAATCTCCGCATTAATTACCAACTACTCAATCCCTTCAATGGTAAAATTTTCATTTTACCTAGTTTTACTATTCCAGCAGCTAGTTTTTGGAGCTGCATACTACCCCTACGCGCCCAGTGCAACCTTTCATGCCTCCTTACCTGTAGTTTACCCCTGCACACACACCGACCCTGCCTTCATCCTTCCTCTTACGTGCGCGCAACCATCCATATATAGCTACTCTGGCCATACTATCATTTGGCCCTATATGGTTTTAGACGGCTGCCACTAACATACCCTGGTAGGGGGTCTCTGCATAGGGTAGCTAATATAACTGCACCTCCATCCGTAATTTTCATTATCGCATAAGGACCCAACCAATGTTTTTGGAATTTTCCTAGGTGTCGTGTAAACTCGCTTTCATATAGGATTATGTGCTCATATTCCTTAAACGACTTCTGTCAGATATGCCTATCGTGTCGGGCTTTTCCCTGAGAATATGAACTTGCTGATGAAAATTAGCAATGAACCGATCCTCTTTGAAGGAAACTAGCTGCACTAAGCATTCCTCCATGATTTCAAGCTCTGCCATGTTTGTAAAGGTCGTGACGCGCAGGCTAGGGATGATTTACTCCATGGGCATAATGGCCTCCTTCCCATAAACCATTGGAAAAGGTGTTTTCCCAGTTAATCTTTTACACATGGTTCGGTAGGCCCAGAGTACTGAAGAGATGCACACATCCCGAACGCTTCGATAAACATTATAGACCTTGGTAAGCGCCTATTCCAAAATTTTACTAAAAGCTTCCACCATTCCATTTGCATGCAGGTGATATGGGGTACCCTTAGCATGGCGGATCCAGAATTCCTCAATCAAAGCTTGAATTGTTTCATTAATGAAATGCGTACCTCTATCGCTCATAAATCTCTTCTGAAAGCCAAACCTGGTCAAAATATGCTCAAAAATAAAGTGTGTAGCGGTATCTATAGTTTAGTCCTTCACATCCTACGCTTCCTCCCATCTGGTTACATAATCAGGTGTGGTGAGGATGTAGCAGGAACCTGTCTTCTTACCTGGCGCATTAGGGGAATTTTGAGGTCTAAAATGGGCCTCCTAAGAAAAATGTACAACTAAAATTAACTTTATAAGAACTAATAGGATACAAGATGATGATGTCAACCATGGGGGATGATTCACCATTTTTGGAGTAAAAAAGTAAAAATATTAAAAAATAATAAAATAACAAAACTACTTTTTCAACTCGTATTTTCAACTTATCTCTCTAAGGGTTTACTCAAATTTCGAGTGGGAATACTTGTTGGATGAAAAATTTAATTCCTTATCTAATGAGTACCCATGTTGCATACTTTCTATGGACTATGCTACACGAAAAATGAGAAATACATAAAAAACGTGATTGCAATCATATGTTTTTATGTATATCTCATTTTTCATGTAGCAAATTCCATCAAAGGTATGCAACATGGATACTCCTTTGATGAGGATTTAAATTTTGCATCCAAGGAGTATTCGCGCTCGAAATTTGAGTAAAATCTTAGGGAGATAAGTTCAAAATACGAGTTGAAAATGTAGTTTTTTCTTTTTTCCCTCTAAAAATCGATGCTGTAATCAAATATTACTTTATTATTTCTAGCATTATTTTATAATTTCCTTAGGAGGCCCATTTTAGACCTCAAAATTCCCCTAATGTGTTGATGGATGTGATAAATTCTATAGCCCATTTATAAAACTCTTGCAGGGCCATTTGTGGTTATCAGGGCATCTCATCCCTGCGCGAAGGTTTTCCCTTCCACTGGCATGCATCGTAGGCTTTACAATATGTGTGGGAGTTGCTATGTAGTGTGGGCCACCACCACCCAACTCTTAGTACCTTCCGTGAAGTTTCTTTACCTGCATAGTGGCTTCCTGCCACTCCTCTATGGGCTTCTACTAAAATGGCTTGTCTTTCATGATCTAGTACATGCCTTCACAGCACCTCATTAGCTCCTAGCTTGTAGAATTTGCCCGTAATCAGGGAAAATTTTAAGGATGGAAATTTATCTTAAATTTTAGAAACTTGGCGAATCTTATCAGTCCCTAGTATCCAAATTTTAAAATATTTGATGACAATTTTGTAAAAATGTTTATATTTCTAATTATTTTATATTAGAAATTATATAATATTGACGATTTTTAAGGTAAAATAATTTTAAATTATAAAATATAGGAAAATTAGTTTTTAGAATAATGGAAGTTGACAAATATTTTTTTCGGAAAAAACATGAAATATTAGCCCACCTGCGAATATTAGCCCCTAAAATTTTCCCTGCCCGTAATGATGGTAAAGTTAACTACACGGGTTACCAATTATCTTTTATGTTGTACCGAGTAGTCTGCAGCTGCCATCCCCATAGTTAAAAATTGAATAATATCTACAAAGTTCTCATCAAACACCTTAACAGAAAACAACTGCGCATCAAGCAAGCCTTCTTCTAGGCTAGTTGGCTCTTCACCAGTATCGATTTAGGACAAGTGGCTTGGTCCCATTTTTAGTCTCGCAGGCTTCACAATTATCTCAAAATCATATTCCTAAAAGAGTATTAACCATTGGGAAATATTTCCCCCTAACATAGGCTTATTGACTAGGTATTTCAAAGCTGAATGATATGTGAACATCTTGAAGTGCCCTCTCAGTAGACAGTGCTAGTTTTTCAGCAGGGAATACACCATTGCTAGTCCCTCGCATTCAGTAGTAGAATAACTACGTTCTGCGCTAGAAATTTTTGGACTAGAAAATGCAACCGAGTGGTCAATGTCCCCTTCCCTGGGTTATGTAAGGACAACTCCTAGGGAGATCCCTAAAGGCATTCACATGGACATGAAAAACCATCGCCCAGTTAGGAAATATGAAGATAGGTGCAGAGATCATATTTTCCTTGAGCAGCTCAAAACTCTTCTGACACTCTGCATCCCAGAAAAAAGATATGTCCTTCTCTAGCAGCTTCTCCATTGGTGCGTGATTAGTGTGTACCCTTGAATAAACTTCCTATACTAGCCCGTGTGCCCGAGGATGGAGTGTAGCCACTTCTCAATTTTGTGGACTACTGAATTGATGATGACTACCACCTTGGCTGGCTCAACCATGAATGCCGACAGACCACATGTCCTAACAAGATCCCTAAAATTACATAAAATATGCACTTTTCAATGTTTAGGAAAAATTGTTGCTTTCTGTAGGCATCCAACATCATGTGCAAGTTTGATACGTGATTCTTCACAATTATAAACACTGTCCAATCATCAAGGTATACTTCCAGAAACTTGTGAATGAATTCCTTGAACACTACCACCACCACCCGTGAAAATATGTCAGGGGAATTTTTGAGCCCAAAGGGCACGACAGTGTATTGGAAGGATAGCCATTCAGCTACGAAGGTAGTTTTGTTGGGATCTTCAGGAGTGATTCTGATCTGATGGTAGCAAAAAAACCCGTCAGTGAAGGATTATGCTTCCTAACTTCCCACATTGTCAATAATTTCATCAGAGAATGGTGTGGGGAAGGGATCATGTACGCAAGCATCATTCAACTTGCACAGGTCTACGCATATTATTATTTCCCCTTTAGTATTCTTTTCTTGGACCACCATTGGGCTTACCCACTCAGACTGTTCTATTGGTTCAATGGGGCTTACCTACGGCTATCATTTTATCGATTTTTTCTCTAACTTTCTTCTTATATTTTGGGTTCCCCTTTAGTCTTATTTTCTTGGACCACCATTGGGCTTACCCACTCAGACTGTTCTATTGGTTCTATTGGGCTTACCTACGGCTATCATTTTATCAATTTTTTCTCTAACTTTCTTCTTATTTTTTGGGTTCAATCGGTAAGGTCGCTTCTTGATAGGCTACGTATCTAGTTTTAAGGTGATCTACATGACACCTAGGTCCCCTAAAATACCTTTGAGCTCTAAAAATTTTGTGGGAAATATATCCTAATATTCAGTGAGGAGTTCCACGACTTTTCCATCGGTATCCTCCTCCTAGAAATCACCAATTCTAGCCATATTGGGTTGTTCTTCCATTCCAATGTTGACTTCTCTTAATTCGAGAGGCTTAGTCACATCTACTGCTTGTAATGGGGGTCCAGCAATTGCACGTTCACCCTTGGACTCTGGGATAGTCACATTTCGCGGGTCCTCGTCACACCATTGCACTGATAAATTCTGACAGTTGGCAATATACTGCATCTACGCATCCCAATATGGTTCCCCACATTCTATGCAAGGCCGTGATTCATCAAATACTAGAGAATCTATGTCCTGCAAGGCCTCATATAATTTCTCAGTCCCGCCTACCAATCCAAACGTTCCCAAAAAATATTCCCTCATGGTGTCCCCATGGAGATTGAGCTGATTTAGCTCCGCATATAAATACCATGTGGTGGGGATAGGTCCCAAGGCATGGATAAACATGTGGAACCATTTACCCCAAGACCTTTCGCACCATACTTCCATCCATGCAGACAAGTTCTTGTGTGGGTTCCTTTGGCCGAGGAAAATCTCCATGGGTCAGTTGACTAGAGGTTCAAATCATAGGATCATCATTCTGCGACATTCCCCCCAATCCTAAAAAGTCCCATTATGAGTTTCCCACCACCACGTAGGGGTTGCACACATAGCTAGGTTAAGCACCCACATCCTTCTTTCCCTTGGGACTTCTGCTTCGAATGCTCTAAGAAAATATTGAAGACTACCGGAATCATTAAAATAGGGCAGCTCAATTACCTCTAAGGAGATACATCATAAGATTTTTGTGATTTTCAGGCATCATAGCGCAGATACATCATGCAACCAGTTTTTCCAATTTTCTATCTCTCTATGTGAGTGAGAGAGACATTTTTTTTCCTTCTCCCAGCATAGCATGCCATCAGCCGTAGGATTAATCCAATCCTTGTCTTCGGTAGTCAGTTTGTAGATATGGTCAACGTCATCCTCTTCATGCGTTGGTTCTGTATACCGCTCACCCTTTGCCGGGTCTAGAGGGACTATTACTCGTGTACCCTCATTTTCAAAAACTATGCTTCTTTTTTTCAAGTTGATAATACCTCCCATGTCTATAGCCCAGTCTAGTCCTAGGAGTGCAGGGTGGGGGTCCGCATTCTCTACAATTTGAATCACCTCAAAATCCGCGTATACCTTGTTATTAAACCAACTCCAAAAATAGAAGAAAAGAGAGATCAATGCCTTAATAGCCACTTTGAGGGGGAAACCTCCAATACATTACATAAATGAACAATTCTTGGATGATACAAATGAAAAAACCTCCTTTTTATATATAGGAGTCCATGGGGCCACAATGTAACCCTAGTTGACCTAACAATAATAATGTAAGGGCACGGTAATAAAAATATGGGGGTTAGAGGGGTACAAAAATAACAATAAGGGGGGCTAGACTAACATAATAAGGGACTACAATATTAATATAGGGACTTAACATGCCTCCTTCAAAAAAGTGTTGTTCTCAATGCTTGATTATTTCTTGATGCTTCTGTATAAAATTCTTATCCTCCCATGTGGAACCTTCTACAGAAAAGTTCTTCCACTTGTTGAGATACTCTAAAATTGATCATACTTGAAAATTTATTGTTTCTGTGAATTCTTCATAACTTCTTTTGATGTGATGTTGACCTTCTTGTTGTTTCATTAGATTCTGCACCAAAGTTAGGTTATCCTTTGAGAGTTGGAGAACTTGTTGTTGATGCTCGATTTGAACTTCCACTAATTTAACATCCATATTAGCTATTATTTGATCCTTCAAATAATCCAACTTAGCCTTCATTTATTTTAAACCATCTATGTCATCTTCGGTTGCTCTTCGTAAGATCGAAACTTGTTGCACTTGGTACCATAATTTTGATATCTCATACTGTAATTCTTCCTCTTCATGCATCATAGTATAGATTTTTTAGGGCTTAATGGGTATGGAATTATCTTTTTGAGGCATTATTGAACCCAATAATGATAAAAATTCTAAAATATTACCTTGGAATCACTTCAAACTGTTTTTTCAAACAAACTTTATGCAATTTTAAAAACAAAATACACACCTTTTTCTTTCTTTTGAGGAGCTTGATATTGAAAACGAATTATCTCTGTGATTTCGGATCTTCAATATCTAAAATTTGGCCCTGAGGTATCCCTATGAATCCTCTTTCAAATACCACAGGTGTGACCTGATTTGGATTCTTCAAGGGAGAGTTATGTCCAATCTCCCACAATGACCTAATTGGTTCAGTAGAGCGAATTTCTATGACTTGCCTCGTGTCACCGTTTTCTCATTTGGCTCTGAAATTTATAGATAGGAAAACTAAATTCTATGTACTTCCAGTAAATTTTTACAAAATTCCAATCTTCTGCTCAGAGAGTGAGTTGTGAATATTTTCCCACGATCACCTCTTTACAATGAAATTCAGGAGCCTAAAAAATCCCTAACTTCTACAGACCATATCTCCGAAAATGTTTCAAACCAAGCTCTGAAATTTTGCGACAACGTTCCTCAGGATTTCAACTTCACGCCCTAAGCATTTTTTCTTATAAAAATTTGTAGAAAACTTTTATAGCGAAAATACCATGATGAGCTGTTTGGAGCAGTGAAACCCTAGAATCCAAAGCTTTGATACCAAATGTTATGAAACCAAGTCCAAAAATAGAAGACAAGAGAGATAAACACCTTAGAAGTAGCTAATTTGAGGGGGAAACCTCCAATACATTAAATAAATGAAAAATTATTGGATGATACAAATGACAAAACCTCCTTTCTATATATAGGAGTCCATGGGGCAACAATGTAATCCTAGCGGGGCCACAATGTAACCCTAGCCGACCTAACAATAATAATGTAAGGGCACAATAATAACAATATGGGGGCTATAGGGGTAAAAAAATAATAATAAGTGGATACACTAACATAATAAGGGACTACACTATTAATATAGGAACTTAACATACCTTAACTCCTGCGATATCTACCATAATTTGTTGATAACTTTCCTACTGGTATGATCTTCTGTTGGTTAGCCATGCACAACTGTATATTTGACCATTCCAGCTTAGGTTCTCCCATACTCTACCACGTCTGTTTGGGGGGGAAATTTGCATCTAACCCTAAATCTAGGATGACTTGATCCATTTCATAATCAATAATCTCCGTCGTTAGCCGCATTTCTCGACTAGCACGTTTCTTATGCATATAGAGTTTGTGGACATTTTTAACTTTCGTTGGAGGATCAACCTTTTCTGCACAGCTATATATTAATGCTTGAATGTTCAATACCGCCTTATGGTTTTGTAGTAACTTCATAATTCTTGTAGGAACGACTTAACTTCTTCGTCCACTTTTAGATCCATTGGGGCCTTTGAGGTAAACACCTCATTTTTGGAAAATTCCATTCTAGCTTCTAGGAAGGTTTCTTTCTCCTTCTATAGGCTCAAGTTTTCCTTTTTATTAGTGGATTTTATAATAAGGGGTTCAGCTGCAGTTGTTTCCTCATCTCCACTGGTGGGTATGCCACTAAGCGTAATTACATTAATACTAGTCCTTCATCATGCGGTTCCACCTTAACCCTTTGTACATGTCCTTCATCATGCGGTTCCACCTTAACCCTTTGTACATTCTACGTCAGTGTTTGTTGTTTTTATTGCATCTTTGCTATTATTACAAGACAGTCTTCGATCACATGATCCAGTTACTTGTAATACCTGCAAGATTGGCGTGCAGGGTTTCGATAGTCCCTTGCGAAGTGTCCCACCTCCCCACAATTATAGCAGATCGATTGCCCTCTTCCCTGACCTGCGCTTCAGCTCTCCCCCCCCCCCCGACCTCTTACAGGGGAGCCTCTTCATCTAGAGGGATATAATGGTGATGAAGGGTCAACCTACAGCCTATACAAGTTTCCTCTATCTATCATTAAATCATAGGTCTGATAGTTGTGCGCATCATGTCCTACAGATGATCATAATCTACACCACTATCGCTTTAATTATGGTACAGAGGCACCAAGTCGGGGGAAATGGTTGGAATCATGTAATCTAGCTACTTGGAAGTTGGTGCACCATAACATGGGGTTGCCTGGTCTTGGAGCTTCTTTGGGGTGGAATGGGTTAGACCCTCAATCTTGCATGTAGTCTTACAACAGAGGGCACTGATCCTTGGTGTGGCCCATCACCCTGTACCTTATGCACCAAATGTCTGAGCTAGCTTCTTTTCCCTGCTCTTTTCGAAAATTTTGGATTTCCAGGTGCATTGCCTCCAACTGGCCCTAGATCTGCTACACTCCAAACTTGATATCATCCCTTGGCACAACTTCAAACTTCATGGAAACTTCCATGGATTTTTCTTACGTATCAATTTTTTTCTTTTTCTTCAACTGCTAATCAGCCTCCCATACGGACTTTGTAGGTCCCTGTCTAAAATATTTCAAGTCAATTACGAGTTGGGCATAGTAATTAGTCTTTTGAAACTGTTGTTTGAAGGCATCCTTAATTTTATGTATTGATGGATCTACATGTTGGCCAATGTACCCCATGAACCAATACAAGGCCCTTCCTTCAAAGGGTAGAGATAGTTGCGCCCTTTTCACATCGCCGCTAGCAACATTCTGCAAAGGCCATATTGATTTTGCTACGAACCAAAATCAGTCCATGTATTCATCCCCTACACCCTTAAAGGTGGGTAGCTTCATGTGTGTGGCCATATCATCTTCTGGTGGTGGCGGTGGGGTAGGAGAGTTCCTGCCCTTATGATGATTTGACGGTGGTGTACCCAAGTAACTAGTTTATGCATGCGTAGGTGGCTCTATTAAGGGACTATAGACAGATATGTCCCCTGTTTGACTGAAACTATAGTATTTACCACTTCATGTCATACTTCCGCTCTGATTAGAGGTCATTCACTCGGTGAGGCTGCACATAATACCCTTTTCGCACAATAACATCTTAATCAGTAGCAACAATGTTTGCAAGAACTTTCCTCGGAATCTCTTAAAGAACCTCCTCTCAGCTTCAAAATAAGATATTAATTGATCAACTGTGAATTCCGTTACAAATCCTCCTATCACACTATCCACCGAGTGATCTACAGTCCAGGTGATTTTTTTATCTACCTTCTCCAATTATTCGATTGATTCCGGAGTCCCCTATGTAACCTGATTTTCCTTCCAATAGGTTTGGAACTTTACTAGCCTTGCTAACCACACCTGCAGTTCATGCACGAATGTTACAAAGAAGATTTCATATACCTCTGTAAAGATATATTTGTTTTTCCACTTTTCAGCAGTCAGCTTTGTGCTACGATTGTCTTTTATGGAAAATTCCTGAATCTTTTTTTTGAACAAGCCTTCAAGCTTAGGTTTCTCAAGCCACCAATGACCTCATGGCATTACTGAATCTTTCTCTCAAAATTCTCCCAGTCCCGACAAGAGAATCATTTGTTGGCTTGAAGGGTCCTGCCCTAGGTTCGGATTTGAAGGTTGCCAACAAACCCCTATACTATTGGCCCTTTTGGCAGTGACCTACTTGCACAGGCCAAGGTCTCACCCGAAGTAGTATGGGAGGGTGCTAGAACTGGGTTTTCGCACCCTCAGAGAAAGAGAGTTAACTGATACAGCCCTGTTAAGATCTATTGGGTTTGTGTAGAAGAAGTCTTATTTCAAGGCCTTTAAAAATATATTTTTCAGAATGTGAAGCTCATAAACCGTAGATATCATGTAACCGTAATTAAAGCAACTATTATTAATCAGGTCTTAGTAATACCTTCGCATCCACGTGTGCATCACCATTAATAAACAAATAGAATCACTTTAATAACACAAATGCAGCTAGTTCTTATAACGCAGAGATACTCAACATATTTATCATTCATTAACATTCAAAAAACCACTTACAGACCCGGTTCCCAACTTGCACACACAACTAGTGGGGTCTACACACAACAGGACTGAGGATCTCTGCACACACAGCCAGCAAGAGTCCTTACCCAATACAACCCAAAAAATATCTCAACAGTTCGCAAATAGCATTAATCGTACTTAGTCTACCTATAGACTCAATATATCCATTTATTTATAGCATCATACCCTATGCTACCCTATGGTCCACAAACCGTGGCTTGCAGACTCTTGGTCTACCCTTTGATCCATTACAATACATTGGGGGCTTTGACCCTCCCCAAAGCCTCTACGCTAGACTAAGTATTACAAAATTTATGCTCAAAAAGCAGCTCCAGGACCCCGTTCTAACATTCATGCTTCTGTATTTCTGAGTGGCATATAATAAATTTTGATAAAAAAAGTGAATCGAGTGCAGAAATTGAATAAAGAAGAAGTAAATGAGATTAGTGAGGATATTTGGCACAACGATGACCATTAGGGACACAATGCAAAAAACGATGCGACATTGGGGAAAGAAAAAAAAACTTATAAAAAAACTTCTACATGCTAAATCATGTTAAAACACCAAAATTTGTGCAAATAAATAAGGAAAACAACACTCATGCAAGACAAACAGAAAAAAGTGACAAAAAACACAACTAAAAGAAATAAATGCAAAATTGCACAGAAAGGAAATGATGATGACACCGAAGGTTCCTTGATCTCCTCAGGAATTCTAGATATCCAAGATAGAAAGTAAGAATGAAATATAGGGATGTAAATGAAATATATTTTAGAAAGTAGGGTATATGACGCTCGTACCACAAATCAAGGAAAACATGACACTTGGTGACAATTTCAAAAAATAGCAAATGTGCTTCCTTTAGGATGATAAAAATAGATTCCTAGATTTTAGGGATTCTTTTTCTCTTTTCTAATTTTTCAGGTAAAACTTTCTGTACACCTTCACTGGGAACTGGAAGCTCTCGGCTCAATGTAGTGCACAATTTATGAGCTCAGTGATTGGTTGCATAGTTTTTTAGCTTAGTCCAGGGCTTCCTGTTATGACTGCTTAGTTCCTGATGTGAATGTTCCACTTTTGTTCATGCTTGTGAAATTATAATTGACAAGGAAAAGATTGGCTTCTATAATTTCATAGTTTCTGGACGCAAGTTGAGAACTTCTCTACAAGACTTAGACAATAGGCTAGCTTTTTACTTAGAGAAATTTTCTACGTGGAAAAAAAAATGAGCAGAAGAAAAACTAAAAGTAAAACAAAAATAAAAGAATAGATACCTGAGAGCATTGTAAGGTATGCTCCTATGAGGGGAATTTAGGCTCCGAAATCTAGGCAATGGAATATTTTGGGGGGTGGTTGTAGCTGCTACAACATTGGTGAATGTATATTTTCTTCGTGTGAAACAAGGTCTGACCCTTCCAGAAGTATTTCTTAATTGATTGATTATCATATCTCCCTCACTTAGTCTTAGTTAAATACATAGCCCCTTCCATTCTCTTCATCGGTGGAACACTAACCAAGCCAAGTCACACTGAGTTATTTCGATTTGGGATGAGGAGTATTTAAATGTGAAAGTAAAAGCATTTTTTCAAAGTATTTATTTTCATCTATGGTCTTACTCTGCTGCTAGCAGGCCTGGAAAGTACCCCGATAGATTCACTTCATAAACACAAACATTTTTTTGTTCCCAACAAGCCTTGATTATACCCTAATGAATTTTCTTGCTTCATATCTCTGCGCAGGAAAAATTTCTATTCTTTCTCTCTTTATTTCATTTTTTCATTTTCAAATAAATATGAATAGACATTTATTTAATTCATGGGTGAAAAGAGGGATACTTACTTATTTAGAGTAGACGAGGCTTTTCCTTCATAAAATTATGTTTATGTTCACCTTTTAGATACTTGTAAAGGTTTTCCTCCCCTCCTTACTCTACTCGACTAGAGTGACAAGGATTAAATGGATATATAAAAACTTATTATAATAGGCATAACTATTTGAAACTAGACATCAATATTTCACTATGACTCTCTCCAACAAGGAGCGTATTTTCCATTTCAGTATCATAAAAAAAAACAAAATAACAAGATTCGCGCAAAGAGAGGGAATGACCAGAAAACCAAGTGTTTTTAGAAGAATAACTTTCCTGTTGGATTTCACCATTATTTTTCATAAGCTAGAGACGATCTCATGTGGAAACTAAGATAAGTCTAGAAAAAATAAGCAAAGGAAAGAAGAAATGTTGTAAAGAACGAGTGAAAGCAAATAAAAGAAAATAACAATGAATGAAAACCCTACTCTTACTCCTAACCTAAGCAACAAGTAGGCCCAATCACATAAAGTGATACTTCCAATGCAACCACTGGCGCATTGGTAGACCTACAGAGGCAAAGGAATACATCTAAATAAATATACACATACATTACAATATACAAGAAATATTTGACATTCAAAACCAAGATATTTTAAGTTTGGATGTGTACGCAGAAAAGAAATGGTGAAAAGAACATGGATAACATTCTGCAGATGTGTCATGGTGTCATGAAGCATTGCAAACCAACGACTTGCAAACACAAAATTTCGAACCATGAAGGTGAGCGAACATAAAGATTTTTTTTTTTTTTTCCACATTTCTCACCAAGTATGACTCCTCCAACAATTGAGCAATAATATCGTGCAAAATAGTTAGAGGATGCGAAAATTGTAAATAAGAAATATTTTCAATATGTACATGAGAATGATGAAGATCCTCAAGAAATTCAACATTTTTCTGATTAGGGTTAGAACTGGCCTCAAGGATATGAGAACCTAACATAACCATCATCTTGGCTTGAAGTGCCTCAACAACTTGAGGAAGATACACCTCATCAAAGGTTAGATCATCAGAGATCAATGGCTTGGAAAAATCAATAATAGGAAAATTAATCGTGACCAGCTATAACAATGAAAAGGCCAGAACAACCATGATCAAAAATTTCAAGATTGAAAAATAAAGGTATCCTCATGATATGATGAATCATATAAAGGGTTATATGACAAATAAGAAATCTCACCCTCTACGTCTCCAGAAAGGTATGATGACATGTTCGGAAGATCAGCGATAGAAGATTCATCCTCTCCTCATTTAAATGAAAAATTGGCATCCCATGAATTCTGTGAATGATTAGAAGTATTAAAAATGTTAGAAACTAAAGTTTCACAAAATTCAACCAAAATGACATAATTGAAGACAATGCGAGGATACTGCGAAAGAGTTGCAGAAGGAATAGGGTCACCCTCCACTACAGAATGTTGTTCAATAACATGATCGACCACATACTCACCATTAATGAAATCTCATTTTAGTTTCACAACAACAAATCCATCCAACACTTGATCCTCATAAACATAAAATAAATGATTTAGAACAACAAAACACTAAAACTTACAATTCGGAGGATTGAAGGGACCAAAGGGTGGAGGATGAGGAGAAATTTCCTCAACACATTTACCAGGATTTCAGTCCAAAGCTGTGTAACAATCCTGAGTATGTGGGTGAGGGAAGTATTGTTGTTCTGGAACAAGAGGCTTGCAGAAATTTGCCACCATATCTTGCGGCAATAAAGTAGTTAGATGAAAAGTGGAAGGGAGGTTTCTTGTAACGATGCCCATATCCATGGAATATTTAGAAGCTTTATGTGTGAGATTCATTGTGTGTGATTTAAGCTATCGTAACTCATGAAAAGTAATTGAAATAGGAACAATATATAAAAATATTCTAGTTAAGTAATCCCAGTCAATTTCATATTTTGGAAATTCAAAACAGAGACGTAAGAAACGATTAAGAAAATGTTGTAAAGATTGATCAAGTGATTTTTGCAATTCTAAAATTCTATCAGAAATACATTTATAATCAAATTCATCAAAACTACAAAACTTTTTTGTGATAAACTGTTGAAAAGAGTGGATAGAGGCATCGGGTAATGTGTGACACCATTCCCTTACACACCCCTTGAATGTGATAAATAACAACCAACAACCAACATCTTCAAATGGGATGTTGCACTCTATGAAAAATTGAACAAAAAAATATATGTGCTCAATGATGGTTTTTTCACCTTCGCCATTGAATTTGAGATGCAAAAATTTATCGATGATATCCACCGACACTTAAAAATTGAGTTTTGTAGAAAAACATGTCGGGTGTATGATTTGGGAAGAAGTAAAAAAAATGAGTGAAAATTTTCAAAACAAACTTCAAGGGCTCAATTTTTTATCTAGACCTCCTTGTAGCACCAGAAATGTTGACAATGTTGGATTCACCAACATTTAGGGGATTCCCCGATATGAAGTCCCAACTAGACCTCACACCGTTTTGAGTAGGAGTCCCAACAGTGGGATGTTTAATGATATTCCTTGGAATCCAAAACACATATAGTTGTGTACAGTGTCTTTGGTTGAAGCAAGTGTGTTACCATGTGGAATTTCAATATGATACATGAGAGGTTCTAACAGAAAAGGGGTGAAAGAAGTGTGCCTTGCGCAAATTGAAAGGAACACATGAGTGTTGGAATTATGATGCATGTGTTACCCTTGATGGCAACCCAGTTGTAACAGAGTCCATAGATCAGTTCAGAGGCGACAGAGTAATGGAACAAAATGATGGGATAAAGGTTTGTACATCAGAATCAAAAGCTTATTAAAGGTAAATATTCGAAGATATATACACAGTTTTTTCAAATTAAATTCGCATATACATGTGGGTATGAGGAAACAAAGTCGCATATGCGATGGCGTACTAATTTAATAATACCAAGGATCTTTACCATGGTATTAGCCCATAATATTGAGAAAAATAATGGTTATTTTATCCCGTCCAAGAATACCATCGACACTTGTGTGGTTTTGGCTCATGGTATTAGATAGGGCTAAAAATATATAAGGAGGTGAAGATAAAAGTCCTAAGTGTGCATGAGTGAGGTTGTTGTATGATTACTTCAATCTGAAGTAAATTTTCATGGTATGCGCTATAGATGATTGATAGATCTGATATAATTATGCACTCATGATACAATGATGGATCAAGATATTAAGACCTGAAATGACTATGTATTTGCATGATATTTTCATGATATGTTTAGATCTATTGTCTAACACATGTTTGTTAGAGGGAAGGTTATTATTTGAGTAATTATGAAGTTATGAAGTTTTGTGAAGTCCTGAATTATTTACAGATATATGCACATGTTTGACAAGAGGAAGGCATGTATACACACGAGTTTGGTTATGCAGAGTTTCATATATGTTCAGTAATATGTTGAGATCAATACGCAAGTTGGTTTTGGGACAATTGTGTACATATGTGAATAAGTCTACTGGAAGGCACGTAAGTAAGCCAAGGTTTTGATGAATAATTATAAATAAAATGTCTCATCAGTTTTTTTTTCGTTTCTGCTCTCTATCGACTATGTCCTCATATGGATCTGAGTTGTTTGAGTATTGATTATGTTGCTAGTTGATTAGGATAAAAGATCAGTGATTGGTTGGTTTATTTATGATTCAGTGAATGATCTGGTATAGTTATATGTTTAAATTTGATATTGGGCTTAAGTGAATGTAGTTGGTCCAGTCTGAAAATCTAATGAAAGGAGGCCTACAAATTGTAATGTGTTACAACCGGTGGATCTAATGTGAAAATTTATGAAACGTGGTATGTGGTGGTGCTGAGGGTTGGAGCCTTCAGTAAGGAAGTCGAAGCTTCTTTCCAATGGGAGATGGTGATTATATCAGGGGGTTGTAGCTCCCTTTTAGTAGTGGTTGGTAAACGAGAGCAGGGGGTCAAATATCTCTTCTAGTGTTTGTTAGTAAATGAGATCAAGAGGTTGGAGCTCCCTTCGAGTGGGCGTTGGAGAACGAGTGAAGGTTTCAGCCTTCTGTTGGTGGGTGCTTGCATGCTGGTATGAGTTAGCATCAGTAAAATATTCTAAGTAGTTTTCTATATCATAAATATTGAAGACAGAGACAACAACAATGGTTTTCTCCCACATTGGGTTTCCACCTTAAATCTCGGTGTTCATGTGTGTTTCTCACGTGTGATGATTTATTCTGTTCTTATTACACATGTTTGCTTCTTAATAAATTTCTGATTAATCAATGATGCATTGGTCTAAGGAAAGTTACTAAAGAATTATTTGAATGATAAGTTCACTAGGCATACACTAGTTTCCCTAAGGAAAGTCACGTACATACGCTAGTTGTATTAAGTAAATTTGTGTATATAATTTAGTAGAAAAAAGTAAAATTTTGTGTGAGTTTTAAATATTGACTCACCCACCCACCCCTCAGTGTTTTTCCCAACAACGAGCTCAAAATACATCACACAAACTAACAATCAGAATAGTCCACAAGTTAAAGGTGACATATTAAAACATATGCCTACATTCAACATGATTCATACAATTGAAAATGAAATAGTTCATAAGAATATGTGTATGTTAAAAAACATACATCACAAACATAACCAAATTAGTCCAACTAGATTTACAATATATTCATAAATACATGTCATATCTGCTTATATGCTATAAGTGAAAGTTCCATTCATACATACAACATGAAAAAAAACTTGCCGCAATAGTGGAAGGTGAAGTAAACAACACCTTCTCCTTGAAAAGAATTATACTCCCTCTAGGCTACGGAGAATCCGAGGATGAGAAAAAACTCCAAAACCTTCTCTAAGCCTAGGCCTAGCCAAAATCCTGGACCTTGAAATCCCTTTACAAGGTTATGAGGATATATTTATAACCAAAGGGGGGTGAATCTTGGAATGCGCCATTGGTGACTCTTCGATTGCCCTCATGAGTCCTCACATTATCTATGAATCTTCACATTCAATCATGGACACATGTAATTTCACTCATTTAATAATTATAAATAATGTTACAATTTCCACTCATACCCATATAATACAAAATAGGGTAGAGGAAACTTGATCGCTTATCAATACATAATAATATGATGCTCGTGTTGGGCTGAATGGAAGTTGGGAATCTTAGACTTGTTGTTTCTCAGTCATGTACTCATACCAACCTTGGTACTGTGTGATTGTCTCCCAAAATCATGAGATCATGTTAGGCTAGAAGCACAATCTCACCTCGAATACATTTGGGTACAACCTCTTGGAACTGGTTTTCACATATTCAATCAGCTACAACATGGTTTTAAATGAACTAGGCCACCAATGTAGGTATGCAAGGTATGTTTGTTGATATCCAAGTTCTCTCAGGTTGCCTCCTGCTCTAGCTGCTTCAAGTATTGATTGATCATCTTCCAGATTTGCTACTTGCACTTGGCCTCCTTGAGTGTACCAATTGATGGGATATGGTGGGTCCTCACCATGAAATACAAGCTATCATAGATCCATCAATATGCAGCCTAAATGGCTCCGATGAATGAGGCTTCTTTATTGTTTTTCTGGATTAGCATCTGAACTTTGGATTTCTCTAACTTTGTCAATGACTTCATCTTATTTACTAGTTTGATTGGTGCAATCTTTTATCGTGTTGTCCAGTCATGCAAGAGAGTAATGGAAGTTGGTATATTCTTAAGGATTTTGAAAAAACTATTTTCTATGTCGTAGACATTCATTCAAGTGGGAAACTATCTTATGGACAGTTACCAACTCCTCATAAAGATCCCACATAGTGTCTCCAAGTGTGGACAATTCAGTCAGTATCGATGCTCTAATGTCCTCACAGTAGTCCTATGTTGATGGTGAACTCTGCGTTGTTGCACTAAGTTGCATATTATCTTGCTGAAGTTCATAAATGTTATAGACTAACTGCTTGATGTCGACAATCAAACACTGGGAGTTAGATGTAGTTTTTCCTACAAAATCCCAGCTGGCATCGGGAGTGGCATTCATATTCTTGTTAGTGTCATCCATGATCACCCTTTCTGTCATGAACACAGGTGATGCATGGTCATTCAAGAAATCCTTTCTTTGCACTTTTACAATATTATTCTATAGCTCATCAAATGATAGATTGTACATGTCCATGAATGGATTATCATTAAGGAGAATCACCAACTCTTCCTTGCTCAGATCTTGCTATGTGGCTGGAGGTGGTGGAGTCAGAGCGGTGGACGAAGTTGCACTCGGAATTAGGTCCACATATTCATTTAGTGGCTCTAGTCCCACTTCATTGTTTGTGATCTCAATCAACTATTCAAGCTCTTGACAAAACTCTTTTCTATGTATTTTTTCACTCACTAATTTTGTTGTCGGTTTATCCTATAACTGTTCTTAAACATGTATGGGTATGATCTCTATTTCTTTGGCACATTACCTTTCTTCTTCTCCTTTATTTTATCTCTCCTCTTTTTCTCTTCATATAAGATATCATTCTCTCTCCAACTCCTGTTATTCCTTCTGCTCTCTCTACACTGCTTCTTCTAAGGATTTATTTTCTATCTTTCTCTAGGAAGCTCTTTGGTATATTTGTTCCCTCTTGGTTTCAACAACCAAGCCTAAATTTTCGGTGAGAGGACCTTCTTTCATTTTCTGGCTTTTTACCTCTTCCATATGTTTTTCTACCTTCCTCTTTCCTTTCTCACCCACCATATTGCTACATGCTTATGTTGTTGTTACAACTGGAACCGTTGCTTCCTGTAGGATAAGTTGAGAAGTCTCAGTCGTAATCATCAGTGCAAGTGGTCGAGAAGAGTTATATTCCTTTCATGATTCCTCCTCCGAACACTGACATATCTCGTTGACCCAACTAAAGTGCACTCTCACACAGTGTTCTTTTCAAATACCCCTTGGATCATACATATTGTAACTCTTGGTGTTGAACTTGAATTTGACCATCTCTTCATTTCGACATCCATAACCTTGAGATTCTTGATCTCGTATATTTCGATCTGCAAAGGAAGACCTAGCCATGGGGCCTTGTTCATCCTATGAAGTGTTGTTGACAACCCTGTGGAGAGGTGATAAGATATCTCTTGCATGAACAATTTTTCAGTGGCATATATTGGTAGAATATGTGGCAGCTTTTTCATGCCAAAATATCTTATCAATGTTCCATCCAGTAAGGCAAACCAATCAGTGATCTTTGATATCACCTCCATAGTTGCTCAGGGCATGCAAGGTGGGTACTTCTTAAATATGAGCTTGTAGAGAATGATAAAAAAATGATCAGTAAGCTTATCCATGATTCCATGATGACTACAATCTAAGAAGCTTGGAATAGATATGCATGGCAATGTGTCTTGGTGTTCATGTCCAGTTCATTCTAGGGAATTGGTTCTATGCACAAATTGCATCTAGTAAACATGAAGACATGTAGAAATGTGCTTTCTCGTCGTTGGGGTGTTAGGGAGAATTTGGCACATAAAATCTTAGCTGATGAGCCAATAGGTCTAACCAGTTGAACTTCTTCCCCTCATTCACTACTTAGTTCATCAAGATAGCCCACCCCTCAGGAAAGGTCTTTGTGTCTGATTTACCATACATCCTACAATCTAGTATGACCAAAAACTGATAAGCCTTATTGAGTGATTTTGTATTATATATGTGGGTGGTTGTATGTCTGAACTTGGTTGGTTCCTTCACCGAACTCTTAATTATATCTCTCATTTTTTTGTAGATGTGAGTGCCATAGAAAATTGATTCTATGTTCTCCTCTAGCTCACAAAGATGATAGACCTATTTGAAGTCTGCTGCCATGAACATAAAAAGCTTCTCATCATTGGCATTGTCCAGTATAATGGTTGTCACATCAATGATCGAAAAAACCCAGTTTATCACATCCACGCATGGGAAGGCTGGACACCTGCATGCAACCTTGCAAACCCTGACTGCATAATGTTGAGATACACATGTCGGTCATCTAATTCTTCTTGAAATTCCTTTTTTAATTCATCCTTGACCTGATTCCATGTCAGTTTAGATTCTTTCTCTATCAACAACAGAGTTTCTACGTAAACTGGCACATTAACCATGACTTGGTCAACTGATTTCAATGCTTTCCTTTGAGTTATATCTCTTTTATTCCATTGTAAATTTCATTGCTAAAGAGTTTCTCAACAACTACTATACCCGTAGGACATAAAAGACATTAATTGCAAGAAAATGATAGCTATAATAAAAAAAAAAGGAAATTTTCATGCAACACAATGGGAAATTGAAAGAAAGGATTGCATAATTTTGGGTGACAAGAGGGAATGGTTGTGTGTGGAAAGTATGCACTCCACAGTCCCAACATTCAGTGATGAAGCCTATTTTATGAAACTATGTAATGTGTAGTTTAGCTTGGGCAGTGAGCCTGGAGAGATTGTGCATTGTGTAGTCTCAGTGGCTAATATTGTTAGTTGAGGCTTGGAACTGCGTAATGCATAGTGAGGGAAACCATTATTGCACATTTCATATTTCCAGAAGCCAATATTGTAGCTTCAGCTTCAAGGTTTCTCAATACAAGTTGGGTAAAGTATGTTATGGCCAAGGAAAAGGAAGATATTCCCAAGGGAAGTGTGGAAACAGGAAGATATAAGAAATGGTGAAGGTATGAGTTCATATATAACTAGGTGTTCATAAAATAAATTCAATCTAGTGCAAAAAATGATTGAATAAGAAGTTAATAAGATCAGTGAGGAGAGGTTCCATAATCACGACTATTAGTGAAAAAATGAAAAAATTGATGCAACACTTCGGAAAGGAAAATGAAAACTTAAAACAACACTTATACAGGAAAAATGATTTTAAAACACTAGCATGCATGTAAAGAAACAATAAAAACAACACTCATGCAAGAAAAACCATAAAAAGCGATAGAAAAGGAAACAAAAATCGATAAATTAAAAACTCACCCGAAAAATAAAAGACAATGGCACAAAAGGTTTCTTGACATCCTAGGGAATGCTAGAGCTCCAAGATAAAATGTATGAATGAGATCTAGGGGAGTCAATTAAATATATTTGATAAATTAGGGTTTATGATGCTTGTACAAATCAATGAAAAAACAGCACTTGGCAGAAGTTTCAGAAACTATGAAGTGTGATTCCTTTGGGCTACTAAAAATAGATCCATAGATTTTAGGGATTATTTTTCATTTTTTTTATTTTCTTCTTTTCCTGAGAAAACATTTTGTGCACCTCACCGAGAAATATTACACAATTTTGTGGAAATGGCAACTCCCAGTTCAATGGACTACATAGTTTCTGAGCTGAGTGAGTGACTGCAAAATTTCTAAGCTTAGTGTTGGGATTCTTGTCATGACTACGCAGTTCTTGAGATGAAGGATGGGATGCTAGTAATGAATATGAAATTCCAATTGAAAAGGACAATATTTTCTTCCATAATTCTGTAGTTTTTGGAGCCAAGTATTGATCTGTAGTGCAAGACTTAGGAAAGAGGTTGGCTAGTGACTTAGAGAAAATTTCTAAGTGGAAAAGAAAATGAACATAAGAAAAATTGAAAGTTAAAAATCAATCAAAAAATACATTTCTGATAGAAATGCAATGTATGCTCCTGTGAAGGGAGGTTAGGATCCAAAATATAATTAATGGAAAAAATTTGGAGGGTGTTTGTAGTCATTACAACAAGTGGTAGCTAAAGAATTTATTGGAAGTAGTATCCTCTAACACGTAGGAGCCTGCGCACTGGTAAAATCTCACACTAGTGCAAGGTATAAAGTAAATATTGTTTTATAATAATAGAATATGAAGCAAAAAAAAATACAATGGGTTTTCCCAATTGAATTTTCCACCTTAAAATCAAGTGTCTCTATCTGATGATGTGCTTGTTGATTCATTGATGTGTTTTTATTTTTCTCACACTTCACATACATTATCTAGAAATGCTTAACTCATTTATTCATTAACATCACAAAATAAAAGTAAAAATACTAATTGCATGAAATACTGGTTATCCTACAAAATTATAATCTAGGAGGAGTTTTCTTAACCAATCCACATCTGCTCAATTGAACAAAATTATTATTTTGCAATATTGGAATGGGATCTTCCTTACATTCTCTTGGAGCTAATGTTTAAAGAGTAATAGAAAGTGGGAGCTATTACCCTAGTTCCATCCCTACAGATGATGTACGAAATAAAAAATATGAAAACAATGCCAAAGTAGTCATTTTTATTCTAGGACACCTTGCAGAAATAGAATTCATGAAGGTAATGCAATATAAGACTGCCAAAGAAATATGTGAAAAGTTTTTCAATAAATATGAATGGGATACAAAGGTAAAAGGTGATAATTTACAATCATATAGAATTCAATATGAAACTCTTAAAGTACATGAAGATGAAAGTGTTGCCAGTTTTTTCGTTAGAGTAGATGAAGTAGTAAATACTATGAATGGTAATTGTGATAAGTTTGAGGTCTCTTCGGCTGTTGATAAGATATTAAGGTCACTAATTCCTATGTTTAATGCAAAAATGTCAACAAATTAAGAGATGCAAGACTTCAGTTACCTGTACCTAGAAAGACTCCATGGGATTTTGAGAACAAATGAGTACAAAAGCGGATCAATTAGAAATAAAAGAATCCACCTTCAAAGATACAATAAAAGAAAAACACAAGAAAGAGCCTCAAGCCATTAGATACATTTTAGATGAATAAGAGGAAAACTTCGTCAAGAAGCTGCAAATAGGAACTAGACAATTAAAAGGTAAGATTTTGTTTAGATGTTTTTCTTGTGGACGAGTTGGACACTATGTTGTTGAATTTCCATATAAAGACAATGGCGAAAAGAGCAAGAAATTTTCTAAGAATAATTTCAAAAGGAATTTCACTAAAAGGAATATTTTATATTCTCATGAAGATAGTGAAATTCCATCTAATGATGAAGATAATGACTCTAACTCTAATCATGAATACAAAATACTCATGGACTTTGAGGATAAATTAGAAATTAAAGTAGATAGTTGTGATTCAAATGATTTAATGGATGTATTTAAAGAGATAGAAAGGATTATGAATATAAAAAATAATCATGAAAAGGAAATCATAATGTATCAATACAATGAATTTTCTAAATAAATGACCTAGGTAAAGGTTTTTCTGGAGGAGGCTAAAAGAATATAGGTAGTACTAAGTAACCAACTTCAATAAAATGAAGGGCGCTACAAACAAATGGAATATGAAACTGTATAACTAAGGAAAATATTGATAAATGAAAAGCTCAACTAAATATAAATGTCAAGTTTGCAAAGGGATCTGAAACATTGGAGGATATCATCAATGTTGAATGTTCTCCATTAATCAAGATGGGTCTTGGATACAATGAAAATTATAACCAAAATAACAAAGTTTTAGAACATATGATGTAAATAGGTAAAGGTCCAAATAGTTATGCCAATGTGCTAAAGGTAATCAATGGTCAAGGAAACTAGCCTCAATAAAAGTAGCATGAGTGAAGCCTAAAATAAAGGAGGAAACCAAGACCAGAAAGCCATTCTTTCTACAATCAAGAGCCAAGAAATTCAAGGAAATTATCCACTCCCATCTACCAATATTTCTTCTATTTTCACTTCTTTTCTTATCATAACTTTGGCCAAAAGTAAATTCACTAGGTAGCATACAAAAATATGAAGAATATATAAGCAAGTTCCAAGTATAAATTAAATAGATCAATAAATGCTAGGATGTCCTTTAATACTTATTTTTCTCCCATTATGAATGAAATTGAATGTTAGATATGCACTAACTTTGGGCATGAAAAGAATGAATGCAGAAGTAGGTTGATTCGTTCTTATCAAAAAGAACAAAAGACAAAACCTCTTAAAGTTTGCAAAAATAAGACTCCATCTTTACAATAGAGTGGTATAACTCTATATGCAAGGGATCAAGTTAAATAGTGGCATGTTGATAGCGGTTTCTTGAGACACATGTCAAGTGAAACAAATATATATATATATATATATATATATATATATATATATATATATATATATATTTAACTAATTTGAGAAAGGAAAAAATTTCTTTTGGTAATAATGATCCTTCTACTATTAAGAGAAAAGTATTTGTGGCCTTAAAATATAAAAGAAAATTGTAAATATCTTGTTTATAGATGGATCAAAGAATAACTTGTTGAGTATTACTAAAATGTGAGGCCAAGGACATGAAATTATTTTCAGGTCTATAGGATATGCGGTCAAAGATTTGGACATAGGGAAAATTGTAATCAAAGCAACAAGGACTAGACTAGATAATGTATAAGTCTTAGGGGGTGACAATGAATACTTCTATTTGCGCAAGAATAAAGAAATTTGGTTATGCTGTAGGCTGAGACATTTTAGTTTTAGTCAACTAGTTAAACTAAGAAGGAATGGAGTTGTCCATGACATTCCAAATATCATACATCCTTAAGATATCTTTTGTAAATCATGTCAATTTGGTAACTGATCAGGAGTTAAATTTAAAGAAAAAGAGTATTATTCATAAATATATGTTGAAAGGATTCATACATACTTATGTGGATCAATGAAGAATAAGTATCATTGAGTTGTGAAATAGCTTATACTATTTATGATGGTTATACTAGAATGTGTTGGGTTAGCCTACTTAGATTTAAGGAAGACACTTTTGAGAAATTTTAATTATTAAAGGATTGGTTGAAAATAAAATGGATCTAAAAATAAAATTTCTCGAATTTTATAGGGAGTGTGAATTCATATAAGATGGATTCTTATATTTATGTGATCGCAATGGCATCAAAGGACAATTCTCCATATTCAAAACTCCTCAACCAAATGGAGTTGCAGAAAGAATGAATAGAAGTTTTCAACAAATGGATTGTGCAATGCTTGATTAATCCAAAGTATCTCACATATTTTGTGGAGAGGAAGTACAAACAATAGTCAACATAGTAAAAAAATCCCCTGTAAAATTCAACAGTGACAAAACACCACATGAAATATGGTATGGAAGACCTACAAATGTCAATTACTTTAAGGTATTTGGAATAATATGTTATATCGAAAAAAATGATGATAAAATTAGTAAATTCTAATGAAGGTAATATGAAACAATGGTTACAAATTTTACAACAAAATGATTCATAAAATGGTTGATTGTATCAATGTTACAATGAAGGATTTGTATGCCCCAAAATGAAAATGGAATCTCATGATGAACATATTGAAAAAAAATCAAATAAATTGTAGGGGAAGAATAAAAAGAGGAATTAGAAGATGAAGAAAAGGAAGGAATGATCCAAAAAATACTCCATCTAGGTATGTGCATAAAAATCATCCAGAAACAAAAATATTAGGTGATAAAGACGTTAGAGTACAATCTAGAAGGAAATTAATTGGGTCCTCTAGTAATTTAGATTTAATATCTACAATTGAACCTAAAAATGCACATCAAGCAAGCTAAGATGAATTTTGCAATACAAAAATGCATGGATAACTTAACCAAAGTTAAAATAATCATACTTGCGATCTGGCTCCAAGGTTGTATAAATTAAGAAAATTATTACTATTGTTGAATTCGAACTGAAAACAAGAGATTACAAATTTCCTCTACAATACTATGGAATGTAAATCAATATTTATAAACACATACAATGACATGCGACATCCAATTATGAAAAACCCCTATGTTACTTTTCATTAATCAAATGAGAATGAGAAACTATTAATATGTCTTCAATCCCGAAGCACACCCCACACTGTAAACCTGTTCTACTGATGACTTTCCTGCTCTGGAAAACACTTAGCCAATTCAAGACTCCAACTTCCTCCTATTTCATTTTATAATTTAGGATAAATTTTCCCAAGGAAATGATCACCCGCATTAATTCCAAGCATGTACACTAGTCTAGTATACAATTAATAATTTCAATGTTCCTTTTCCTCCACTCTAACTATGCAATTCAAATTCGGTGCATGTATAGGCTATTTTTAGATGATTGAACAATTGAACTATGAGATATTTGACTTAAAAATAGTTCTACTACCCAACTAACATTCAACTCACTCAATTAATTACTTCAACTCAGTTAATTGAGTCTAACTGAAAATAACTTAACTAGATTTCTAAATTTTAGCAATCACTACATGCACATCTCTACTTCTATCCTATTGCTCAAATTTATTGAGTTAAGTAGTAGATAATGTCATGTCACACAATTTAAATGCAATCCAAGTCATCTTGTTGATGTGGAAAATATATTTTCTCAATTTGGCTAAGGCATAAGTCAAATTGAGCCTTTCTTGCTACAATTTCTAACACTCCTTCTTAACAAGAAAAGGACTTTGCACCACCCAAATCTTTCACCTTCGGAATTAAAATTTCCCACTTGAAAATTCCTTTGTCAATATATTTTCATCATAGTACTTAGTTTTAATGTACTATACCATCAAAATCATCCTCTAAAAACAATCCTACAAGTGATGGTACCTGATATCAATGTGCTTGGACCTATCACAAAATACTAGATTTTAAGAGAGTCTGATACAACTACGATTATAAAAATTATTCATTATCGGATCCATCTCCTAACTTAAAATATCCACAAGTATTTTCATCATCCATATGTCCTCACATGTTTCTTTAATTTCATCCATGTACTCACCCTCTACTGAGCTGAGCGCTACAGACCTCTTTTTCCTGTTATACTAGGAAATAGATATAGATCCAACATTGAAGATAACACCTGAAGTAATTTTCATGTCTAATGGTATCCTTATCCAATTTTCATCAATGAAGCCTTAGAGATTCACTCTCTCTGTCCTCCTCTACCATAACCCATATGTTGAGATTCAACAAGATGATGAAGCTTAGTGAAAATCAGTCACCTTCACTAAGTGGGCCCACAGACTATTTTTAGGTGTAAGTCTATTTTTAGACTCTCTATTTTTAGACATGGTGATCATATTTCAGAAGTTGCAGTATGCTATTTGTGGATGGTTGGTCAAGTTGGAAA
This sequence comes from Pinus albicaulis, assembly GCA_034641835.2. Classification (NCBI taxonomy): domain Eukaryota; kingdom Viridiplantae; phylum Streptophyta; class Pinopsida; order Pinales; family Pinaceae; genus Pinus; species Pinus albicaulis. Next base: position 626,229,491 of record CM076579.1, read on the forward strand.
AATAGATGAAATTATATTTTTAGAAGATTGGGAAAAGTCTATTTATAGATCTTCTATCTAAAAATAGACGTGTTGATTATTATTAGCCCTTAAAAATAATCAGACTCTAAATATCAACTTATTCCCTTGGAGCACTTTATTTCAGTATAAAGATTTGGAGAATCAGTGGGTTGAAGGAACTACGCAATTCCTAGGGTTTACTGGTGGTTCATGCATGGAGGACTTAGTTAGAATTGAAGTGGCAAAGTTATGACAGAGTTGGAAGAGTAGTTCATGGAGTTGTTATTCAGTTTAACTCAGTTAATGGAGTTAAAATCAGTTGAGCTAGTCGTATCTAGTATAACTAAATTATGTACTAGTGATAGTGGAGTGAATTAATTAGCTAAATAATTCAAAAATAATAACTCACTAATAAAATGAAAAAATACAATAGTTAACTACAATGCATGACAGTTCCAGTGGAGACCCAGTGGAGAGATAGGTGAAAGGGTGAGATGGACTATCTGTTGTGACTATAGTGATGCATTGATTTCATCACACACACATTGGAGTTTCTAATGAGGATTGTGCAATCAAGGCAAGGCCAATTTTCATTCATTCAGGGGTCTTCTTCAATAGGGATTGTGCAATGGAGGCAGGTTGTCAGGAGGCAAGAAATTGGTGCATGGAGATGAAAAAATTTGCATGACAGTGTGTAATGATTGTTGATTGTACTGAGAGCTTGATGTAATAATATTTTTATGAGATTATTACATGATTCCATTGATAAAAATAATATATCATATTTGGGGTTTTTAGCTTTAAACTTTCCCGTTAAACAACTATGTTATGTTCGACTGAATTTATTCACATGTGTTTGCAATTGAGTTTTTAAATTTCCGCAAAAGATTAATAGTGGAAGGATTATGTATTTATCAAGAAGGTAAATATTATTAGATTAGGATAACCTGGATATATACATGCATATGTTATATAATTTCTACATGGTGTCAGAGCAGTGTTAATTCTTGAAGATTACAATTGTGAAGAATTGTTGAGTTTGTGCTGGTGGACAATTCGAATTTGCTGCAAACATTTCTTGGTGCGATAGTTGAGTATAGATTAAAATGTCTTTCAATGGGTTGTGATTGGAGTATGCCCTTGAGGGAAACTCAAATTACATAGCCTATAAGGATAAGATGGAGGTAGTGCTGGAAGATAATGGACTGAAGGAGTTCATCAATAGCGATGTTCCTAAGCCTAGTTCTAGCGATGCTGCATTACTTGATGCATTGCAAAAGAAGGTAGAAAGGACAAGAAGAACTCTATTGGAAGCTGTGAAGGACCATATTGTATCAAGCCTTCATGGGAAATCCATTCCATTTGCAATGTTGAAGGCTTTGAAAAACTTGTTCCCAAGGAGCAGTGACCAGAGGAAGTTGGTGCTGAATGATAAGCTCAGAAAAATAAAAAAAGGAGAAGGGTGAAAATATTCCAAAATATCTCACGAAATTTTTCCACTGTAGGGATGAACTGGGAAGTGTGGGGATTACTCTTGATGATGATGAATTTGTGAGCTTGGCTCTCCTTGGAGTTCTGAAGAGTTGGCATAGATATGAAGACTCTGTCAATGGATGGGAGAAAATACTGGGTTGGTAGCGACTTTGGTCAGATATTTTGTAGGATGAGATAAGGCGAAGTACCAGGGATGGCTCTTCATCGAAGAATGAAGATGAAGAGAATTGTGCTTTGGCTACCAAAGCAAGGAAATGGAAGGGGAATAATTCCCATCCAAAATCTAAAGCTAAAGGAAAGAAGCAGGATTTGTCCAGGATGAAGTGTTTTCACTGTCACGAACATGGGCATTTCGCCACTTACTTCCCACAGAAAAAAAAGAACAAGAAGGTTTTTGGAGCTGTAACTAGAGAGGCCCTAGCCTCTCAATTTTAACTTGATTTCTCTTTGATCACATGCTCAGTTTCAAGCTCAGGGGGATCGGTGTGGTATCTTAATAGTGGTGTGTATTTCCATATGACGGGAGAGAAGGAGTTGTTTAGTGACTTGTAGGAGAAGGAACTTCAAATGCATATAGAGATGGGTGATGATGGTCGATATAGTGTGACTGACATTGGGACTATTACCTTTGAGAGGGATTCAGGTAATCCATTTCTGTTGAAAGATTTTATGCATGTTCCAAGTCTGAAGAATAACTTGGTCTCGGTCACAATGTTGGAAGACAGAGGTTATGACATTATTTTCGGTGAGGGAAAATATTTCCTGCGACATAAAAAAATGGATCAAACCAAGAGTATAGGGATTCGAGTTAAGAATATCTACAAGATGGAGGTAGATGGTTGCACTGCAATTATGGGCAAAGTAGAAGAAGTGGTGAGCCGAGATGAGGGATAATTATGGCACAGGAGATTGGGCCATCTTCACAATGGCACTTTCAAGATTTTGTAGCGGATTTCTACTGGACTTCCCAAGGGTAATATTTCACAGTTAGATTAGTGCAAGGGATCTACTATGGGTAAGTTTGTGAGTGCCACCTTTCATGAGAAGGAGAACTATGCTTCGGTGATCCTAGAGAGAATTCACACTATCGTGTGTGGACCTTTATCGGTTGCTTCAATAGAAAAACAAAGGTATTATGTTATATTTGTTGATGACTATTTTCGTAGATGTTGGATCTTCTTCATGCAGAAGAAAAGAGAAACATTCTCAAAGTTTTTTGAGTTTAAAGAATTGGTGGAGAAGGAGTTGGGGAAGCAAGTGAAGACTCTACGGAGCAGTCATGGTGGTGAATATATCTTGGGTGAATTCAAATAATTCTGTAGCAAAGGAGCAATTTGAAGAGAACTCATAGCGCCTCATAACCCATAGCAGAATGGGGTCGCGGAGAGGAAAAACAGAACGATCATGGGTGCTGCATAAGCTATGCTTGAGAGGGAGCTAGACTTGAATGCTTTGGAGGAACTGCCTATTCCAAAATACGAACCTCTAGATGTAGACCGGCCATAGGAGGAGATTCATGGACTGGAGGAGTCCACTCACGCAGAACCAAACATCATACAAAGCAGAAAGCGTACCAAATAATCTAAGAGACTGAAGCTTGATGTGGCATAGAATTTAGGAGTCCCTACATCACAGCGCAGATAGAGATAGTCACCTGACTGATTTACTGGATAGATGGCTCTCATGAGAAAGTGTACCGTGACAGAGCCATCTTCTCTTGAAGAAGAAGTGTAGGAGCCCACATGGGTAGATGCCATGGTGGAGGATTATGACTCCATTGTTAGAAACAGTGCTTAGGAGATTGTTCCAAGGCCGGTGGGTAAATCAGTTTTAGGATCGAGATGGATCTAAAATTTAAAGCAAGCTGCTGATGGTAGCGTCGAGAATTATAAGGAAATATTTGTTTCTTGGGGCTTCTCACAGATCAAGGGCATTGATTATGAAGAAATATTTGCACCTGTCACACAATATTCTTCGATAAGGACCATCCTTTCTCTCTCAGCGTATATGGGTTGGAACATTCATTAGATGGGTGTGAATACTGCGTTCCTTAATGGCATCATTGAGGAAGAGGTGTACATTGAGCAGCCTAAAGGATTTGATATCTTTAGCAGCGAGTTGCATGTGTGCAGGCTCAAAAGAGTGTTGTATGGGCTGAACCAAGCACCACGTGATTGGTACACTTGGATCAATAGCTATTTCACTAGACATGGCTTCACCAAGAGTGGGGTGGATGAAAAGCTATACCAAATTGTGGTGGAGGGTAAGCTTTTAATCATTTTTATTTATGTTGATGATTTAATACTAACGGGTGATGAGCAATTGATACACTCATGCAAGGTGGATCTTGCAAAGGAGTTTGAGAGGAAGGATTTGGGCCTCTTTCATTATTTCCTTGGATTGGAAATATGGCAGCGGGAAGGTAAAATGTTTGTGTCTCAAGGAAAGTATGCCCGAGAGATACTGGAGAAGTTTCACGTACAAGGCTGCAAGCCTATCGACACTCATCTTCCAGGAAATTTGAGGAAAGAGGATGCTACATCGGCAGAGGTAGCGGATGCCACTGTTTATCAATAGTTGGTGGGTTTGCTCATGTATTTAGTTAATACAAGACCTGACATATGCTATGCAATGAACCAGATTTCAAAAGAAATGGTTAAGCCTACCAAGCTCTTTTGGAAGGCAGGATAGCATGTCCTGAGGTATCTCAGGGGCACATCTGAGTATGGCTTATGGTACAGATAGATGGATGAAGTGAAGTTGCATGGATTCATGGATGAAGATTGGGTAGGTAGCCCAAAAAATAGAAAGATCACATCAGGATGGGTTTTCAGTATCGAATATATAGCATTTTCTTGGTATAGCACGAAACAAAGGTCTGTGGCACTTAGTTCAGTGGACGCAGAATACATGGCAGCAAGTCAAGTTGCATGTGAGGCTATCTAGATGAGGAAGATCCTGTTCAGTTTGTTTGCTTCACACTTAGATCCTATAGTGATACATTGTGATAATCAAAGTTTCATTAAACTCTCGACAAATCTTGTGTTTCATGATATATCTAAACATATTGATATCCGATATCATCATATCAGAGATTGTGTGCAGCAGAAGATTATGTTGATTCAGTACATTCCTATGGAAGATCAGGACGCATACATTCTAATGAAGGCGCTCACCAGGAGAAAATTAAAATACCATAGAGGTAGGATCAGGGTGAAGGATAATCCCTATCTTGTTGAGAGGGAGTGTTGTGATTCAACAAGATGATGAAGCTTATTAAAAATCAGTCACCTTCACTAAGTGGGCCTGCAGGATATATTTAGGTGTAAGTCTATTTTTAGACATGGTGATCATATTTCAGAAGTTGCAAGATGATATTTGTGGATGGTTGGTCAAGTTGGAAAAATAGATGAAATTCTATTTTTACAAGATTGGGTGAAGTTTATTTATAGATCATCGATCTAAAAATAGATGTGTCGATTATTATTATTCCTTAATAATAATCAGACTCTAAATATAAACTTATTCTCTTGGAGCACTTTATTTCAGTATATAGATTTGGAAAATCAATGGGCTGAAGGAATTACACAATTCCTAGCGTTTATTGGTGGTTCATGCATGGAGGAATCAATTAGAACTGAAATGGCAAAGTTATGACAGAGTTGGAAGAGTAGTTCATGGAGTTGTTATTTAGTTTAACTAAATTAATGGAGTTAAACTCAGTTGAGCTAGTGGTATCTAGTCTAACTGAATGACACACTAGTGAGAGTGGAGTGAATTAATTAGTTGATTAATTCAAAAATAATAACTCACTAATCAACTGAACAAATAAAACAGTTAACTACAGTGCATGAAAGTTCCAGTGGAGACCTAGTGGAGAGATAGGTGAAAGGGTGAGATGGATTGTTTGTTGTGTCTATAGTGATGCATTGATTGCATCACACACACATTGGAGTTGCCAATCAGGATTTCGTAGTCAAGTCAAGGAAAATTATAATTCATTCAGGGGTCTTATTCAGCAGGGATTGCGCAGTGGAGGCAGGCTATCAAGAGGCAAGAAATTGGTGCATGGAGATGAAAATTTATGCATGGAAGGGTGTAATGATTGTTGATTGTACCGAGAGCTTGATGTACTAAGCTTTGTATGAGATTATTACATGATTCCATTGACAAACATAATATTTTATAGTTTGGGTTTTCAGTTTTATGCTTTCCCGTTAAACAACTGTGTTATGTGCGACTGAATTTATTCACATGTGTTTGCAATTGAGTTTTTAAATTTCTACAAAAGATTAATAGTGGAAGGACTCTGTATTTAGCAAGAAGATAAATATTGTTAGACCTGGAGAATCTGGATATATACATGCATATGTTATAAAATTTCTACACCATACTCATTTGTGCATCTGAGTTATTTTAGAGCATGTTTTGTTGCTTTCCAATACAACTTGGTAGGCTTCAACATTCCTTGACTCAATTGATAAATTGCATGGAATATGTCAGGAATTGTGTTCACTAGATACATCAAGGATCCCATAGGTTATTTATAGATGGTAGCACCTACTTCCTCTCATGACAAAGCACTATCCTTTCTCTAGTTTGTAGCTAGACGCGTGTCCATAGGAATGTCGTTCTCCATGTGAGGCCTCTGAAGTATTCTAGAGGCATACTTGCGCTCACTCACAAATTGATCACCATCACCTTGCCATAATTATATCCAAAGGAATTAATACATCAATCCCATATCTTTGATCTATAATTCTATTTCAAGGTGCTCCTTAGAAGAGTGGATCAATTTCTCATCCCCTATAAGTATCAATTCATCAACATACAATACCAAGATAAGTAATTTTCCATCTACTACAATGTGATATAGGTTAAAATATGATTCACTTTTGGTGAAGCCTAATCCACCTAGATGAGTGTCAATATGAGTGTACCATGCTCAGTGTGCTTGTTTGAGCCCACAAAGGGCTATCCTAAGTCTACAAAAACATGTTTTCCTATCATATGTCTCAAATATCTCTAGCTGCTCTATGAAAATTTATTCCTCAACAACACCATTGAGAAATGCATTCTTCAGATATATCTGATCGATCTTCCACTCTATCTATGTTGCTGATGGTATAGTGGTTTTGATTGAGGAATATCTTGCCACTTGGGAAAATGTTTCCTCAATAATCAACTCCATGTTCTTATAAGAATCCTTTGGTCACAAATTTTAGCTTGTACTCCTTGTTTCTTACATCAACTACATGATTTACTTTTATAGATCCATTTAGAACCAACCACTGACTTGTACTCTGGTCTTGGCACCACCTCCGATACACTATTATTCATGATGGATTCATACTCATCCACAATGGCATAAACCCACATGTAATATCCCAAAAGGGAGAATGCAGTAGTATAAAAAAACAATAGCTGGAAACTACAACAATGAACAAATAATATAAATACACCATACAAATAGAGGTAATAGTTGATACATTTTATTATATAGGAGGTGGATAACAAGTACAAAAATGAAAAAATATGAGATACTCAAGCTAAAGAGGTGTCCTAGAGTAACCCTGAAGTCATCCCACAAGATGGGTTGCATAACTGTTGGATTGCTGGAAGGAATACTGCATTATCCCTATTGAAAATGTCGGGAACGCAATTGCCGGAGAAATATAAAAGTTTAAATCTGGCAGTTCCGAAGCTGAGATGATGTCGGGATTTCAGATCTGTGCTCTATGATGAATACACAAGATAACCTAGAAAGGTTTTCCAGATCTGACAATATTGGAAATTACCCTCTTGGGCCTTGTAACTACGACTGCTGGGTATGCATATATGAAGCATGATCTGAAGTATAGATGGATGCAATGATATAAAATCATCTCAATTATTGAAGGGTTGATCCCTTCAGTAGATCCTCAAGCTATAAGCTCAAGATATAGCTCCTCTTTCCTCCTCCACTGAATGTAGTTGTTGAATACACAACAACTGGAGAAAACTCTACTGTCAAGGATGGAGGCTCTATAGACTGATGCTAGATGCTGCAATGTAGCTCCTGAATGATGGAAAAAATGAATAAAAAGTGAGGAGATGGTCCATCATAGGATTTCCAACTCAATTATTGTAAACTTCCTTCCTTCAATATATTTTCAACACTGGACTGTGAAATCCCTTGGGGAATTTTTTCTGCAAGGAATTATGAAATATTGGCCTAAATGTCCAATATGGATATACAACTCTTGGAAGACTGATCTTGAAGCCCAAGGTGAAAGGATGAATCCTCCACTGGTTTCCTAGTTGAGATGCTAGAAACAACCTCCACCTTTCAAACCCTCAAGCAGGAATGCGTAATTCCTAAGATTGAATGTTCATACGAGAGTTGCTGAATGTGGCACCAATGCTTGATTATGTATGATAGATCAAAATAACCTTCCTAGAGTAGGCACTCAATGTCCCCCATGTATAAGGGTGGGATTTCTGCTTAGAAACACCTGTGTGCTAAACAACACTGCAGACTTAGCTAAATAGCTAAAGCATGCATAAAAATATCATATGGAAAATCTAGATCTAAATAGATAAAAAAACATCTAAAGCATGCCTTCTATTGTTGCTTTCATTTCCCTTATATGGTTTATGAGCCTTCCATATCCCTGTCCCACCTCATAACTACGTTGCAAATGTGGCCACTAGCCTCCATGAAGACTATGTTGTCTCTCCATGTTATCCACCTTCTCTGAATTTAATTCCCACTCTCGCCAGCATGTGTGCATTAGATGCAAAACTTCCTCTAGTATATCATCATTAGTTCTCTATGGTCTTACTTTTAATGCACCATAATTTCATTTGACTTCCTCCATGATCTCTATGATCTTATATTTAATAATGCATGATCTCCACTCCTACATTAACGATATGCTCCACTACTGCCTAATGTAGATATAACTCTAAATTATCCACATACATGCACAAAAAGTGGATTTTATAAATCTATGGGGTTTATGGGTCCCTCCACCCTCTTATTTAATTAATTAATTAATAAAAGTAAGAACTCTAATATTCCAATTAACTTATGGAAAATTGGGAATATTACAATCCTCCCTGCGAAAATTTTTCTTCTCCTCAAGCAACTACAAAAGTGGAGCTAGAACAATCCATCTCCCTCCAACTGACATCCTCATATGGAAGGTCTCCCCATCTGCTACAATGTGTTATACATGCCCAGCTCCAAAGCTGCCTCTCTAGAATGTCTAGAATGGCCTCCAAATGAAAAGTTAGATGCCTCTCCTCATCAATAAGTCTCCAAGTGGCAAACATATGCTGTCCAAGATCCTCCCCTATGCATGAGATAAATAAAGTGAATTGGTTTCTTCCAAAAGTGGAAATTCCCCGATCATAAACAACTACAAGAAAAAGATCCTTTAGTGGATGTTTTTGAGGAGCCCCTTATAAAAATAACCCAGATATCCGTTTGTAGTGGAGGTTACTAGAGGAGGTTGGTGGGTGGAGGTTTTTGTAGATGTTTTTCATCCAATGCGCTTATCATCCTAAACCGCGCGAGTGCATTCAACAAGAGAAAGCACTGGTGCACAAAAAACATTGCCACATATCACATCGTGCGATCCGTACAAACACTCCCAGTGCATCTTATTACTACAGTGCATCGGTTCTTTATAAAGAATCCGCACCAGTGCATCCTAAAACCCCACGCCAAAATTGAAAAAGCTCGGTGTGGTCTTGAGAAACTGCACAAGTGTGCCTATAAAACCCCGTACACCAGAACATGGTTAAATAAAAAAAATTATGGCAATAAAAACTACATTATTCATTTTTCAGTACTCCATAGCTCTCAAGCATTGGTGCAACTTATCCTTGTCTGAGCCACCCTGACATCAATGCTTGCATTGAACCCATTGCACGCACTGTTGTTTTGCATTGCCCACTAATCTCCATTTTGAATTTTGTAAAACGGTGTGAAATTTTACTTTTACAAATTCTATAGCCAATATGCCTCCTTGAGGGCCAAATGTACATGTATATTTCTTTTTTTTCCATAAGTAAGCCTTTTAGTAGATTAGAGTTGTAAATTAGCTTAAAATTAACCATAAAAAAAAAAATCTCGCGCTACGCACTCCAACCATTTGTCTCGCACCAGTTCATGGTGCTACCTATAAATTTACAGGTCGCACTGCAACCAGTGCTAACGGTATCGGCACCAGTTCCAGGGTGGTACCAAAAGTAAGACAGTGATATTTGAAAATTTAAAAAAGGTGTGGTGCAGTGGGTTACCTAGCCGCACCATTGTCCCTGTGGAATAACAACAATGTGGTGTGTTGATTGAAATATTCGCCATGGGGCAGGTAATTTCGTTAGTGCACTGCATTTCGGCATTTTGACATGGTCAATAGTGCGGCTTGGTAAAATACTGCACCATTGACTATGTAATGATGTCATTAGGTCGATGCGCTGACCAAAATATATGCCTCGGGCGAATAGTTTGGTTAGTGCACCGCCCTCCCGACAATGGTCCATAGTGAACGGTGTGGTCTATTATACCACCACACTATTGACTTATGAACAATTCCATGAGGGAAGTGATTGAAAATTTACAGGTGTACTCCCTCTGGTGCGCTAAAAATTTTCTGGTGCACCGTCGTCGGTGCACAACAAAAAAAGACGCACCGTGATGGGTGCATGCCTGTTTTTTGTGGCACACAGACTATTTTTTTTTTAAATTTATATATGTATATTCCTAAATACAGGTCTCATTTAATAAAAAAATTGTATTTAATATGTCAATCATTCAGAGATGTGAAAGGAGAGAAGAGAGGGAACAACATCAAAAACAGGCGGACCAGTATAACATGGTTCGCCTGCGGGAGGCACGAGAGAGGGAGAGAGATGTGTACCCTCGCCCTATTACAGAAGCTACCCATGGGATCCTAAGGCAGGTAAGCCTGATCAAGTTATATGAGGAGGCTACTTCCCTAAAGGGCCATGGTTTGTTTTTCCGACATCTTATTTGCAGGTGGAATGCCCACTTGTAGGCTTTTCGGGTTGGTCCTAACATGTAGTATATGCCTATTGAGGAGGACATCTATTTCACTATAGGGCTATCGAGGAGAGGGGTGGATTTTTCCTCATTCCTAGAGGTTCCAGTTGGCTATGCAATAGGGAGTCAGTTGGTGTACTCCCAGAGATACATTAGCGTAGATATACTATCTTCTTCAGATTTTCACGTCTCCGGATGTCAGTTACGTATTGCTGCATTTGGTAGTGAGGAGGTGAGGTACCTCTCACTTCTGATTTCAACCATTTCACACAACGCCAGTGACGGGAAATGCATTAGTTTCTCACGTCTATATTATGTTGATTGTGTAGTATAGGAGCCACGATTTGTTAGGTCGTATGACTTTTTTTTGCGGCAATTCTATATAGCCTTAGATAGATGTCATGCTCATGCAAAAGGGAGGGTCAACTTCCCTTTTGCTTCACAAAGTTTTTGTTTATTTTTTGAGAGGTTTCTAGAGATAAGTCCTACTTTTGTTTGAAAGCCCCATAGGCCGATGTTGGAGGCACATATGCACATGTGGAGATAGATGATGCCCAAGAGGGGTGAGACTGTGTTTTCCGTGAGCATATCACATGATGCACTAGAGTTTATAGCGAGTGTTGACGATCATCCCTTCGTTATGGTCGCATCTCCTTATGCTAGTTTGGATTGGCAAGGGTGTGCCAACATCCTCTTCACATATGATGAGCCGTCGGATGATAGAGGTAATATTATTGTTTTATTTAAATTTATTCTAACATGTTTTTTAACTTGTTTTTATTAAATTGTGTAATGAAATTGTCTAATTATTTCTGTGTACTTGTATATATTTTGCATATATTCAGTATTTTGATGGCGAGGACATGCCAGTACCACCAAATGATCCAGATGTGGATCCTGATGACAATCAGGATATGCCTGATGCAGAGGATCATGAGGCCGGTGCAGAGAGACCTGCTCCTGTTGGTGCACCAATGTTTCCTTTTTCTAGGTGCAATAGGCTTGATAGCATATTGAGGATGGAGTTGTGTGATCAAATATTTGCATTGATTGTTGAGAAAAGAGTTAGGCCTGCTATTATTAGAGACATAAAAGCTTATGGTAGGCTGGTACATATGTGGAGAGGCCTGTCGCGTGACATGTACAGCCTGATGTTGGATGTCGTAGGAGCTATGACCTTAGTTACATGGTTGAGGAGGACCCTTGCACGTTATAGGCATGGTCAAGATGAAGCACGTGATCGAAAGTTCGCAAGTAGTGTTGGCTTGAGGGGTCCTAACCCAGGTTCAGAGTTCAAGGTTTTCCAACAAACCCCTATACTACTGGCCCTTTCGGCAATGACCTGCTTGCACAAGTCAAAGTGTCACCTGAAGTAGTATGGGTGGGTGTTGGAACCAGGTTTCTGAACCCTGAGAAAGGATAGGTAAGGCAAACAAAGCTGTGTTCGGCCCTAAGATACCCAGATTGCCTTGATCTATGCAGGGCCAAGGAGGTCTCTATTCGCATCCATGTGTGCTAGTCTATAATTATATACTTTTATGACAGCAGCACAATATTTCATAAATATAACAGAACAGATCTAGATACAGAAAACGTACTTACCTAGATATTTCATAGCTTAAATATAGAATGCGCAAAATGCAGTGATTACCAAGATTCACATAGATAGTACTCATAGATTTAGTTCTCTATCAACCTTTCTTATTCATCAATTCATCAGTTCCTTCTTACAATCCCCTTCCCAGCCTGTGCACATAGCAGGAGGGTCCGCACACAGCTGGACTCTGGATCTCTTCGCACACAACCAGCAGGAGTCCTTTCCCCAAAAACCCAAACAGACAACTTAAAGTACAATTTGCATCAATAGCTATTTCTTTTCTAACTTCTAATGAAAAATGTTCCTCTATTTATAATAATCTAGCCTAGAATTTCCTATGGTCCGTAAACCATGGTTTTCAGACCCTTGGTTTACCCTTTTACCCATTACAATGCTTTGGGGCTTTGACCCACCCAAAAACCCCTACTCTAGACTAAATATAATCAAAAGTATTCAAAAATGGACCAGTTTCATAGCTCATAGGAGACCTTGTTCCAACAATCTCCCAACACAATCTTGTGACTCGTCTCGAGTCACTGTGGCTGCCATATAGTCATTTAGCTTGGTATGGCTTGAATCGACTACCATTGACAAAGCCAGGTAAGAGGTCACTGCACAGGGTAGATAGCCAAACTACTCCACCATTCGTGATCTCATTAACAGTGTATGGACCAAGACAGTGCTGCCGAAATTTCCCTGGGTGTTTTACAAATTGGCTATCGTATAAAAGGATGAGATCACCTGCTACAGATGTCTTTTGGCGAATATGTTGATCATGCAAGTATTTATCACAGGCCTTTTGAAGCTGTTGATGAAAGTTAGCAATAAAATGGTCTTCCTCTAATTCCAAGAGCTGCGCAAGGCACTCCTCTATGATATTTGGTTCCGCCATATTTGTAAATGTTGCGATACGTAGGCTAAGAATATTGTATTCTATGGGAATAATTACCTCCTTGCCACAGACCATTCGAAAGGGGGTCCTTCCTATAAGCTCCTTGCAATTCATTTGGTAGGCCCACAGAATAGAGGGGATGTGAACATCCTAGTCACTACGATCGGCATTACAAACCTTGGTTAATGCTTGTTCCAAAATTTTGTTAAAATCTTCAACCGCCCCATTTTCATGTGGATGGTATGGTGTACTCTTTGCATGGTGGATCCAGAATTCCTCATTTAGGGCTTTAATTGTTTGGATAACGAAGTGCATACCTTGGTCACTCATTAGGATCTTTGGGCAGCCAAAACTGGTCAAAATCTGCTCAAAGATGAAGTGCGTAGCAGTAGCTGCAGTACAATCGTTCACTGCTTTTGCCTTAACCCATTGAGTGACATAGTCAGTGGTGGTAATAATGTATCGCGCACCTGGTTTCTTGCCTAGCGGATTGATGGGTCCTATAAAATCAATGGCCCATTTGTTAAAAGCCTGTAAAGCCATTTGAGGCTATAATGGCATCTCATCTCATTGTGAGCGCCGTCTAGTTCGCTGGCACATGTCGCATGATTTACAATAGGTATAAGAATCCTCATGCAGGGTAGGCCACCATAACCTAGCCGTCAAAATATTTTGTGCCGATACTCTTCCTGCATAGTGGCCTCCTGCAACACCGTCGTGTGCTTCTGCCAAAATGGCAGGCCACTGATGTTCCAGGACATATCTGCGTAGTATTTCATCTACGCCTAGCTTGTATAATTGACCGGCGATGATAGTAAAGTCTGTTTCCTGAGTAACCAACTCCTTCTTCTGCTGCACCGAATATTCTACGGGGGCTACGCTTGTAGTGAGGTACTCAACGATATGAACAAAGTGTTCTTCAGCAACCTTAATGGTGAACAGCTGTGCATCTGGTAAGCCTTCCTCCAAGTTAGTAGGTTCTTCCCCTATCTCGATGTGGGACAGATGATCTGGGCCTGAATTCAACCTTCCGGGCTTGACGATGATCTCAAAATCATATTCCTGAAATAGCAACAGCCAGCGGTAAATCTTCCCCCCCAACACAGGCTTATTGACTAGGTATTTCAAAGCCGAATGATCAGTGAAAATTTTAATGTGTCCACCTAGTAGATAGTGCCAATATTTATGTAACACATATACCATAGCCAATCCCTCTTGCTCAGTGGTAGAGTAGTTATGTTCTGCTTTCGACAATTTACGACTTTCAAAGGCAACCAGATGATCAATATCCCCCTTGTTACACCATTTTTCGGTCATCTAACCCATTGGTATTAGATGGACCCAAGTACACCATGTAAGAACAATTTTACCCTAAGTATAATTTCATTCACTATGAAAATAACTTTGTAAAACCACCTTTATTAAGTTTTTTATGGTCTAAACAGGAAACCCCATGGGGAAACATTAAATAAATCCATATTTGTTTGATTTTCCTCAAGGAATAATTAGTTAAACAGGATTTTAATTAATATTCCTAGTTATATTTAACCCAAAACAAGGAAATTAATTAGATAAATCATTATCTATCTTATTATTTTCTAAGAATAATTATTTAAACATTACTTAAATAATATTATTTGTTAAATATGACTAAAACTCCCTTAAATAATTAAATAAATCATTATTTATTTGATTATTACTCAACCATATCCTTAAAATGATAAATAAATCATTTATTTATTTATTATTACTTAACCACATCCTTAAAATAATAAATAAATCATTTATTTATTTATTATTTACAAATAAAGGGATTTGACCCAAGTCAAATTCCTTTACCCTCCAACAAATATAATAAAATATTCCATAATAGTTGCATCTTGATTTGGTTAATAATAATTTAACTATGCACAAATATCTAGACTAACTCAATATTTTGTTATAAATAGAAGGGGTTTTCCATTCATTTATCACCTTTGGTTGCCTAAAGATCACTCTGGATCTAAAATTTTGGTCTGGCTACTGATCCACCATCATAGCCATATTTTTCCATTTTTTTCTGGGTTTTTTACACCATCAAGAGAGAGGAATTCTAAATTTTAAGTGTTGAGGACTTACAAGAACCCATCCCATTCAGGAGAACTAGGAACACCCTCTTGTGTTTTCCTCCCAGGTGCCATTAATACAAAATTCATTTGATATATTTTTGTCTTGTCTATTGGATGCATGGAGTAAATCTTGTTTTTTCTACTGTTTAATGTCTTCTAATGCATAGATCTAGATTTTTGCAGCATTTATCTTGATCGCCTAACTGCAGATTTGAATATATTAGCAGTCATTTCTGCTGTTAGGGTTGTTTTTTATGCACAGCTAAAGTGGTCTCTTTTCATACTCTTGGAATTAAGATTCATACTAACAACTGGCGACTCCACACAGGTTTATGATTACGACCTCTGTTGTTTTTCTGATCCTTGCATATCTAGCTGCTTCAAACCTAGGATTTCTCTTCAACCCCTTGTTTTTTCTTTTCTTGATGTTGTTTTTAACCTATAAACCCTAAAATAAAAACAATTCTGACTTCCGTGTGTTTTCGGACCTATTGCGCAGGTGACATACATCAGCCATAGCTGAGATGGAAAATTTTTCTGAAACCTGCCACCGAGAGTGTCAGAAGTGTAGGTCGCACCATTTGGCCCAGAACCAATGACCTGGACCTTCAGGGTGCACTTTTCATCCCAAAAACTGCGACCTCTACTGAAAACAGGTCAGCAACTGTGACGTAGACTTTTTGCAGGGATTTTTTTGAAAGTTTTATGGGTTTGTCTAAGCCTCTGTTCAGGGTTGTCTTACCTCCATCTCCGCCTGTTTTGGACCTGTACTTGTTATTTTTTGCTCAACTAAGAGGGAACCTAGCCCCCTAGGGCTTCAGTACCCTCCACTTTTTGTGGAAGAGTTTTTCCTGTTGCAGGTTGTTTGAAATTTCAGAGTCTTTAGCCATTTTTTCAGATCTAATACCTCACCTTTAGATCTGCTTTAGATCGGCTTGTTATCCATCCTAATTACCTCATTTAGATTTGTTTGGGTTTTCCTTTAGGGTTCACTCCACTTTCCTCCTGGAGATATCCTTTTGCAACCTATTTTTGCAGCAGTTTTTCCTCAGATCTGTTGCTATTTCTGCAGCACTTTCTAGCAGATTTTTTCCTTTAGATCCCCGTCCCTCCCGACCTTAGATATATTGGGCTTTTTAGTGTGATTTGATTGGTTTTTTGCTCTCTTATAGACTAATTGTTGAAAGGCAACCCTCCTTGGGTTTAGATCGTTGCATTATTAGCTGTTTATTTTCTGTTTTTGCAGGCTTATATACTGTTATTTGCAGGTTTATTTGCAGTTATACAACACACTTTTTATTTTTCTCTACAAACTTCTGGGTTTAAAAATTAAAATTTACACACTTTTACATACACACCCTAGTGAAAAAGGACTTGGTTAACACTGCCAAGAAAATAATCTAAAACATTGAAATCAATTGATCCTACACCTCTCTGCCCTTGTTTCGACATTGTAATCAGTGTATCATGCACCTCCTTACCCTTGTTGGTCTCTTTTTCCTTTGTGCCGTGTTTGTGTCGTCACCATTGCACCACCAAGGCATTTATCCTAGAGACTTCTTGGCCTTCATCCTCAGTTTCCAGTAGGAAGACTTACCCCTCCATCGAGTCCGCACACCGACTCTTCTTCTGGTCCCTCGGGATATGTTTATAGTTCTGCCTTCGGTTCTCCCCCTGACACCTTCACTATTTCTGGTGCAGGACCTCATGTTGGTGGTAACCCTGACCCTCCTGCTCGGAATACCACTAATGGGACCGCAACAGAAACTATCTCAGCTGCACCCTTGCTCCCCTTCATGGCAGGCCTCAGCCTCCCTGATTTTGACCAGTTGATAAACGACCCTATACACCATGATGCTAGTTGGCCTGCTATGACAAAAAAGCTTCCTTTAGAAATCCCCAAGTTTGAAGGCCTTGCTAGATAATATCCTTCAAATCATATTCGATCTTTCCACATGAGGTGCTCGTTTAACTCAATTACCGATGACTCTTTCCGTCTTCGGTTGTTCCAACAAACGCTTACAAGTGAAACTAAGTGGTACGTTGATCAGGCCCCTTCCTCCCATAACACCTTTGCGACTCTTGCTCAAGATATTTTTGTCTTATTTCTAGCTTCCCCTTCGTTACGACACTGGTACCGAACTCATGACCTCTTTCCATCAATCGTCTGCAACCCGCCTATCCAACCATGTAAAGGAATGAAAGAGATGAAAGAGCCTATGTCAAGCTCCTACCTTCGAAGACCATGTATACATGGACTGGTTCCTTATATCTCTTTTGTCACCTATTGGAAAATATGTCGCATCACACTTTCCTCAAACCGAAGAAGCCGCTCTCCAAATTGCGTTAAAATATGACTTGATCTACGCTCAGTCGGGTTATATTTATACCATTTTACCTAATATTCCCAGACCCGATGGAGCCAAGGCACCGAGGGCATCTCATGCCACCGATTGTATCATTGCAACCCTCTCTAATCCATATGATCAAACCCCCATGGGCTATGGATTTCCTCAGGGGGGGGCCAGTACCTCCTACACTTTTCCCCCTCCCGGTAGCATGTATCTATAATACGGCATGCCTCCTATTTTTGCCCAACCTCCTGTTTAAAACACTGTTACCCAACCTCCTTATTACCCGTATCTACAGACTGGTGCTCCAACCCCTCCAACATTAGCACCTCCTGCTCCCTTTCCTTCTCAACCCCCGCAACAATAGCCACCACCCCCTCAGGGGCAGGTATATGCACAACAGGGCGCGACTAATCCTCCTCCCTCCAAAAGGAAGAGGAAAGGGACTCAAAATCAAGCTGCCCCTCGTAATCCCAGACCTAATCAAGGTAATGCTCCTAACACTACAAACTAGCAACAAGGCACTCAACCCAGCCAGGATAGCCCTATTCGTACGAATAAGCCCTGTTCTTGTTTTGGTGTGTATGGTAATTATACGCATGATTGTCCTCTTCTACCACAATTGCGACATCTATGGGAGTCTCAAGAAACATTGAGGGGATAGCAAGTCGTCCCTTCTATTCCTCCCAGTCCTGCATCTACTCAACTAGCTGTGTTTACTGATCCTTTCCCTCAACAAGGATTTGTGGCTACCCAACCACCTAAACGTCAGGTGGCCACTCAACCTCTTCCATCTGGTTCACCCAATTACCAGATTCTCATGATGTCCTATGATCAGCCTTCTGAACCTTCTTCTCTTGGCCCTTCACCTTCAGCGAGTACTCATGACCCCCTTTACCCTCGTGGAATGGTTCCTCTAGGCCTTAATGATCTTAGAGCCGTCCCGTCTGGTCATTACCCCTCTGGTCATATACTATTCCTAGCTCCCCCACCAAGAGTGTACAGAGTATCTATTATGGCCACCCTCTCTCTTCCTAACCTGACCCTTGGGATTCCCTTCTAATACCTTGATCCTCCAACCGCTACCCCACCTGGTCAATCCAAACCTTATCTAGCTTTGACCCTAGTCTGACCAGTCCCTATGACTTCTCCTACTGCAACAGTGTCTCATTCACCTCAACAGGAACCACCTCCCGTTGTGACCGCTTCGGGTAAGAAGGGCAAAGCTCGCAAGGGGGCATCAAAGGAAAAGGCTACCCCGGAAAACCCTACCCCTTATCGGCCTCCAAATCATACCATCCAGTGTGCGTTGTGTGATGTTGACAGCCACACCACCCATACTTGTCCAGAGCTACCTCACCTCAAGTACATGGTCAATGAGACGTTTCCAGAATTGGATATCCTAGATGTATATGTCACTATACCCGATTCAATCCCGAAACTCAAACCATTGCGCACAAATCACCCTTGTGCTTTTTGTGATTTCCATGGCCACTACACTCACCTCTGTCCTCACCTCGAAGAGTATTGTTCCTCCTTAGAAGCCTTACACCAATTGGAGGCCAAGCACAATGAGTCAACTGCTCCCTTATTTTTGCATCTTGCTTTGACAACACCATAGGACACGGATGCTCCCATTGACATTCCCCTTTATGATAACGAGATAATGGGGCCTTGGTCCTCCATATGCTATCTATCATCATCCATGAGACCCCTGATGAAAGTCCCCCTCGAGATTCCCCCTGATGTTTCTCCTGAACTCCCTTCACCGACCACCCTCAGTTCAACATTGGTAGATCCTCTATCTTCTCACTTTTCTGTCACCCCTTGTAATGATGTGCATGTGAACCTCTCTTCTCATGATGATGAGTAAGGTAGCTTTGTCATGTCAGGTGGTCTTTCTTCCATTAGTCACCCCATCTTCTATTTATGATGAAGAAATTATGGAAGTAGCCACCACCCCTGACTTTATCTATCCCCCCTTACATCAAACTCATGCATTCGAACCACATGCACCTTGTGGCCATTACATTGACACCCAATGTTTGGGTAAGGGGGCACCCATATTTGAGAGACCAGTAGAAGCAAATCTCCACAAATCTCCTACTGAATCTAGTCGTGTTGACTCTAGTCCAATTATTCTTCCACATTTATAAGAACCTCTAGAGTCCCATTTCACTTTAGATCACTCTAGGGATGATACCCCTCATCATTTCTTCATATTAAATCAGCAACCCAGTCTCATAGACATTGTGGTTGACCAACCTATGGGTTTTCTGGGAGAACATCAGTTGATTATCTAAAAATCCTCTCTTTGGGATAGTATCACCATGTATGCCAACCCAAAAACTTAAATTCCATTTGATTAATATATGCAGTACCAAAAGAGATTGGTAATCGTCTATTTCCTTTCTCAAACTACCTAACCATACCGAAAAAAATGGTGGACCACATCATTAAAATGTGTTTAGATTTCCCTTTTTCTAAATACATTTTCGCATGTCCACAACATGCTTGGGGGCAGCTATGCCCATCAACCATAAAAATCCCAGATATTAGCCAAAAATAGCACTAAAAACCCCTTTCTCTGATAGGTCACATTTTTCAGGTAATTTCCTAGGACAGGTTGCAGTTTTCTTCCCAGGACCTGCTACCCAGGTCACAGAGCAGACCCCAAAAGGTGCGACCTGGCTTTTTCATGAGCTCTGGGTACCTAAACTAAAATTTCAATCCACTGAAATGAAAGAGTAGGATTAGGCCTCTTACCTGCAACTGATTGATCTCAATTCCAGCGGTCTGTTTGTCTGCTACAATCACCACAAGATATAGGGCCTTCTCTCCTCACTACATTCACCATAACTCCACCTACGAATGAGTGAATTGGGAGGGAAAATGCCTTATTAAAATAAAACCCCTGATTTTTCTTTCGCTTGCTGCAGCCAAATCGTAGCTTAGTTTGATGAACCATATGTACCATTGGAAAGCCCTCAAATGGGTATCTATTAGTTTTTTAGTGATTTGATACTTCACCAGGACAAAATTTTTCCAAGAAGTGTCACTTCACTCCTCCTTAAAATCAAATTTCTTCGCTCGCAACACTCATACTGGGGGCACCATGTTGCCTCCATACTTGTCCATGCTCGTGTCAACTTTCGTCGTGATTTACCATCTTGTACTCATGCTTTTATGGTCCCCATTGGACCCTTTTCCTGTGTGGCTGCACCATCGAGTCACCCTTGTTTAGAGCATCTGAGTTGAGTCATGATTTCTTTCATGGAGTATATCCTGAGTCCCTTTGAATCCTGCTATAGTCCTCTATCCTTCATTACTTGGTCCCTCTCTCGTGTCGCACATTATGGCCTTTAGCTCCACTGTCCCCCACCCTTCATGATGTTGTGTCAATCGCTGCCAGGTCATCCATGCTCTTTATGCTCTAACAAGGGAAGTCGTCTGTTCGCTACTCAGTCCCCCCATTTCATCATAACCATTGGTGTCAGCTTTTCAGTTTCTCTAATATTGTCTCTCATGCCTCAGTTGAGTATCCCTTATTGCCTCAGCTATGGCGGAACTCCTTCTATCGACATCAACTCATTCATTCCATAAGACAGGTCTAGAGGGCAGTGTACCTTGGTTGTAGCTTCCACTCTTGTTCGGTGCCCTGGATTAGGCAAAGGGACTCCTTATTTCCCTTTGACTTGATTGGTTCTTAGCTCGATCTCCTTTCAGCACGATCGAGATCCGTATACTTGATGGTTCAGTGACGCAAAAACTGATATCAGTGATTCCCAGGTGTGTGTGAGATGTCTTAACCCTCATGGGAGGGTATCCCTATAGGTAGCCCCCCACATACCTGGATGACTGCTTCACTTCAGGCTTCGATGCAGCTCCATAGATTTGATGATATCGACCTCAGTCGCTTGCAACACCTTCTTCATTGCATATATCAGTCAAATTTTTAGAGCCCTTTCCTATTTACAGGGGCATCTGGGTTGTATTCATATCTCATTTACTCAGATATTTTTGTACAAAGTCCTGGTTGTTATCCCAGGCACAATATGTATGCGGGATTCATTATCATGTTATTCATCTGCCTCATGTTTATGCCAGCATATGCTTTATTATTTTGTCTCATGGTTTTCCGGATACCTTATTGTTTGTAGTATTGCCTTGGCAGGCATAAGTATGCCTCCCCCACCGCCTATAACAGGTACTCACTCATCAAAGATACTTGTCACACCTGTAAGTCTCACCTCCTTAGGGTCTAGTTATTTCAGCACTTTGGTCTACCTTATACTCCTCTCTGTTTGACTTCCCCTTTGACATCTAGTGATTGAGTTCTTACAACGTACTTCGGTCATACAATTAGCTCCTAACGCTTGCATACTGGGGGGCAATCTGTTACACCATTTTTTGGTCATCTAACCCATTGGTATTAGATGGATCCAAGTACACCATGTAAGAAAATTTTTACCCTAAGTATAATTTCATTCACTATGAAAATAACTTAATAAAACCACCTTTATTAAGTTGTTTATGGTCTAAATAGGAAACCCCATAGGCAAACATTAAATAAATCCATATTTTTTTTTTAATTTTCCTCAAGAAATAATTAGTTAAACATCATTTTAATTAATTTTCCTTGTTATATTTAACCCAAAACAAGGAAATTAATTAGATAAATCATTATTTATCTTATTATTTTCTAAGAATAATTATTTAAACATTACTTAAATAATATTGTTTGTTAAATATGACTAAATCTCCCTTAAATAATTAAATAAATCATTATTTATTTGATTATTACTCAACCATATCCTTAAAATGATAAATAAATCATTTATTTATTTATTATTACTTAACCATATCCTTAAAATAATAAATAAATCATTTATTTATTTATTATTTACAAATAAAGGGATTTGACCCAACTCAAATTCCTTTTCCCTCCAACAAATATAATAAAATATTCCATAAAATTTGGATCTTGATTTGGTTAATAATATTTACTTATGCACCAATATCTAGACTAACTCAATATTTTGTTATAAATAGAAGGGTTTTCCCATTCATTTATCACCTTTGGTTGCCTAAAGATCACTCTGGATCTAAACTTTTGGTCTGGCTACTGATCCACCATCATAGCCATATTTTTCTATTTTTTTCTGGGTTTTCTACGCCATCAAGAGAGAGGAATTTTAAATTGGAAGTGTTGAGGAATTACAAGAACCCATCCCATTGAGGAGAACCGGGAACACCCTCTTGTGTTTTCCTCCCAGGTGCCATTAATACAAAATTCATTTGATATATTATTGTCTTGTTTATTGGATGCATGGATTAAATCTTGTTTTTTCTACTGTTTAATGTCTTATAATGCATAGATCTAGATTTTTGTAGCATTTATCTTGATCACCTAATTGCAAATTTGAAGATATTAGCGATCATTTCTGCTATTGGGGTTGTTTGTTATGCTAGCTAAAGTGGTATTTTTTCATACACTTGGAATTAAGATTCATACTAACATCCCTCTCCAGGTTGAGTGAGGAAAACACCCAAGGCGATGCCTGACGCATCCAAATCTACATGAAATTCCTTCGACCAGTCAGGAAATATTAGTGTGGATGCAGAGATCATCTTCTCCTTGAGCAGTTCAAAGCTCTTTTGACATTCATCATTCCAAAAAAAAGGAAACATATTTTTAAGTAGTTTTTCCATTGGTGCTGTGATCAGTGCATACCCCTGAATGAATTTCCTGTAATAGCCCTTGTGTCCAAGAATAAAATGTAGCTGTCTCTCCAGTTTTGGGACTGTAAGGTTCATAATTATGGCTACCTTCGCAGGATCAACCATCAACCCTTTCTAACATACTATGTGTCTGAGAAAGATTTCTAACGGTACACAGAATATGAACTTCTTAATATTCAAGGAAATCTAGTGCTTCCAGCATGCATCCAGCATTAATCGCAGGTTAGAGACATGCTCATTTACTAGGCCGAAGACCGTCTAGTCATCGAAATAAAATTCTAAGAACTTATGAATAAACTCCTTGAATACAGCAACTACGACCCTTGAGAAAATATCAAGTGCATTCTTGAGACCAAAGGGCATGAACGTATACTGAAAGGACCCCCATTCGGTTACGAATGTAGTCTTACTACGATCCTCAGGTGTGATTCGGATCTGGTGGTACCCTGAGAATCCATCAGTGAAGGAATAGGCCTCATTTCCACCCACTCTATCAAGGATTTCATCAAACAACGGCGTAGGGAAGGGGTCATGGACATAGGCATCACTTAACATGTGGAGATCTACGCAGATGTGTATTTCCCCATTTGTCTTCTTCTCCTGGATGACCATTAGACTTACCTAATCCGATTTCTCAACTGGTTCAATGATACCTGCGGTAAGCATTTTGTTCGGTTCTTTTTTGACCTTTTTCTTATATTTGGGATTCAGTCGGTAAGGCCGCTGCTTGACGGGACGCGTCTCCAATTTCAAAGCGATGTGCATAATGCCTAGGTCCCCTTTGATTCCTTTGGGCTCGAAAAACTTTGTTAGAAATAAGTCCTGATAATCCGTAAGTATTTCTACAATTTTACCTACGGTTCCTTCATCCCAATAGTCCCCAATTTTAGCTAGCTTAGAGTGTTCTTTTGTCCTAATATTAACTTTGTGCATCTTGAGAGGTTGCATCACATCAATATTCTATAGCGGAGGCCCAATAACGGTGCGTTCCCCTTTAGATTATGGAACGAAGACGTTTTGAGGATTATCTTCTTCTTCATCTATCACCAAGATCCGGTGGTCGATTATGTCTTTCATATGTGCTTCCCATGTCAGGACCGCTGGTGCAGTGTGGTGGTGCGAGTTCTTAAATACAAACACATTGACATCCTGCAGAGCTTCGTCGAGTGTCTCTGTCCCCCCAATTAGTCTGAATGTTCCTATAAATTCCTCTTTTAGTATTTCCCAGTGGCGGGTGCACTGATGTAACCCTGCATCTAAATACCAAGCGGTAGGGATAGGGACCAAGGCATGAAAAAATAGATGGACCCATTCTTCTGTAGTACGGTCGGACCATTTGGTCATCCAGTTATTGAGATGCGCATGGGTATCCTCGGGTCCGAGAAACATCTTCGTGCGTATATCAGCTAGAGGGGTGAACCACAGAACCATCCTCTCCCGACATGTCTCCCAGTCTGGGAATGCTCTCTTGTGGGTATCCCACCATCGTGTAGGTGTTCCACGCATAGCTAGATTAAGGGCCCAGAGCCGTCTTTCTCTTGGAACCCTAGCTTCTAGTGTTCTTAGGAATTCCTGGATGCTATTAGACTCATCAAAGTGGGGTAGATCTCTTACCTCCGAAGAATTGCAGAAGAGGGCCCGTGCAACCCGAGGATATCACTGCACTGAGACATCATGCAACCAGTTTTGCCAATTCTTCAGTTCCCCATTAGGGTCGGAAAATCATTCACTATCCTTCTCCCAATATAGTACTCCTTCTGTTGTGGGCTTAACCTAGTCTTCATATTGCGTGGTTAATTTGTAGATGTGATCTATTTCCTCCTCCTCACACGCTAGCTCTGTATATCACGTACCTTCAGCGGGATCTAGTGGTACTATTACGTGTGTACCGTTATCCTCAAACAACATGCTGCACTTTTTGAGATTGATGAAACCCCCTATGTCTATAGCCAAGTCCAGACCGAGGAGCGCAGGGTAGGGATATGCATCTTCCATAATTTCTATTACTTCAAAGTCAGCTAGGACTTTTACCCCTGCAATGTCTACCATGACTTTCGGCAGTCTTCCCAGCAGGATGATCTTTTGTTAATTTTCCATTTTCAGTTGGATGGTGGACCATTCCAATTTAGGCTCCCCCATTCATTACCATGTTTTTTTTGGCAAGATGTTTGCATCTAATCCCAGATCTAAAATAACTTGATCCATCTCGTAATCACCAATCTGTGCAGTCAATTGCATTTCTCTTCTGGTGCATTTCTTAAACCTGTATAGATAGTGTACATCCTTGGTCTCGGGAATCAGAGTGGACTGAGTTGTGCAACTATGCATTAATTCTTGAAGGTTTTGTATAGCATTTGTTTTGCGTAGCAGCTTCAGACATGCCTGGAGGAAGGGCTCAACCTCCTCCTCTCCCTTGAGATGTGTCGGCATATGTGCGGTAGATGCTACTGCTTCATGTCTCTGGCTAATGTTTGATCCTTCCTGAGAGATTGTAGAGTCCCTGACAGGTGCTTTCCTTTCTCCCTGGGTCACCACCCCTTTGCATGTTATGAATTTCACATTCGGGTCTATGTTTCTTAGCTCGGCTTTAACTCTCTGCACATTCTACATAGGAGTAGGTTGTTTTTCCCACATTTTTGCTATCAGGATCGAGAAGTCTTCAATCTCATGGTCCAGTTGTTGGAAACATTTGCATGATTTCTTGATGGGGTTGGGGCAGTCCCTTACGAAGTGCCCTACCTCTCCGCAGTTATAGCAGATCAGCTGCCCCCGTCCCCACCCTGCGCTTTCTCCCGACCCCACTGCCCCTTGCTGGGGAGCCACCAAAATTTGTGGGGGATATCAGTGACGCAGGGTCTGATTGTACCCTATATAAGTTCCCTCGATCTAAAATCAAGTCATACGTGTGACAGTTCTGCTCATCGTGTTCCACTTATCGATAGAACCTACACCACTATTTCTTTAGTTCTCCCATACTTAGCCGAGGGCACTAGGCCGTATCATGTAGTCCCACTACCTGGAAATCATCACACCATAACGTAGACCCGTTGGAGCCTAGGCGTAGTGGACTAGGTCCTCCCATCTGCATGTAATCCGTCAATAGAGGGCACTAGTCCTTTGTATGGACAGATACTCGACATCATATGCACCAGAGGTCCATGTTAGCTCCTTTTCCCCGTTCTGTCCATAGGCTTTGAATCTCCATGTGCATGGATCCCAACTACTCTTGAATTTTCTATACTCCTCCCAAAGTGTCATCTTTGGGTGCGGCTTCGAGTTTCATGGTAGCTTCCAAGTCTTTTTCCTATGATTCGAAGGTCTGGTGGCCCATTGGTATACACAAGTGGGTTAGAAACATAGCAATGAACCATTCGGGTGTTTTCTGTTGTCGTACATGAACCCTCCTTCCCTGATTTCTTTCTTCAATCGCTGATCGGCCTCCCACACCGATTTAGACGCACCTTGCTTGAAGTATTCTACTTTTTCTACCAACTGAGAGTAAGATTTTGACTTTTGGAACTATTGTTTTAAGGCATCAATAATATCTTAAAGAGATGCGCTCCCGTTTTGAGATATGTATCGCATATACCAGTCTAGAGCTCTCTCTTCAAAGGCTAGGGAAAACTGCGCTCTCTTCATAGTATCGCTTACCACCCCCTATGCAGTCCATACTGAGTTGGCCATGAACCAAAAGCGATCCATGTCCTCATTGACCGCGCCTTTAAAGGTAGGTAATTTAAAGTGTACTACCATATCTCCTTCTAGTGGGGTTTCAATTGAGGGCTTGTCTCCCATGAGTCAGACATCAGGGTAACTGGCATATCTTGTGTAGCTGCTCTTTTCAGCAGGGTATGGCAGAGTAATCCCTTTCTTGATTGGTTCGATAGTACTTACGGTTCTGTGTCGTAATTTCATCGAGAATAACTCTCATTCACTTCCGTGTTATATTTCCAGTACTTACCTGTTACTACTCGATCCCTTTCTCAAAATTTTCTAGGTTTCGGAAATGGAACCATTTGTTGGCTCGAGTGGTCCTGACCCAGGTTCGGAGTTCAAGGTTTTCCAACAAACCCCTATACTACTAGCCCTTTTGGAAATGACCTGCTTGTGTAGGCAAAAGTCTCACCCGAAGTAGTATGTGTGGGTGCTAGAACCAGGTTTCGGCACCCTAAGAAAGGATAGGTAAGGCAAGCAGAGCTGCGTTCGGCCCTGAGATACCCAGATCACCTTGTGTTGCGTAGAGCCAAGGAGGTATCTATTCGCATCCACGTGTGCTAGATCTATAATTATATACTTGTATAGCAGCAACACAATATTTCATAAACATAACAAAAAAAATCTGGATAGAGGAAACATACTTACAGAGATCTTTCGCAGCTTAAATATAGAATGCGCACAATGTAGTGATTACCAAGATTCACACAGATAGTACTCACAGATTCAGTTCTCTATCAACCTTTCTTATTCATCAATTCATCAGTTCCTTCTTACAATCCCCTTCTTAGCCTGCGCACACAACAACAGGGTCTGCACACAACTGGACTATGGATCTCCGTGCACACAACCAGCAAGAGTCCTTTCCCCAAAAACCCAAACAGACAACTTAAACCACAATTCTCATCAATATCTCTTTCTTTTCTACCTTCTAATAAAAAATTTTCCTCTATTTATAATAATCTAGCCTAGACTTTCCTATGGTTCTCAAACTATGGTTTTCGGACCCCTGGTTTACCCTTTTACCCATTAGAATGCTTTCGGGGCTTTGACCCACCCCAAAACCCCCGCGCTAGACTAAATCTAATAAAAAGTATTAAAAAATGGACCAGTTTTGGAGCTCGTAGGAGACCCTATTCCAACAAGCAGCGATGCACCATCTAATGATCATGATCAGGGGAGTGATCATTGTTCACTTCGCACCATGCCAAATGAGTTGCCTCCACTAGCATTGACCAACAATCATCATGGAGAGTAGGGTGGACCATCGGCCACATTGAGTCAGCAGCCTGTAGCATCCAACAGTACTCATGATCATGAGCAGGCTGGACCATCGACCATGTCGATTCATCACGATCAGAAATCGACAGTTGATCCTGATTAGTATGAGGCACCAATACCAGATCAACAAACACATGGTGATCAACATGTATCTGAGCTTATCGAGGCTGCACCATTGACTGAGCAGGCCTCGACTAGTACTGCTATAGATGATGTACCACTAGCTAATATATGACATTTATATTACAGTTGTATATTTTTGACTTTATTCAAATATATATATATATATATATATATATATATATATATATATATATATATATATATATATATGGTCAATGTATTTTATGTTCATGTTGCAGTTGTACTTAATTTACAGGTTGGTGATCATCATGATCTGTATATTGTTAGATAATGTTAGATATGTTCATTTAATGTGCAGCTTGTAGATATATGTATGTGATAACAGTTATTTCACATGAGATGTATATTTGAGGTTTGTGTTGTTAGATGATCATGATCACGATGATGTTGGCGAATTTGAATGTGTTTTTTAGTCGAATATGATGTTTGTACGATGGTTGTCATGATCGTGATGTTTATTAATTAATTTAATATTAAATGATCATGATATTGTAAAATTATAATATTTGTAATTCTAATTGTATGTAGAATTCTAAAATTGTAATTGTATTTGTAATTGTAATTGTAATATTTAATTTATTGTGAAATGATTGTAATTGTATATATGTAAAAATGTAAAATTGTAATTGTAATTCTAATTGTATGTAAAATTCTAAAATTGTAATTGTAAGGGTATATATGTAAATTTGTAAGATTGTAATTGTATATATGTAAAATTGTAAAATTGTCATTGTAATTGAATGTAAAATTCTAAAATTCTAATTGTAATTTTAATTTTAATTGAAATTGTATGTGAATTAATTGTAAAATTGTAATTGTAATTGTAATTTTAATTCTAATTGTATCTAAAATATTTGTAAAAATTTAATTGTATTAATGTGAAAATTTTAATTCTATTAATGTGAAATGATTTTATTAAAAAATTAAAATTTGTAAATTTGTAAAATTTTAAATAATTGTAATATAATAAATTTAGAATAATATGATTTGTTGTAAGATAATAAAGTTTAGAAAATAATGCAAATAAATTCATGTACTTTAGAATTATCATGATTTTATTATGATCTTACATACAAAAAAAAGAACTTTATACAGTACGTCATTGTTTTTGAGATCAACATAATTGAAAATTATCAAGTGAAATATTGATTTTAACATTAACAAAATGAAAATTACCATTTAATTCAAAATAAATATTAGAATGTTTCGAAAAACCCATCTTAAAAACTATAAATATTGATGAAATAACACATGTACCATATCACTCTCATTTCTCGTGATAACCCTCATTATCTTCATGCTCACATGGCATGATGACACTATTGTTCTCAAAAATATGTTTTGATCTAGGGTCATGTCTCAATACAAACCACCAATCCCTATCCAACACATCTGGGTAAAAAAACACCTGGTTGTAGTGTTTGGGGAAAACGTAGGGCTTCTTAGCTTCATCCCACATATTTCTAGAGTTAATGCATATCAACCTACTATTGCGATCTTCCTTTACATTAATTTTATCAAAGGTGTCACACCACTTGCACCTAAAAATAATACATTGGAAAGAAGAGAAATCCACTTCAATGATCCCTTGTATCTTTCTGATGTAGCCTAATCTCCCTCGTACTAGGTTTTGATCACAGTGGCTAGATTGACTAGATTGATCGAACTCAACTTCAACTCCACATTCTTGTTTGATGTTTCTAGCATCGGCATTTTCTATGTGAAAATGGTGTCCATATGCCCACATAGATGGTAAGAAATGCACCTATTATAAAAAAGTTAAAAAATCATACTATCATGTGTCTTATAATAATAAAATAGTTGAAATATGAAACATAAATCATGTAATTAAATTTGAAAGGTGAATTATTAAGTTGCAAATGTACATATAAATTAAATAGATTATTACCGAGTTGTTGCACCCAATCCCTACGTTTAGCGCATCCTCTTTAGTAGACCTGCACCATATTTCTCTCTGACTTGGTTAGCAACCCAACTGTTGGGGCATATGTTTGGCATATTTTATTTTAAATGATCGGGATAAGCCACACTTCTAGCATTCAACCATCTGAATTATTTCCTGTCACTATCCCATTTCATCCTCTTTTTTTCGTACAATGAGACCCACGATTGTGTCGCTTCCGAATTGTAAAGAATGAATTTATTGATTGCTTCAATTTTTGTATTCACTGATGAAATCAAACCAACATTATACAGTACATAGAGATCAAAATATACATTATATCAATGTTGAACATGAATATTTACTTTGTGTAAATTTGAAAAATTATAAGTCGCTTACTCTTTATCAAGCGCTTTTTTCTACTTGTTTGGAGTAACTCCCCTTCTCTTTTGTCTTCACCCCTTTCATTATCCCAAATCACCACACCTTGTCTATTGTTGATCTTCTTGATGTACTCATTAGCATAACAGAAAGACTCCTATGATATGTAGCCTTCTACCATAGACCCCTTGGGTTTTTCCCTTTTTCGAACAAAACCTTTCAATTTCTTCATGTACCTCTCTAAGAAGAACATCCAACGACAAGAAACCACCCCAACTAATTCAACCTCATCTACTAGGTGGATTAGAAGATGAGCCTGCAAGTCCATGAAACTCGTTGGAAGGTCCTTCTCAAGCATACAAAAAATCTCAACTATCTCTTGACGCCACCGTGGAATGCTAGCCACATGAATCTCCTTTAATGTGATCCAACGTAAAAATGCAGATAATTTAGATAGGGCGCATCCTATATCTTGATGGAATTCATGTTTCACACACCCATGCATGAACAAAGGATAATGACTCAATTTTATTAACATAAAAAATAATAAAATCATGCTTTTGACATTATACATACTCTTAGAAGATTCATATGTTCATAAAATTTCAAACCCGACAAATAGTCATCCATAGTGAGGCAACGCCGTAGTGAAGACCTGTATGAAGATGGCACCCTTACACCCATTATAAATTCCTATTACCTAGAAAGATCATCTTGTTTTTAAAAATCCATGGGACATCACCTTCTTTGAAATACCATGAATTAGAGGTACCAGTGCCTGCTTCTGATCTTGTACTTCCTAATAATCTTGGCCAATGTTTCATTTCATTTTTTGAAGTAATAAGATCTTTCCTAACAGCCAATGTGTTACTTTGTTTGGATGATATGTTCCTCCATAAAGAATATGAAACATTTTTAAATATATGCATTGGATCTAATAAGTGGGTAATCTTAAGATGCTCCCAATATGGGAGGTTATAAAATATATATTTCCTTTTCATCCCAGTGGGGAATTTCTCAACATAGGTGTCGAAGAATTCTGGATCGTCGAACACAGGCTCCCCATTTGAATCGAACATTTCTATGAACTCCTTCCCCTTCTCTCTCTCATATTCTCTGAGCCATTCTGTTGGTGTCGTTATTGGAGGCCTTTGGGTTCTCTCTCGTTTACCATTGAAAGCGGATGCTACTCTGCTATAAGGGTGTTCTTATAGGAGGAGTAACCTGGAGCAATCATACACTGGATTTCATAGGTCCTTGGACCATATAGCTTTCAGAGAATGTCCACAACATTCACATCCAAAATACCCTTTTGTTACAAGACCTGCGAGACTATTGTATACAATTAATATGCATGGCATGTTAAAGAATATCATGAAGATCATAACAATTACAATGAATTAAATAACTAATATGTGAAAGAATATTGTTACGTATATAAACAAATCAATAAATTAAACATGTAATTTACCAGAGAAAACTCCTAAGTGTGGATAATCATGTGTCGTTTAAGCACATATGCCATACAACATAAAAATTCCTCTCTACTATGATGGGTCTTTATACATCATATACATTTATCCCATCCCATAATTCCTTCAATTCATATATCAGTGGTTGTAAGTAGACATCTGTATTATTCACTTGTCTTCTACGAGGGATTATGAGAGCCAACATAAGATTTTCATTCTTCATGGACAACCATGGGGGGATATTTTTATTCATCACTACTATAGGCCAAACATAATAGTTGGTGTTATCGAGGGAATATGGGTTGACGCCATCCAGGGCTATGCTGAGTCATAGACTTCGTACTTCATCCATGAATTTTTCAGACCATGTATCCTCTATATGATTCATGACTATTGAATCATTTGGGATTCTCATAACTCCCAACATATTCCTATGTGAGGCATTCCATCCCTGCAACATAGCTAATTATTTGCAATGAAATAGCCTTTGAATCCTTGGGGTTATAGGCATGTGCCTCAATATCTTAAAAGGAGGACCAATACGTGATTTACCCTTATTTTTTGATTTATCATACCTGTAATGGCCACATTTCTGACATATCCCTTTGTTTGCATATTTTCCTCTATATATAATACAATCATTTGGATGTGCATGATATGATATGTACTCAACACCAAACATTTTCAACAATTTATTTCCCTCTTCGCAACTAACAGGCAAGACATTATCACTCAAAAGAACCTTATATTTGAATAACCTGTAGTTGGTGATCATGGAAACTTATATTAAGAAATGTTCATTAATGTCGATATAATATTAACGTTCATAAAATTTACCATTTGTAATGTTCATTGTGTACTGATTATATTTCTCATATTTATATAAGGGAGGAATTTATGGTAACTTACCTCAAAATTTCTGAGAAACATGCATTTGACAAGCCAAACTTTGCTTTCAAGATGTATAGTAACATCATTGTCCCCAAATGGGTAGACTTCGACTGACTAGTAGGTCCAAAGAGAGAGGTGGTGGAAGCAAATTTAAGGCTTTTGAAAAAGGTGTCAGCGATATGAGCATCATCGCCTAGCTGATCATAATTTTGGAATGTATCTAAGAAAATTGTATCCATGGAAGTCGTATCCATTAAGTAATCATCCATACTAACCTCTATTTTATTGCTACCATTTCCATCTTGTGAAGAACTACTATTGTTGTAGTCATTCCTAATTGGTGAATTTGGACGTAGGTGGAATTGAATTGGTTGTTGATTCAACCATTCTTGGTATCATTCCTCTCTGATTTTTTCTCTTAATTTAGTCTTCTCTCGATTTGACATTGTTATGGGGTGCAACGGAAGATGGTAGGTAGGTTGTTCATCATCACTAGAATCCTAATAATTTAAAAAAAAAAATTCGAACACAATTAGTACAAAATATATGATATCAATTAGTAAGCACGTTTACAATATTGCATGATTAATTGGTTTGACGTTGAAATAATTACATTAATCAATATACCAAAGAAATATAATTATTACCACCATTGTCCCAGGATTGTGGCTAGAAGATGCAATATTGTTATAATTGACAGGGTGTAGCGACTGTCCATTTTCATCTACCAAATGCGCCTTGTGGTATGCTGCTCTTGATAAGAGATTTCGACGTTTTGGAGTTGTTTAAATATTTTGTGCATTTGAACTCAATTATGAATCTGCATGAACCTACAAATTTGTATACATTATAAATTTAATTAATCTTTACATGATTGACATGGATAAAACACATAAATTCAATTAGATAATGAAAATATAAAGAAAATATGAAGTAAATATTATGTCTCGAGATGGATAGGGAGAACTCCATGATGGACTTTGAGAAATATTGTGGAATGAACTGTATTTTGAAGAATTTTCCATTCAATATAATTATGATATTTTCTCCTCAAATTCGAGAAAAAACAACAATAAATTTTGGTCTAAACACCTTAAAGTAATTTTGGTGCCTTAAAAATGGACTTCTTGTTATCGCTGCTAATGTACAAATAACCGCACTGATGTGTTTAAGTTAATGCACATCGGTGTCGTGTTATCAAAGGACGCATCGGTGTGATGCTATTAAGTGATGCACCAATGATGAATAACTGCAAATATAAAAAAACGCAATTGTACTTTCTTTAAGTGATACTAAATACTTTTCATTATTTGAATACTAAATTCTTTTCATTATTTGACCATTTTTGCAAAAAATTTCAGGTAGAGATTTGTAGGAGACATACCTAGAGCAAGAGAGCACGAGAGCACTGTGGAGCAGCGAAATATGTTCAAATAGAAGTATTCGAATTATTAGAATTGCAAACCTATGGTGATTCAAACCCTGTAGCATATAATTTCAAATATTCTCGTGATTTAATTTTATTTGTTTTTTTTACTTTTTCTGCAGTTTTTTTTATGCATTAAGAAAAAAATTTCATTTTCTTTTCATTTTCAGAAACAAAAAAAATAAAAATCCATTATTACCCTAAACCCTTCATTCTTTTTGTTTCTACCCTTTCTTCTCCCTATATCTGTGATTTTAGAATTAGGGCTTTTCATTCTAGATTTATAGGGTTTGTATTGCTATATATAGACCTATGACATGCAACCCATGGGATGACTTGCATAGTTGGATCCCAATCCATGTCGGCCCTTGCGTGAATTTTTGAAAAATAGTTTTTTTTTTTTATCAGTGCGCACGACGTAACCTAGTGCACCGGTGCGCTAGAATATCCCAACGCGCCGCGCAAGTACTATGTGATAAAAAAATTTAAAAACATTTTTTTTTACTCAGTGCACCATATGTAAAATAGGGCACTAGTGCACTATTTCATTATGGCACACCGCGAATGTGTTGTTTCACAATTTTTTTTATTGTGTTAATTGGTGCACCATGTAACATATAACACACCACATCGGGTCCCCTAGTTGATAGAGAGCACCGTATGGTGGTCCCTTGTTTGCGTGGGGTGTTTATGCTACAAAAACTAACAGTGGATGATTTTTATTATTTTGTCTATATTAATCAGTGTGGTGGTTAACATGTAATGCACCAGTGATATTTCTTGACATAGATCATCATACAATGTATTATATTGTTTTGGCTTTGCGTTTATAATACCCCCACGCACTGATGTCGGTGCGTACACCATGAATGGCACAATGATTTCTTGAGAATTTTTTTTAAACCTGAAAAGTTGACAATTTATTTATAAAATATATTAATGAATGATATGGTATGGGTTTCATATTGATAAATAAATGGCTGACAAGAGATCAAGTAACAAAAATACTGATAAAACATCAAGAAAAGAAAAAAAGGCAAGTTATTTGTAAATTCTTTACAAAAAATATTATTTTTGAGCTATATGTAAGTTTAACTAATATGTATTGTTTACTATGTATCATGAAGAGGAAAAAAGTGATGGAGCTTGATAAAATTATTTTTGATCTAGGACAAGAAGAGCATAAAATATTGATGGAAAAATTGCAAAAGGATGAATCAGATGAATGAAAAAATACTGTTGATCCAATATGAGTTTCTTTTTTTAATTTTCATTAATAATATACCTAAAATTATTAGATAACATGTGTCAAACAATCTATTAATTCAAATTTGTTTAATTTTCTACAGGGACCAACAACGCAAAAAATGAATGTTATTCTAAGAAAAGAAAAAAAATAAAACATGCAAATGAAAATGAATTTCTCCTTAGCTCATCTGGAGTGGTGCTGGAGGGTAATGAAAGGGGGAAAAAAGTTTACAAAATTTTGAGGGATCTAGTGGAATGAATGTATAGATGTTATTTCTACTTATAGTACAAAAATCAATCCAATGATTCCAAGAACCAAATTTTATATAAAATACAGAAAGAGTTTCTAGAGAATTGATCAATGAGACATGTCAGACTTTTAATAGAAAAAACGTACAAAAAGTAAAGAAAGAATGAAAAAGTAATATTCCTTTAAATTCTTGTCCATAATTATTTGTAAATATCATTTATAAATATCACTTTTGTTATATTTACTTTGCTACAATTTTGATTAAATAATATCGGCCAGTTCACATAACAATATAAAAATTAAATAGTTTATTCTCATGTTACATTTTCAGGAAGATTATGAAAATCTAAAAATATGAACAAGCTGATATCAACAATATGCCAGTAGGAATATCCAAAAATGTGTACAAGGATATGGTCAAATAAATGGACAAAATTGCATCACAGGAGGAGCCATCTCAACAACAACGTGCTTCAAATGTAATACGTAATCATTGAATTTTCGATCATTAGGTACAATAAATAACAAAATTAGCATTAAATATTAATTTTAGTATTTTCTTTCAGAAAAGAAAAGAAAATGGAACCCATTCAACACGTAAAATAGGATGACAAGGAATAAAAGGGTTAATATCTAAGTTTGTGAGTAATTTTTACTTCCTTATAACAACTTAACTAGATTTCGTTTTTGAATTTTTTAAGTTATTTTACAAAAATCACGATTGAATGTCTTCAAACAGGTGCTAACATACAAAGAAGAATCATCAAATGAATTAATTAAGATTGGGTTAAATATGGATTGTGAGTATATGTTGGTATATCAAAAATTAATTGTGGAATTTGTAAGCATCTATTGATCTTGTTTTACTTAGATCCATCTATAATTAACAAAAAAAAAAAATGTTTTATATTAAATATATCATTTGTTATGGGGTATAAAACTTGCAGGAAAAAAAGTATGAAACTATGCCAACAGATGAAATCTTGAAATATGGCATACTACATGGTTTTGAAAGAATGTGTATAGTTCATAAGTCAATTTTTGCTATTGTACGTCATTTATTTTTTATTTAAATTGATGTATATTATTTAATATTGCAATTTTTGTAATTCTCATCAATGTATATACACTCATTACAATTTATTTTTATGTTTGTAGATGGAAGGTGAAGAAGAAGAAAACAATCAACACTATGAACAAAACATTCCAAAAATTAACCCAAGTCATGGAAGTAGCTCTAGCAGTGACAACAGTTCAAGCGAAGAATGATGATCACTATGTTTGAATATCAAAGTAAGGCATTGTATTTTTTGAAATATTTGTCTGTGAAATTAGAAATTTTGTTTAACGTAATGGACATAGTGTCCAAATTTAAAGACAAAGGGATACCAATAACTGTCCCATTGTGTATGACAAAGGTTGTCTTATATATATATATATATATATATATATATATATATATATATATATATATATATATATATATATATATATATATATATATACATATACATATACATATACATATACATATACATATACATATACATATACATATACATATACATATACATATATATATATATTCTATTGTGTTTTCCATTGTCGCTGTCAAATGTAACACCACTGATTAAATTTATGGATGATTAAATATTATAATGAAGAGATGTGAAATTTGATGATATGATATAACAAAATAATCCAAAAAACACATTCAAATGCACTAATAAAAATTTAATTCATATGAATACTGTTATAAGATATGTGTTTTCTTTTGATGAATTATGAATTTTAAAAAATCACAATAATTATGATATGATATAATAGATTAGTCCAAACATCACATTAAAATGCATTAATAAATATTTAATTAATATGAATATTGTTATAATATGTGTCTACTTTTTAGGAATAATTAATTCTAAAAGATTACAATAATTGCACTGTCACAGGTCGATGATTCTAAAAAATACAAAATGAACACCGATGCGTTTGTATGATAAAATGCACCGGTGTGTTTCTACGACCTATAGGCACTGCAGAAATACTATATTCCAATTATAAATCTCGGTTCGTTTGTATGATACTGTGCACCAGTGCGCTTATGTGAGACTACGCACCAGTGCATTTGTACGACCTATGGGCACTGCACAAATACCAATACCAATTATAAATCTCAGTGCGTTTGTGCGATACTGCACATTGGTTCATTTATGTGAGACTACGCACTAGTGCATTTGTACGACCTATGGGCACTGCACAAATACCAATACAAATTAGAACAATCAGTGTGTTTGTCTGATACTGTGCACTGATGCATTTCTATAAGTCTATGTACCGATGCGTTGAGACGACCTATGGGCACCATAAAAATCCCAAGGCCAATTAGAATAGCCCGTGCATAGCATCACCAACACTACGCCTAGTGAGGTTTTATAGCTTGATGGCGTAGTGCATGCACCTTCGACCGCCCCAAGCCACCTCCTAGATGACATGCAATGGTGTGTTGACACCTTATTAACACACCGATGAAAAAAACATCCGTAATAACCTCCTCCCTCCCAGTTTTTTTAGTTGTGTTGAAATTACATTAAAATCTACGCCAAAACCTTCGTAACCATAAACGGATGTTGTATAAAATGTTTTTTTGACAATTTTGGCCAATTTTATAACACTAAGAAACTCGTTTATAATCTCCACTAGAGGGTATTTTCCTGTAGTGAACTATCTCTCCATCCCATGCTACATGAAGTAGATTATATCTCTTCATATTTTCCTATAGTGAACTACCTCCTCCATCCCATGCTAGATGAAGTAGATTATATCTCTCCATGATCCCATCCTTAGCCATTTTGGCCTTGTTGGATCCAAGCATCATCCCAACAATGTGAAAAATAATAATTAGATACATATGTATGAAAATGTACAATGTCAAAACATACTTTCCCAATAACAACCACTACAAAAAAGCCTTCTGCTCCCATGCCAAATCATTATTGAATCGAGTAAGAGAGTATTACTCTCTCAAAAGAAGCCACTGTATAAATGCCTCTTGCTGCCATGCCAAATTAGCATCAATCCAAGTATGAGATCCATACTCTCTCAAAACAAGGCACCACAACAATGCCTCATGCTACCATGACAAATCAACATCAATCCAAGTATGAGAACCATACTCTCTCAAAAGAAGCCATCACAACAGTGCCTCTTTCTACCCCATCACATGATCATCATACCAAGTACAATGATCATAATCTCCCATCAAAAGAAAATGCAGTAAGGCCTCCTGTTTCCATCCTCCATCAATATCATGCAAGGTATGGTGAGAAATCAGCCCATACTCTCCAAAAATTAACCCAAGCAACAAGGATTTTTTCTACCACCTTATATCATAATGATGAAAGTTGTTGGAATGGAGTCTCCTAACAAGCTACGAAACTAGTCCATTTTGAATATTTTTGACTATATTTAGTCTAGTGCAGGGGTTTTGTGGTGGGTTAAAGCCCCGAAAGCATTGTAATGGGTGAAAGGGTAAACTAGGGGTCCGAAAACCATGCGTTGCGGACCATAGGAAAGTCTAGGCTAGGTTGTTATAAATAGAGATGCATTTTGTATTGTAAAAGGATAAGAAATGATGAGCTATTTATGTGAATATTGGTTTAAGATATCCATTTGGGTTTTAGGGAAAGGACTCCTGCTGGCTATGTGCGCGGAAATCCAAGTCCAACTGTGTGCGGACCCTGCTGCTGTGTGCGCAAGTTCAGAAGGGAATTGTAAGGAAGAATTGATGAATGAATGAATGTGAAAGATTGTTAGAGAACTGAATTTGTGAGTACTTTTGTGTGAATTATTGATAATTGTTGTATTGTGTGTTTTCTGTCTTTAAGCTGCGAAATATCTGTGTACTGCGTTCCTGGATCTAGATCTATTATTATTTTTTTTATGTACTGCTGTGTTGATGTTATAACAAGCGTATAACTATAGATCTAGTGCATGTGGATGTAAATAGAGACTTAATTAACTCTATGCAGAACAAGGTAATCTAGGAATCATAGGATGTAGCGCAGCTCTGCTTGCCTTACCCATCCTTTCTCAGGGTGCGGAAACCTGGTTCCAGCACCCACCCATACTACTTCAGGTGAGACTTTAACCTGCGCAAGAAGGTCACTGCCGAAAGGGCCAGTAGTATAGGGGTTTGTTGGCAAACCTTGCACACCGAACCTGGGTCAGGACCCCTCAAGCCAACAAATGGTTCCGTTGCCAGGACCCAAAGAAATCTGAGAGAGGGATCGGGTAATGAAAAGAGAATACTGAAAGCCTAAAAGAAAATAAATCAAGGATTGGCTCGAGAGGCAGATCCATGAGTCCCTAGTAAAAGAAAATCGTAGTTGGAAGTTAACGATGAAAAGGTGGAAAAATATGTACATCCTTATTGAAAGCTACGAAATATTCTTTGTGACCTTTGTGATTAAACTCCAGGAGTGGCTGGCCAGACTTGTGGAATCCCAAAAGTGCTGGAAGGACGAGCAGGTCACTCAGTGGACCCCAGAGCTGCTCGAGCAGCTGGAAAAGACTGATAATACTATCATGCGCACAGTGGATCACTGGGTGGATAGTGTGCTAGGAGGATTTGTGATGGAATTTTCCATTGATCAGTTTGTCTCATACTCTGAGGCCAAGTGAATATTCTTCAGAGGGTTCCGAGGAAAATTTCTAAGGACGTTACCATTGCTGATTAAGATATTATTGTGTGAAAAGAGTATTCTATGTAGTCATACTAGTTGAATGACCTCAGATCTAGATAGAAGCATGATGCGTAGTGGTAAATACTATCGGACCAACGTTATGGAGGGATATCCACCTACAATCCATTTTAGGAACTCGTTGTGCAAGATCCCCCAGCTACATCACCACCTAGGCCGCGCAAAGGTAAGAATTCGCCTATACAACCACCCCCCCTAGATAGTGATATGGTTGCGCATCTGAAAATATCTACCTTCAAGGGGGTAGGAGATGAGGATATGGACCGGTTTTGGTTTGTTGTAGACTCTGTATGGAATCTGTTTTGGTTTGGAATTTGAGGACAGGGCCCTGGACTAGTATATGCGGTATATTGCCCAGAATGGGAGCACATCTATTCAAGATATCAAGGACGCTTTGAAGCACCAGTTCAGGAAGCCAAAATATTATTCCCAGCTAGTAGCAGAAGTGAAGGACTTCAAACAAGGTGCGTCTGAGTCAGTATGGGAGGCTGATCAGCGATTGAAGAAAGAAATCAGGGAAGGAGGATTCGAATATGATGACAGCCAACATACTGAATGGTTCATCGCTGTGTTGTTACCTCACCTACACATGCCAATGAGTCATCAGACCTTTGAGTCGTAGGAGAAGGCTGTGGAAGTCACTATGAAACTAGAGGCTACCCCCCAAGAGGATACGTCGGTGGGGGTACAAAAAATTCAGGAACAGCTTGGGGCTATGCATATGGAAATACATAACCTGCGAAAAGAACAAGGAAAGGATGGTTGTTTAGGTCTTTGGTGCATACGATTTCAGGTGTCTAGCCATACAAAGGATCAATGCTCTCTATTGATGGATTACATGCAAGTAGGAGGACCTAGCCTGGTATGCCCAAGGGAAAATAAGGAACCTATTCTATCATGACCTGGGTCGAGTGGACCTGCGCTATGGTGTGACAACTTTCGAGTAGCAGGACTACATGATACAAACCATTACCCTCGGCTAGGTGCATATGTCCCAGAACTAAAGCAACAATGGTGCAAATTTTGTTGTTCAGTGGGACACGATGAGTAGAAATGTTGAACCTATGACTTAATTATGGAACCAAAAAACTTATATAGGGTACAATCGGACCCTGTGTTTCCAAGACTTTCTGTGCACTTTGGAGGATCATCAGCCAGAGGTAAAGGAGGTCGTGGAGGAAGTGAAAGCCGAGGACGTGGGCAGC
Source organism: Pinus albicaulis (assembly GCA_034641835.2). Lineage (NCBI taxonomy): Eukaryota > Viridiplantae > Streptophyta > Pinopsida > Pinales > Pinaceae > Pinus > Pinus albicaulis. The sequence goes on from CM076579.1 coordinate 626,271,405, forward strand.
TACTCTGCTATAACTGTGGAGAAATAGGGAAATTTTCCAGATAATACCCAAATCCCAGTAGCCCATCGTGAAATTATTGTATGCAGTTTGACCATGTGGTGGAGGATTGCCCAATTTTGATAGCCAAGATGCAGGAAAAGCAGCCCACCCCTACGCAGAACGTACAAAGAGTTAAAACCAAGCTAAGAAAGGCAGATCCTTGTGTAAAATTCATGACACGCAGTGGGATGGTCACCCAGGGAGAAAAAGAGGAGCTTGCCTCATGGGAAGGAGTGCCTTTCAAGGAACAAACACCACTAGCAGCCCCTATGCAGTTGTCGACGCAACCTTAGATAGAGGAAGGAGTGGAGCCCTTTTTAAAGGCATGTCTGAAGCTTCTACAAAATCCACAGGCTGTAGGAAATCTCCAAGCACTATTGAATACCTGCGCAACTCAGTCGAATTTGATCCCTGAGACTAAGGATGTACACAAACTATACAGCTATAAGAAGCGCACCGGAAGAGAGATGCGATTGACTGCGCAGATTGGTGACTATGAGATCGATCAGGTTATCTTAGATCTTGGGTTAGATGTGAATGTATTACCAAAATAGACATGGCAATGAATCGGAGAGCATAAATTAGAATGGTCCACCATCTAGATGCAAATGGCCAATCAACAAAAAATCATCCCTCTAGGGTGGTTACCAAAAGTCATGGTTGACATCGCAGGAGTAAGGGTCCTAGCTGACTTTGAAGTAATAGAAATTGTGGAAGATGCAGATCCCTACCCTGTGCTCCTCAGACTAGACTGGGAAATAGACATGGGGGGTGTCATCAATCTCAAAAAGTGCAGCATGGTGTTTGAAAAGAAAGGTACACGTGTTCATAGTACCACTTGATCTAGTAGAAGGTGCGCATTATACAGAGCGAGCCTATGAGGAGGAAGAAATACATCACATTTATAAATTAACTGCATGGGATGAATATCAGGTTAATCCCATGGATGAAGAAGTGCTCTACTAGAAAAAGGACAGTGAATGTTTTTCTGACTCTGATGAGAAGCTGGAAAATTGGCAAGGTCGATTGCACGAGGTTTCGGCACTACGATATATTCAGACCACCAGGAATTTCCATCGCATCTCTACCACAGAAAGAGACCTGCCTTGCCATATGAATGCAGGTGATCATAAGAAGACTGTTGAGCCTAAAATTCCTACAGAAACCAGGCCAGGAGCACTTCCACTAACACTATGCAGAGCACCTACGCAGGGGTCAATATTCTTCACTCAGGAGATGTATTGGAACAGGGTGATCCTATGCTTAGGGACCTTGGTTGCTAGATGGGATCCAAGGTTGGTTGACCTACACAGATACTTGATGACATACAACACTCAAGGGTGCGAGCGAACCTTGCCCAGATAGGCTCGCCTGGGTACCGCTGACCTAGGCGTGTGCTCGATTACAAACCTACTTGAACCCAAGTGTAATTGGAAGAATTTGTGGATGCCTCTAGTGACAGATGGCCCGACAACGTGTGACGCAACTCTGTCATACAGAAACGTCCCAACCAAGGGCAAGGCACATGGCTCGAGAATATTGGTGGCCAACTTGCAAATTTGGTACTTGCACCATATCCTGAGACACCTAGCATCAACCTTAATTCAGGGAACAAAAATGGCACGTAGGCATCACCAACGTTCTGAAATTCTGTGGATGCAACTTCAGGCACAAGGGACATCCATCAACACCTCTCGATGTCATAAAAAGGGAACCTTACAAGTACGAAAAATAGGCGGTAGATCATCAATGCAGGCATTTATGGTAAGATTGATCTGCATGCATGAAGGTCAGTCTCATGAATGGGCTGCTCCTCCATTAAATAGCTTTGGATGTTGTGCGGGTGTTGCATGACGTCGCACTCGGCTATTTATTCACTCTACAACATGCTCATGCTATCTACTTATTGGGTTTTTTCACTCATTAACATTCTCTAGGATGCCTATTTTCTTATTGCTACGATGGACCCTAGCCCGCCAAATGATATGGTCCAAGGCTAATCGGTACCCACAGGTATCATCTCGAGAGGCCATGGAAATGCTAAGTGAAGTCAAAGGAGTGAGCACTGGCTTCCTGCAGAAATAATTGTCTGCAAGCCATGCAGAGAGAGGCACTAGTACTGCATGATAGGAATAATTGACCTTCGCACTCTAGGGAGATCCGTGGGACCCAGTCGGATGGCCTTAGAAGATATAGCAGAGGAAGGTCTGCTCGTACCACAGTCCCCTGCCTACAGCATCACAATAATGTCACAACCGGTTCTGCGCCGAGGAGGAACACTGAGATACAGGAACATGCTATGATTTCTCCGCAACTCCAGAGTACTGCCCAACAGAAGCAATGTATGTTCACTCCCTCACACTACCCTAGTTAACAATCAGGATCCAACTATTGGGGACATATTTAGCATATATATCTCACACAGAGCTACAAGGACTATACACCAGAATGTTACATGATTTTTGCCACCATGACCGGGCCATGCAACAACAGTATGACATACCTCTGAAAATACGGGACCAGCGGATTGTAGTGGTCACAGATGCAACGCATATCATTCAGGATTAGTTGACGTGGGGCGCACAATTGGTCAAAACAACTACCCAACTATGGACGGTCATCCAACACCATTGTACGCTTCAACATATCGAGAGGGAATTACAACAGGCGGAAGCTACTCTGGATCAAGTCAGAGCCTCCACCATCTCCGCGCAATGTCTAGTCGTCTTGGACAAGCTTGAGAACCTTCACCACAACAAGCATATCATCCAAAAAAGGTTGAAACCATGGGCCGAAACCACACTCCAACTCATCGAAGATGCTTAGTCTTCCATTGCACGCCTCCACTGGCTATTAGAAAGGGTTACCATGGCTTTAGATGGCCCTGCCTCCCTGACACTTGTCAACATTGCGCAACGAGTTGTGGCCCAGAGTCAGTAAGTGCTCCCTCCACTCGTCTGCTCTCTAGCTACCTTGCACACATAAATAGAGGTCATGCCACTGCAGTGACTCAGGACGAGTCACAATATTTTGCTGGGGGACTATTGGAATGGGGTCTCCTAACAAGCTGCGAAACTAGTCCATTTTGAATATTTTTTATTATATTTAGTCTAGCACAGAGGTTTTGGGGTGGGTCAAAGCCCCGAAAGCATTGTAATGGGTGAAAGGGTAAACTAGGGGTCCGAAAACCATGGGTTGCGGACCATAGGAAAGTCTAGGCTAGATTGTTATAAATAGAGATGCATTTTGTATCATAAAAGGATAATAAATGATGAGATATTGATGCAAATAGTGGTTTAAGATATCTATTTTGGTTTTGGGGAAAGGACTCCTGCTGGCTATGTGCGCGGAGATCCAAGTCAAGATGTGTGCGGACCCTGCTGCTGTGTGCACAGGTTGGGAAGGGAATTTTGAGAAAGAATCGATGAATGAATGAATGGGAAAGATTGTTAGAGGACTGAATCTGTGAGTACTTTTGTGTGAATTAGTGATAATTGTTGTATTGTGCATTTTCTGTCTTTAAGCTGCAAAAGATCTGTGTACTGTGTTCTTGGATCTAGATCTGTTATGTTATGTTTATGTACTATTGTGTTGATGTTATAACAAGCATATAAATATAGATCTAGTGCACGTGGATGCGAATAGAGACTTAATCAACTCTGCAAAGAACAAGGTAATCTGGGAATCATAGGATCTAGCGTAGCTCTACTTTCCTTACCCATCCTTTCTTAGGGTGCGGAAACCTGGTTCCAACACCCACCCATACTACTTCGTGTGAGACTTTGACCTACGCAAGCAGCTCACTGCCGAAAGGGCCAGTAGTATAGGGGTTTGTTGGCAAACCTTGCACACCAAATTTGGGTCAGGACCCCTCAATCCAACAAAAGTCATGAAGAAACAACATACTGATTGACATGTGGAATGTCACATCATAAAAATACAAATAAGCTCCATGTTGCCACATCATGTGAGAGTTATGTCATGTCCCACACCAAAGTACATACATTAACATAAGATATATACCAAACACAAATATATTCATGAACATAAGATACATCCCAAACTAAATTATTTACATGGACATAAGATATATCATGTGCTGGCCAAACTCTCTCAACAATAACCAACACAACCATTCATCCTCCTCCTGCATAACATCAGTGACATCCATGGCATGGACCAAAAAAATTTTAGATGTTGGGTAGTAACCATTCTCACTCAAAAGCAACTAGTGCAAACATGCTTCTTATTGCCTTGTATCATAGATGTGCAAGAAGGTTGGAAACCTCTTGCTTCTCATCTGGATCCATTCATCCCAATGTGGATGATGAATCATACCAAGCTAAATACTAGTATCCACCCAAGGTAGAATGCCAATCTCTTCCATCTAACCATATTTGCACTCCATGAAAGGTTGAAGTGCACCTCCTTTGAGGTCTCTCCATGAGATCCTCTCATCAATGGCCCAATAGAACCCATAAGGCTCCATACATGTTGTAGGTAGAAATTCCTCTTTGAGGTGTGAGGCACTCATCAAGGAAAATCCATCTTGATAATCGCGAATGCTCTCCACAATAATATGTCTACCATCTATCATTTGTCCCTCTAGTGCTTCATGAGGGAAGTTGCATTCAGAATTCTCTAAGAATAATGGGCCCCTCATCTCATTAATACTGCTCAGTGATAATGTTGTAGATCTGCATGGGGATACATCTGTTGTATCATGGCTATACTCAATGTTGAACTCATAGTCCAGAATTGTACTGAAAAGGGTTGTGCTCATCCCATCCTTTGAAACTCCACACTTCAACACAAAGTGTTGGGTGTAGCTCAACCATGATAAATTGGGATAGCTATACATATATTCCTTGATTAAATCAAGGATCCTCTGTGCAGTGATAATTTTTTTCTCCAAATCAGAAAGGTGCTCTAATCCTTGATTATGAAATTTCCCTAATGGCATGTTCTCACAAATCTCAATATGAGGTACTGAAATAATACGAGATGAAAGTGTTTGTAAACCTTGGATAAGTTGAATCTCAAGAACATCTTGCACATCTACAATAGTTCCTCCAACTGGTGAAATGGCCTCTCCAACTACTGGTAATGATGATGAATGCATATTTTCTACTGTAACTATGCTAGTATCTGCCTCCTCCTCCTCCTTATGCATGGGGATCCCAATGTGAAGAGCGAAATACCATCTTGAAAAGATGCAAGTGTTCCTCGTCCTGATGTAAGTACTTCTGCAGCTGGTGGTGGTGGTAGGGGCTCCTTTTCAGGAGTGATAATGAGGACATCTTCTGGTGTCTCTTCATGTACCATCTCCTCAATGATGGGAAGTGTCTATGTGTGAGATGTCTCTGGTTTCTTTCTACCAAACTTCTTCTTTAGTCTTTGCATGAAATCTGCATAAGCAGTAATTTTTGCATGTGACAAATGACTGAACCATCAATCCTTGGCTTCACCCTCAAGGTGTAGTGCTGAAATCTCAACAATATTTATTTCCACTACTGGGTGTAGCTGAAATAATGTAGCTAACTCTTCTCTCCAAGCCTTCAATGTGCTTGTGGATAACCCATCAAATGTAGGCAAGAATAATATATGCCTCTTTCTTCTATTGTTGATGTGAGATCTCCTCTCTTCTTTGACTTTTAAGAACTATTCGAGAGATAGATTCTCCTTGAGTGCTCTATGTTGTGATTTGTACTCTGAAAAATATTTACTTAGAGTCTCATACCCCAATTCTCCTCCATTTTCATACCACTCCCCTTCCTTCTCAAAGAAATGGAATCTAGTCGAATGTTGTGGAGTTCTTTTCCTTGATAATTGTTTCTGCTACTGATAGGAAGTGATTGGACCTTCCTCTTTCTTAACTCTTCTTGGATCCTCATTTTTCCTCTTTTCCTTCATTTTATTGACCTCCTTGGAGAGATACTGCATAGATCTAAAGAGAGATGAGGAAAAACTGAAACCCTCCATCATTGTAGATCTCTACTATCTACTTCTTCTTTTTATGTTAAAGATAAATTGCCCATAAGATGAGCCAAAGATCATGCTCTCATACCACTGTAGTATCCCAAAAAGGAGAATCCAGTAATACAAAAACATAATAGATGGAAACTACAATAATGGAAAAATAATCTAAATACACCATATAAATAGACAGAATATCTGAGCCATTTTATTATCTAGGAGGTGTATAATAAGCACAACATTGCTCAAAATATGAGATAATCAAGCCAAAGAAGTGGCTTAGAATGACCTTGAAGTCCTCCCATAAGAGGGACTGTGTAACTGTTGGACTGTTGGAAGGAATACTGCATTATCCCTACTATAAAATCAAGACTACAATAGCTGGAAAAATATAGAGTGTATATATGACACTTCCGGAGCTTAGATGATGTTGGGATTTTAGATCCGGGCTCTATGATGAATACCCAAGATAACCCAGAAAGGATTTCCAAACCTAATAATCTAGGAAAATCACCCTCTTAGGCCCTCCAACTATGATTGTTGGGTATGAAAATCTGAAGAATGAACTAAAGAATAGATGGTTGCAATGATATAAAATCAGCTCAATTCTTATAGGGTTGATCCTTTCAGTATATACTTAACCTATAAGCTCAAGATCTAGCTCTTCTTTCCTCCTCCACTGAATGCAGTTGCTGAATACACAACAACTGGAGAAACATACGCTGTCAAGGGGGGAGGCTATATATCCTAGTGATATATTTTTCAATGTAGCTCCTGAATGATGTAAACAATGAATAAAAATTGAGGATATGGTCCGTCACAGGATTTGTAGCTGAATTACTGGAAAATTCCTTCCTCCAATATATTTGCAAGACTAGACTGCACAATCCCTTAGGGAATTTCTACTGCAAGGAGCTATGAAATATTGGCCTGAATGCTAGATATGAATATACAGCTCCTGTAATATTGATATTGAATCCCAAGGTGAAAGGATGAATCCTCCACCTGTTTCCCAGTTGAGATGCTAGAAACAACCTCCACCTCTCAAACCCTGAAGAAATAATGCATAATTCCTAAGACTGAATGTGCATATGAGAGTGGCTGAATGTGGCACCAATTCTTGATGATGTATGGCAACTTAGAATAACCTTCCCAGAGTAGGCACTCAAATTCCCCAATGGGTAAGGGTGGTATTTGTGCTCGGAAACACCCCTATGCTAAACATCATTGCAGACTTAGTTAAATAGCTAAAGCCTGCATAGAAATTCCAAATGACAAATCCATATCTAAACAGATAAAAAACAATCATCTAAAGCCTTATTTCTATTGCTTCCTTCATCTCTATTATATGTTTTGTGAGGCTTCCATAGCCCTGGCCCACCTCATAACTGCACTCCACATGTGGCCACTAGCCTCCATGAAGACTGCATTGTCTCTCCATTTTCTCCACCATTTCTGCATTTAAGTCCCACTCTCTCCATCATGTGTACATTAGATGCAAAAATTCCTCCACTATCTCATCATTAGTGCTCTATGATCTTAATTTTAATGCACCATGATCTCATTTGACTTTTTCCATGATCTCCATGACCTTATCTTTAATAATGCATGATCTCCACTCCTACATTAATGAGTTTTTCCTCTACTCTATAATTCAGATGTAACACTAAATTATCCACATACACACATCAAAAGTGAATTTTATTCATCTATGGGGTTTATGGGTCCCTCCGCCCTCTTATTTTCTTAATTAATTAAGAAAAGTAAGAACTATAATATTCCATTTAATTGATGGAAAATTGGGAATATTACACCACAGCATTTGAGAAATTTATTCCTCAGATGAAGAAGGCTCGAACTCAATGAGTTTTTTCATGAGAGCCATATAGCTAGTGTATATGTTTGGTGACCTCCTCTTCCTGCACAAGGATGTAGGAGCTCCCACATGCTCCCATGAATCCTATACCAATCTGTCATCTTCTTTAGTTCTCTTCCTCCCCTCTCTAGAAGATTTTTGTTGAATGAGTACCGCCAATCAACCTCATATCTACTCATCCACTTGTGGTTGCTCCAAAATATCCTGAAGTGATGTTTCAGACTGCTCCTTAGGAACTATAAATTCCCTCTCTAAAGCGATACTCATCTCTCTCTCTAGAGAACATAGCATATCCTTCTCATCTAATTTGGCATATATCCTAATTAGTGTCACTATGAGTGAGGGAAAATACACCATATAGTTATGTGGAGTCTCCTTTTATCCTACAAAGACCCCCATCTTAGATGTATGCTGCAATTTCTTCCTACTCTCCTTGGAAACATGAAAATAAAGAGTACCTCCAAAAATTTGAAAAAAGAGATACATTTATATTCATCCTAGAGAAATATTATTTGGGTATGATCATGCAAAGTATTGTATGAGGGATCCTGTTATGGAAATAAACTGTGGTGTTTCATGATTCTTCCCATATGTACAATCAAAGCCCTTGATCATGCAACATGGTTCTTGTTTCTCCCAATATGCTTTTTTTCTTCCTTTCAACCACCCCATTTTATCATGGTTATGAGGTATTATTAGTTATGTTATAATACCCTCTTTGGTACAAATTTCCTTCAACGTGTTAGAAAAAAATATCCTCCACTATCACTTCTCGGGTCTTAAAATTTCTAATTAGTCTCATTTTCAACCAATTATTTCAATTCAAAATTTTTTTTAGAAAAATTCATCCTTCTTCCATGTGAAGAAGATCCAGTATTTTATAGAAAATCATTCAACAAAAATCACATAATACCTATGTTTTGTTGTAGAGGATGTAGAAAATTTTCCACATACATCAGAGTGGAATCACTCCGAGATTGATCAAATCTATTATCTCATTCCTGGAAGTTGAAATTCACATATTTCCCCAATGTGCATCCCTTGCAGACATCATGCTAGTCAACGGTGAATTTTAGGACTCTGGATTTCTTATTACCTTTCTTTAAGCTAGACTATGGCTTTCTTTGGGCCTTCCTCCCCTTAGCAACCAAGGAAAATGTTTCTTCCTCATCAGCTTAGGATGTTACTACATCTCTGGTGTTCCTTTGAATTTATTCATGCATCAAATTAGACCAAAGTCTCTCTCAATTCGAAAATGTTCCCCTTCAATTTACAGAGTCCCGATAACTGTGCCAGGATTTTGGAAGGCTTAGGAGAGATAGGTTCACTAGTTCTGGAGATGGAATATTTTCTCCAACTCCTCCAACCTCATCTCAGCACAAAGTGAATCAGGAGAGGAAATATGGAATGGTTTCATTTTTTTGCATATGGATTTTATAACCCTATTTTCCACTCCATTATAGTGAGAGAAACCCAATATCAACTTACCTAAGTTGTTTTTCTAAAATGCATCCCTTTTCACCTTTTATTTTACTTATTTGAGATTTATCCCATGATAAAAGGGTCGTTAGAGGAAACTTGAGCATAAAATTGCGCTCCTAAGGAAAATTAATAAAATAATAGTTAAAATAATAAAATAAGAGATTAATTTTGGAGAAAAAAGAAGAAAACTACTTTTTATAATTGCATTTTTTTTCTTATCTCCTTATGGTACTACTTAAATTTTAAATGTAGACACTCATTGTATGAAAAACTAAATTCCACATCGAATGAGTACCCATTATGCCAACTTTTGAGAAGACCCACATTGATAAAAAATTAATATACATTAAAAAAACATGTTCAACACATTTTTTTAATGTATATTCATTTTTATCAATGTGGTTCTTCTCAAAAGTACACATAATGGGTACTCGTTGAATATGGAATTTAATTCTGCATCCAACGAGTGACTCAAATTGAAATTTGAGTAAAACTATAAGGAGAGAAGCCAAAAATACAGTTTAAGAAGGTAATTTTTCTTCCTTTCCCTAAAAAATGTATACATGTAACTCTTTATAAATTTAAAGGCTTTTGATTGGTTTACACATTATGACATGGAAATTAGGTGAAAATTTCATGGGCACTTTTAGGCTGAAATTTTCTCTAATGGGAATTATGTAATTGAACAATTTATCATAATTTTTTTTCCAAAATATTATAATTATGAGTTAATAATGATTTCATAACTGAGATAATTGAGAAAAAATCATAATTTTGAAAAAGGTTTCTATAGTTTCCCATTCCCAAGGAGATCAATTTGACCCAGTTTTGTATGAGTTGGCTAGGGGTCCATTATTGTATAAGTTTCCTAACTTCTTGAGCCCCTAGGTGTTTGGATACATTCTCCCAAAGGATGGAATGAGCCTATATAATCTCACCACAAAGAAATGGTGTGAGGAGAATGTATCCAAACTATAGGGCGGGAGCTCTACAATATTGGGAGAGGATACCATCATACAAGCTACATGAGAGGAATATTGTATGCGAAGGTATAAGCATTGTAATTTTTTTTATGATCAATGGAAATTTATGTTCCTTTCCTTATGTCAATGTGTATTCGACATATTTTATGGAAAATTCTATTGCTTTTGATCTAAATATCTTCCGAGGAAGCTCACTTGTGATCTTTGATTGGTTGTGATTGGGGCAGGGATAAGAGATCGGGTGCAGACATGTTAGATCACTCAAGTGGAGCATAAGATCTGCATTTAAATCAAAACCCTTTTCCGATATGCAAGGGTTCCAGGTGTGATCTCATTTCTCTATAGCGTAGAACCAATTGTTTGTTGCATGATTGGCCATTCAGGATTGGGGCTATATTATTGTGTTATTGGTCTTGTTTTCTCTTTCTGGTGATTTGATTGGACATGAGATCACGAAGAAAAAACTCGAAAATTTAGATGCAACAGAACTGATGCTTTCAATGAGAGGGACAGGGAACTATTGAACATTATCGTAAATTCAAGTTCCCCTATAAAATTTTTCAAGGAAACCACCACACTCATGAGTGCCCTCAAATGGATAAATTCCATAGGATCCTTTCACCACCATCCACTAAGTAGGTTTTTATTTTTACTCATCCATTCCATGTGCAAAATTAATAACATATGGTTGGTAAACCTTCTCGACCTCTGCAAGGGGGAAATGAGGGGTCCTCTTCCCATCCCCCTCATAGCTTATATGTCTTTATGTTCATGGATGATGAAAACATGGGTACACGAGCCAAATCATATGATGTGCCTGAGTTGAGTTCTCCTTCAAAGTACTCAACATCCCCACCTAGTTCCACTAGACTTCTCACTTCATATGTGGCTCTTGAACCTGTCTATCACCCCCCCCCAATAGTGTTCTTCATAAGAATACACACAATACATTTTCCAGGGCTACTCAACATTTCAATATCGTTGAAGATCTTTCCCAAACTCCTTGTTCCATGTATACCTTGGAGGTATTGAAAACTTATCCTCAGTAGTGAAAAGACTTGTTGTCTTCCATCAGTGGATTTGACTTATCTGACTCTAGTCTCATCAATTTCAATGCCGAAAAGGTTGCTCCTTGTCTCTCCCATCATATTTCTTTTCAAATTATTATGAGAATATTTCACAAGGACATTCATCGTACTCTAGTGGATGAAGCCTCTTTCGCGTGTGTTACTTCAATATCCTATTGGAAGGATCTTGGCTCTCTATCACTTGCCATGTCCAAAACGACTCTCTCGACCTTTGAAGGAAATACCTTTGTACCCAAAATGGTTCTTCCAAAATTTCCATTGAGCTAGGAAGTAAAAGTATTTATGTCTATGTTTAATTCATCGACACTCCTTTGGACTATAACCTACTCCTTGGTTGTAGTTGGTTTTATTCGATGACCACAATTGTCTCATCTATTTTCCATCTAATTTTCTTTCCTCATGAAGGAAAAATTGATACTATTGATCAACTTGACTATTTCATGTTGTCAAGAAATATTTTCACCACAGGGAACTTTGTACCACTCATGGGAGATCACCCTAGTCAATTTCATAGTGTTGGAATAGGACTCTTCAAAATTTCAGCTCTTATGGGAGTTTTCTCTCAGCCACTCCTACCTAGCACTCCCTCTATCTATTCATCTAAGGCTCTTATGCATATTGTCTCTTTTGGTAATAGTGGACCCCATAGAGATCTTGATTCATGGGTGATGTCGCATTTTATCATAGAATATCATCATCCTAGTGAGCACCCTCTACCACTTATTGCGGAAGATATTTCCTCTTGGGTAGTCCTATCAGTACCAACTCACGCTAGTCATAAAATCCATCCCAATATGGAATATTATTGGGTTATTTTTCTCAAACACGTTGCCCTTCCATTTTTTCCACATGAATCCCTTGATGATGAGGCTCCTCAGTTAGTCAACTAGGAGGTCATGGATATATCCACTAATAATACTAGGGAGATTATGCCTCTTCCTACCTCTAGTCTCCCCAATGTTGAACAAGTAGAGCTTGCAAAAATAAATCTTGAATTGATCCAAGGGAAAGCTCCTCAGTGTTCCTTGGAAGTTCCACCCTTGGACCGAGTCAAGTCTTGGGCTTCTATTGCTGAACTTCCCAAGGAAATGTCCTTACCAGCTGTTGACAATCATCCTGTACCCCTTGTGTGTGTTGATCCTCTCTTATGTCCTCAAGTTAATTTTGAGAGTACAACTATGTTAGAATTTCCCTTTCATGGTCAACCTTTCCAAATTGGGTAGTTTTACTTCCTTTGGCATGGCTCCACTTTGGTGAGCCATATGGTACCCTTATGCTCCATGAGTTCACCTATATAAATCCTTGGCCTGTGCCAGACTATGGGCACACTTTAGCATGACCTACTGGAATGTGTTTCACTTGTACGTGCTGTACATAGAAGTGTGATGTTTTTACCCTTTTTGGTTTCGAGTTTGATCAGAGTATTTTTCATGCCTTATTTATGCCAAAAATCAATAAAAAAAATAAAAATAAAAACAAAAAACACCTGTCTTTTGTTTCCCTCGTCCATGATTATTTATTTTATTATGTGATTTTACCATGGGTCTAGTCTTTCTAGATGGTTTTTATAGGACGGGGTGGTGATTTTATTGGTACATCTCTTGGACATTAGGTACGTTGCTCTGACCTGAAATATAGGGCTAGGTCGTATATTACCATCGTTGATGAATTGTTGACCATCAATGCTGTATTTATGCCTTAGGTCTGACCACGCCAACTTGCATCTTTAGCCTCTTTCATTTATGCATGTCGTTGCTTGGGAGTAGAGATTACCCACTCATGGAAACCCTACTTAGCACTTTTCTATCATATTGTTGTCCATGCAGTCATTTTTATTCGTCTTTTCAGAATCCCTCCTTTTTACCCACCATGACCTATAATTTGAGCCTCATGTGCTCTTCCTTGTTATATTTTTGGCCATACCCGAAGACGATTCGACACTTTATCGTTCTTGATTTCCACTTTTTATCAGCCTTTTTTTGCATTTTGAGCCTTGGTTTTTCTCTTCCATCGTCATCATCTGCTTGGCCTCCTATCTAATTTCACATGGTGTTTCATAGTTTCTTGTAGGAACCTCTACAATGAGTGGTCCTATTAGCCAACCTCTTATCATCATTATGTGATGAGTAGTTCCACCATTCCCAGAACCAGTTGCTATCCTTTATAACACTCCTTTCTCCAGGAGGAGTTTCCTTTAAGCTCTTTTCAGAATCCTTAAATTAGAAAATATTATCGAGTGAACATGTCTCCTTCATGCTCGTTAAAGTACCTGAAGGTTCTTCTACCCATTATAATTTTAACCCTTTTCCAAACTGGGATAGATTAGTTACGAAAAAAGGAATGCCCTATTCTATTGTGTCTAGGAGGTTAGCCCTTGTATACTTTTACCTCTTTTTCGGCCTTGGGGGACAACTTTACAAAAAAGTAACTTATACAAATAGAACGAAGGGAACATTTATTTCCATTAGTCATCAAAATGGCAGTTTCAATCATGTTGCATTTAAACATGGGACATGTCTTCTTCGTTATCTCATAGTTTGATTTTAGCTAGCCTAGGAGACATACCATCCATATGAATCTCTTTACTCCTCTGAATGGTTACACTTCCAATCATACAGAGTGTGCCTTGATGCCTCCCACAACATTGCATGATATCACATTGTGCTCATTAGTGATGCTATAAATTCAGTCTTATGTCGTGATGCTTTGTGTTTAAGGGGAGTGTCAACCTGCATCGACCATGTGATAAATAGTCAGTTGAAATGTTTTCGTCGACCATCCCTGTGTCAGTTGTATTTCATCACTTCATGACTTCATACATACATCACATAATCCTGATATGTTTTGTGTCTATTGATATTGGATACATTAAGGCCCTTCTTAGAATAATCTTCTCATGTCGACTTTATATCATTATTCGGGAGCTTGATCTAGGAACTCGTAGTACCTTAAAGCCTATAGAACTTAGTGTCAGGATTTCTCACAATCAATAGTGGGTTTACATAATTGGATCCTAATTGGTCAATTTCACTGGTTTTCAACGTCAGCTCAGTTATTCACATTTAGTGAGTTGTACTAGGTACATTGGGGTCCATTTTCCTCTTTGGTGGATTCCCTCGTGCCTCTTATTAGTTTTCCCCATTGGGTAGTAATCAAGCGGTTTCTACCATGTTCGACCTCAGCTCGTATATTCGCATGATTTAAATCCATACCATCAGGTTTATCTCAAATACCCTCAGTTAGGGACATCTCACTCTTATATGGAATCCTTACTAGGTTGTGTTGGAGTTATGTATCATTGATGTACATTGAGGACTATATTGAGACACTTCTCTTAATTCCATGTGTCCATAGTCCTACCGCTGTATATTATGAGAGGTATCTACATTATATTTGTTGGTTGATGTGCTCTATCATTTGAGTCACATGGATCCACTATGTATGTTTTCATGGCCATGTTCTAGCAGTTCATGTCATGGATCCATAGTGTCTTTTATGGCAGCCATGTTTAGTATCTCTTTATGACCAAGCATGGTTATAATAGCCTTGGGGCTTTTATCAACATAGTGAACATTTTAGCACTTGAGTTCCTCTGATCTAGCTTCATAGTCTTTTCTCCTTCCTCTCATTTTGAGCTTTGATTATTATTGTAATTCATTTCGACCATCAATTTCTGTTCTTATCTCATGCATTACGGGGAATCTATTATAACCCTATTTTCCACTCCATTATAGTGAGAAAAACCTAATATCAAATTACCTGAGTTGTTTAGATAAAATTCATACCTTTTCACCTTTTATTTTAATTGTGTGATATTTATTCGATGATAAAAGGGTGAGATTACATACTTGAGAAATTTATCATAATTATTTTACCAAAATATTATAATTATGAGATAATAATTATTTCATAATTTAGATACTTGAGAAAAATCTCATAATTTTGAAAAACTTTTCTAGAGTTTCTCATTCCCAAGGAGATCAACTTGACCCACTTGTGTATGATTTGCCTATGGGTCCATTACTGTAGAATATTTCTAACTTCTCAAGCCCCTAGTTTTTAGGGTACATTCTCCCAAGGATGTAATGAGGCTATATAATATCACCAAGATGAAATATTGTGGGGAGAAAGTACCCAGACTATAGGGCAAGATATTTATTATATTGGGAGAGGATACCATCATGCAAGTTGAAGGAGAGGAAGATTTGAGGCGAGGGTATAAGAATTGTAATTTATTTTATGATCAATGGAAATTTATATTCCTTCCCTTATGTGAATGTGTATTCAACATATTTTATGGTCAATTCTATTTATTTTTATCTAACGATATTACAAGGACCATCACTTTTTGCATTTTATTGGTTTTGTTTGTGTGCATGGATAAGAGATCGAGTGTGGAAGTGATATATCTCTCGAGTGAAGTGCAAGATCTACATCAAACTCAAAACCATTCTCTAATCTGCAACGACTTCTATTGTGATCTCATTTCTCTATACCATAGAACCAATTTTTTGTTACACGACTAGTCATTCAGGATTGGGGCTATATTATTGTGCTATTGGTATTGTTTTCTCTATTTGGTGATTCGATTAGACACAGGATCATGTAGAAACAACTCCTTGAAAATTTAGTTTCAACAATGGATTTTTTTGAGCATTTCCCTCAATTCCAATTTCTTGGCATCACTGTTATTTTCAAATAATTCGGGGAAGGTCTTCCACATACACATATTTTGTAGAAATGAGTAAGTGAGGGGGATTTGATCCTCGAATCTCTTGTTACATAACACTTATTTATCATGCAAATAAATAATAAATATACCCCATGGGGGTTTATATATTCATGATATTGGTGTTAAACCTATATTTTTAATTTTCAAAACATATTCTTAATAAAAATATAAAATATGCAAAGGAACAAACACATAATAACATAAATATTTTAGCTTGGAAACCTAAACTAGGAAAAATAGGAAAAATATATATCATGTGACAACCATAACCTTCCCTAGTCCAATAACCCTATATTATAATACAATAATAGTTAACTAACCAAATAAAAATCCCATGGATTGAAACATAATGTTCCATAAAACTGCTAAAAGTGAAAATTATGTGCTAAAAACTACCAAAATGGATGCAAAACTTTCCCAATTGCTTTGCAGGGGTTCTACCCCTTCCATTCACAGAAAAATATATAATGCATGGGGCTAGTCATGCAAATAATATAACACATATATAACATCCTCCCACTTTTGTTTTTCTTCACATACAATTTATTACAATAATACATGATCAGGAACCTAGGATAGTAATTCTCATTGCTTCTCTTCAAGAAGACAACATCTTACTGGTCATATATTTTGTTAAAAAATATACTTCCATTATTCAAATTTTCCACCATTACGAACAAAACCTAGTGTATTCAATTATTTCTATCACAAATTCATATCAATAATATGTTTTTCCTTAGATTGATAATTTTGGTTCTTTAGCTAGAGGATCACGCTCTAACCATCACAATATAACTTTATAACTTTTTGTACCAACTCAATATGTTAACACAATATGTATAACTATATTACTTATTTTATCGCATGAGTGGTCTCAGTGTGTTCAAATTTTGTAGCTAAGAGGCTCACTAGAAGGTATCCCTTAATCATCCAACTGATTGTTCCTCCAAATAGTTTCAACACCAAACCACTTGTACATATTATATGATCCATATCTCAAGCCCAATTTGCATAAAAAATTCCATTTATGTCCAACACTTTTTCCATTATTTTACTTCCATGATAATACAAACCATAACTATTAGTTCCATGAAAATACCTAAAGTCATTCTCACTGCCTTATAATTCTCCTTCCCTAGTTTAGACATATACATACTCAATACTCCCATTAAATGTGGAATGCTTGGTCTAGTATATGCTATTGCATACATCATAATACTAACCGGAATAAAATGTGAAACATAAAACACGTCATCTTCCTCTTCATATGTCATGGATACTTATCTATAGATAAATTTACAACTATAGGAATAGAGTGCTTTATCAATCTAAATTTATGCATACTAACCTCTATAATATTTGTCCTTATATATGTCCTATAATTTAACAATAGTTTCCTATTTCCCAATCTCTTTCAATTTCGATACTCAAAGTGAAATTTTTAGCACCAAAATTCTCCAATTAAAATTTAAAGGAAATATTACTTTTCACATACTGGATTATTTTCTTTTCATTTCCAATAAGAAACATGTCATCCAAATACAAACAAAATAAATAGGATGAAAACCAACTAACCTAAAATACACACAATTATCTCTTTTTCTCCTTGTGAAGCCAAATGCTAATACATAAGTACCAAAATTTTGATACGACATAGTAATTGTTTTAACCGATACACAATTTTTTTTAGCTTACACACAAGATATTTATTTCTCTTCATTCTAAATCCTTCTAGCTACTTCATGCAAATTTCTTTCACTATTTCCCAACATATGAATGCTGTCTTCACATCCATTTTCTACTCAAAATCAAAAGAGACAATAATAGATAAAATAAATATAATATAAATTAACTTGGAAACAAAGAAAAAATTAACCAAAATCTATTCCTCCTACCTAGGAATAAGATTTTACTATCAAAATGTTTTTTTTATTTCTCCAACTTTTCCTTCTACATTCAACTCCATCTTAGAAATCCATTTTCTACCAATGGGCTTTCTTCTACCTAGAAAATCCAATAAATACAAAGCCTCATTCTTTTCCAAAGTTTCCGTTTATTTAATAATGTCCTCTTTTCAAAGGTTACCATCCTTTGAATCCATGCCCTTATTAATAGTTATAGAATAATCACCAAAAGTAAAATTAAAATAAAAATGAAGTGAAATGGCCTTTCTACCTTCCTTATTTTAAAAATTGATCTTCTCAATACTAGAGTATGTAGTTATTCTTCTTTTTATTCCTCTTCTTATATATAGTTTGATTCATCATTCTATTCAAATTCTCTCTCCTTTGGTTCTTTCTCCCTTTCTAAAACTTCTCGTTTCACAAAATCTTTGAATTCTTAAATACCACAACTCAAATATACAAAATATTTTTAGCTTTTGAGTTCCAAAAATTATCATATTACAATTTTATGTGTTTGGAGAATTGCTTGATCAAATGACATGTGGTGGGAATTTTGGGATTTAACCATTCGAGAAAAATGAAGTGATCCCTCGTGAAGTTTCCTAACAAGAAGGCCGACCTATGTGACATTGGCAAGGATGCAAAGCATCATCCATTAACACAAATGAAAGGTATCTTCGAATTAAATAGGTATAATAATTTTAATTATCATATATATTATGAATTTTATATTAAGATAATAGAATACAAGTATATTATATTATGTTTAAAGGACATGTTAGTAGTTTGGGTGATCTTTTTGTTGTGAATAATAAAATAGTTAGATAAATCAAAGAAATATTCTGATGTGATTTTATTCACTAAAAATATTTAGTGAAATAAAATTTACGATAATTTTAGTTACTAAGAAAATTAATATAATAATATTTGCAATAATAATAGTCATAATCAACAATGATATAATGATGTGATAACTAATACTTTAGATATTAGTTTAACATATACTTACGTGTATTATTATTTTATGAAGCCATGTGGATACCAATGAATGACAAGGTAGGATTAGGTGGTCTTAGTATTGATAATAAATCACACTCAAAAGTGACACCAGCGAAAAATTTAAGGATGGAAGTTTATCTTAAAGTTTAACAAACTTGACGAATATTTCTAGTTCCTAATATCCAAATTTTAAAATGTTTGATGATAATTTTATAAAAAAAAAAAACTATATCTCTAACTATTTTATAGTATACAAATTATAATATTGATGATTTTTAAGGTAAAATAATTTTATACCACAAAATTTGGGCGAATTTATTTTTTAGAAAAATGGAAATAAGCGAATCTTTTTTTTGGAAAAAGCATGAAATATTAACCCACATGTGAATATTAGCCCCTAAAAATTTCCCTGACTGACACATGTACTCGGGATTCCACATCAATTTCCATATTTCAATGCAACATTCAAATTGATGTGGAACATTTCATTCAATATTAAAGGGGCTGTAACTTGGTGTCCTAGATTAATAATTCAATGAAATTTATAGAATCAAAATATCTTGATAACTAGAATCCATTGGTAGTATAGAAATGTGATTCAAGTTAAAATAAAGAACTGAGAATTTTATGTAACCCATCTTGAAAAGGTTAGAGTTTAAGTGTGTTACATATATGGCACAATAAATGCAATATATGACTATTTCAACAATCAAGGACTAGATTCGATCCATAAGTTCCCAAAGGATTAGTAGCCATCGGGAATATACCTATATGAAAAATAATTTTTGCATGGGATTAAGAATAGTTGGTCATAAAACCTAATGAATGAGTTCATAAATGAATACTAAGATGCTTAGTAACATGGAAATAAATTCCACTATACCTGGGATTTACTATTTCTATTAATTATATTATGTAAAGAACAACTAGGAAGTGAATTGAAACACAAGTCACAAATTCATTTCTCCCATTGAAGTTTAGTGTGTTGAAATACCATGCATATATAGAGGCTTAGAAGGAAACATATAAAGCATTCCAGAAGTGGTACAAACATATGTTTCTTGAGAGTACCAAATGCTTCTAGAATCAACATGGTGGAGAAGTATAATTATTATATTAATAAATTTATTCACACAATTCTTTTTTCATTCCATGCATGTATAATGAAATTGCTCGAGAGATCCTACCATTGTGTATCATAGAGGACAACATAATAAATGTTATTGCATAATGGAAACATGACAAGAGAAGTAGCATCCCAAGCCAAATGAAGATGTGGAAATCTTGGAAGGATCTAATAATCTCACTAATAGGAACTAAGATATCAAATGAAAGTATGAGAAAGAATAAGTAGAGAAAGACACAAAAGTAAAAGGGAAGAAACCATACACTTTTTCCAAAGTCTAATTTGGAGGGGAAAGACTCTAGTATAGCATCATCTAATTTTGATTATATATATATATATATATATATATTCCCTCACTCCTTACAAAAACATCTAGGATATAGAGGCCATCATTCCTTTATGGGAGCTAAGACAATCACCACTCACGATGTATTTAAATGCACTATATATATATATATATATTACATTAATTAGCTTATGAAAATTCTCTAATACCACTTGGTATAATCCTTCACCAAAGAAACTAAATCATAAACAAGAAATTATAAATATTTAGAATTTTTTATGTTCAAAAACTGTTAAAGTAGGGAAACACATTACAATTAATTTATTTATGGAAATAATATACACTTGACCACTTTCACCTATAGGTGGAGTAACATATGACTTAGATTATATTGGAAAATAATAAAATTTACATCTCTTACATATTATATTTTAAGCACAAACATAACGTCTACTTGTATACATAATACTACACTAGCAATTACTGAACAAGCAAGAAGAGAGAATGAAATTGAACTCAAGTAGACTAAGTAGTTCAAACGACCAATTTATATTAATTAAAAAAATTTGTGTATTATTGCATGAAATAAATAAGTATTTATAATACTTCCTTGAGAGGGAAATAATGTGCACTATGTTGTGATTCCATAGTGCATGCAGATATAAACTAGAAAAAAACTTTACCTTCTTTAGTAAAAGAGTCCAAGAATAGGTTTGTAGGGCCTAAAATATTAGAAGATTAAATAATAGAGATAAATAATGGTAATAATAGTCAAAAATAAGTGAGAATTGAATAAATAAACTATTCATACATCCATAATAGCAAGAAAACCCCAAAAATATGAATAAAAGATAAAAGACACTGTGAAATGTGAGTAAAAAAAGGTTGTGGATGAGGAAATTTCCCAAAAGACTAGATCCAGTGTGAATTCATGGATAAGGTGATTGTATAATAATTAATTCATAAAAATGGATAGGAAATAGTTGTCTCACAACCTAGTCACTTTCTAGTCTTTATCACATGTCATCGAAGGTGGCACCCATTGTTAAATAATTGAATTATTAAAAATAGAAATATCGTAAAAATAGAAAGAAACCCCAAATGCTACGAAATTTCTATTAAATTATAAAAGAAGTAAAACGTGTATCTAATTTACATACATACCAACACCCCCCATAAAGCACAATCAAGAAATGTTAATAAGGGTAGGTCTTTGAAAATTTTATCCATGTTAGTTACTCATGTAAAAACAACTATGTAGGTCCCAAAACTTTGCATACATGTTAGGCACTCTTGTAATAAATAAATTATGAAAAAAAAATATGAAAAAATTTAATTGAAGAGGAAAAATAAACTGGGAATAAACTCCCCCTCAAATGCATATTATGTGTATGATACAATTGGTATGAAGAATTATGGTGTTGCTAATAAACAACTCCATCATGGATTTGTCCTTTGATCATTATTACTACATATTTTGAGAGCCCGTTATATATTATTTGAATATTTTACTTTAATGAAATAGTTTTGAGTTATTTTTTAGTATAAAAAAACTTAATTCAAGGTCTTTGTGTCTATGTAATTTCACACATTAGCTAAATAGCTTTATGTATATTAAGATATGGCCTCCATAGCTTGTGATTTGGAGATGTAACAGAATTTTGATGGACTTATAAATAATATTCTAAAATATTTATTATAAATATGGTCTTAAGCATTTAATACCATCTCAAGGATCTTCTTGATAGAGTGGTGACAATGCAATTGATTCCTATACTACATTAAATGGGGATTTATTGTGTTTTCCATTTGAATTTTCTTTATTTATTTCATGTGTGTGGGTTAAAAGAGAGAAGGAATCTCATTTTTTCATTAAATGAGAGAAAATATACAACCTAATATGATGATATACCTCCCTAACTATAATTTTGTAACCATCCTCCAACTTTCAGATATCATTGAATCCATGGTGAAATCAACTCACTTACCTATGCTTCAGTGTGTAATTTGCTAGATGGGGAGGATATTATTGGAGATATTTCGAACGTAGAACATTTAGAAGTATTCTATAATCAAGGACAACTCTCCATTATCTACACACTTGCATAACTCTGTTGTCATCGAAAAAATAAGATATTTAGTGTAAATTACGAAGGAAGAAAAATAATTCTTTTATGCATCCATATGATTATATGCACTAAAATATAAGATATACGTATAAATTTGATATAAATTGAAACTACTCAATATTTCAAACTGAAAAACAAGAGACACAATCCTACTCTATTGATATGCGGAATGGAAATCATAATTTAGAACAACATGCATAGACATGAAACAACCAAACCCACATGTACACAGTGATTTCTAGGGGAACCTAACTAGGAAAAAACCCTCAAGTCTCTTTTCATTAATCATATGAATAATGAAACTATTACAATTGCTTGCTCTAGCTCTGAGCACAACTTGAAAAAGTGTAATTGTTCTCTCTATTGAATGAGAAAATTTGGCCAACACTTAGAGAATTACTTTCTCATCTTGCCTCCTATTATATTATGTAATCCTTGAGGATATTATATCCTAAAATATAGAAATTCCTCCTATTTTCTTGAACAATTCCCAAGGATTTATCTCTCGACTTCATGAAACAATTTCACACGCAAACTAGTATACAACTCATATTACATTGACCTTGTCTCTTCCACCTCAGCTGAGAAATTAAAATTTCATGCATTCATTAGCTATTTTGGGTTGATTTATCAGTTAATTTACGTATCTCTTAGTTAGGTTGATAGTCCACCGCACAATTGACCTTGAACTGGCTCTATCAACAGTTAAAGGTTAGTTAACTTAGTAAAACTGAAAATAACTGAACAATACTGCTAGAATTTAGCAATCACACATGCATGAAAAAACTCCAAGCCCCCTAACTCAAATTTACTGAGCTAATTAAGTGACAAGAGACATGTCACACTAGTTGACTTCCTTTAGTTTGTCTTGTTGATGTGGAAATTATATTTACTCAATTTGACTAAGGCTAAAGTCAAATTGAGCCTTTCTCACTACATTTTGTAACACTCCCTCTTATCAAGAAATGAAAATTTCACCACCCCTATTCTTCACGTATATAAATCTAATTTACCTCTTGACAATGCATTTTTCAATATGTCAGCATATTTCCCCTCTCTTAGAATGTACTGTAGCAACATAATTCTCCTTTGCACATAATCTCGCAAATTATGAGACCGTATATCAATTTTCTTAGACCTTTCATGAAATACCACATTCTTAGGGAACTTAACGCAACTATGGTTATCACAATATATTTCTATCAGAGTCGTCTCCTAACTAAAAATACCCGCAAGTATTTTCCTTATCCATATGCGTTCACATGTTGTTTGAATTGAAACTATGTATTCAACCTGTGCTGAGTTGAGCACCATAAACCTTAGCTTCCTAATGTACTAGGAAATATTTTTTGACCCAACACTGTACATAAAATTTGAAGTATGTTTCCTCTCTGATTGACTCCTTACACAATCTGCATGAGTGAATCCTTAAGGCTTCACCCCTTTTTTCATACTATACCATAATCCATACTCGGTAGTGCCTATGAGGTATCATAACACATGCTTTTCTTCCTTCCAATACAACTTGGTAGGCCTCACCATAACTTGACTCAGTTAGTTTACTACATAGCACATGTCAGTTCTTCTATTCACAAGATACATGAAATACCATACAAGCTACGTGTAAATGGTAATATCAACCTCTTCAACTAATGTGGCATTCTCCTTCCTCCATTTTGTAGCTAGATGTGTGTCCACAGGCTTACAATTCATGATGCGAAATCTATGAAGCCTTTCAGAGGAATACTTCAATTGAGACATTAAAAATTCACCCTCACACTACCACACATCAAGCTCGAGGGAGTAATGCATTAACCCCATGTGTTTCATCTAAAATTCCCTTGTAAGATACTCCTTGAAAACAAATATAAACTCCTCATCACCTGTCAATATTAAATCATCAACATACAAAAATAGAATAAACAACTTACCATTTATCACAAGGTGATAGATGTTTACATTCTCTTCACTTTTTGTGAAGCCTAATCCACTAAGATAATTATCAATCTGATTTTACCATGCTCGGGGAGCCTATTTGAGACCATACAATTCTCTCATGCATTTTCACACTTGTGACTCCCGATCAAATGTGATCTCAAATCATTCAAGCTTCACTATGTAAATTTCCTCCTCAACAACATCATTTAGAAAGGTAGTCTTCACATCCATTTGGTGTATTTTCCACCCCATCTACAGAACTAATGCTATAATGGATTTTGTTGAGGAATTTCTTGCAACGTGTAAACGTTTCCTCATATTCCACTCCCTATACCTGATAAAATCCTTTGTCCACAAATTTGGGCTTGTACTTTATGATTCTCCTATCAGCTGCATGCTTCACTTTGTAGATCCATATGGAAAAAACCATAGATTTTCCTTCTGGTCTTGGCACCACCTCCAATACATTTTTCTTCATGAAAAATTCATATTCTTCCACCATGGAATCAACCCAAATAGGTTGGGAAACTAGTTCCTAAAATGAAGTAGGATTTGTATAAATGTGTTCTATCATAAGATCCATATAACCATTGTACCTCTCATGTGATCTCCTATATTTGTGTACTCATGTGGGGGCTCCCACATTCTCCCTTATATCTTGCAAGAATCTATCAACTTCTTTGGTTCTCTTTCTCCATGCTTTGGAAGATTATGGTTGAGTGGGTGCCTCCACTATGCCTCTTGCCTTTTCCTTCGCATGTGGACAATCCAAAACCCCTTGAAGCTCATCATAAGGATCCTCCTTTGGAGCTAGAAGCTTCTATTCTTATGGTGTAATAAGTTCTCATTTCAAGAAGCATAGAATAGCCTTCTCCTCATCGAACTTCAAATCTCTCCTCATAATTGACATCTTTAGTGAATTCTAGTATGAATCTTTCGAGCAAGTGTACCAAAAAGGCTTCACTTAAGCCATGAGTGACTAATGTCCCTAAAAATAGATGTGTTCGTTTAATTTCTTAGATATTCAATAGAAATTTAACGCAAATCCTCCAAAACAATTGATCTATTCAACAGAAGATGTTAAACAACAATAATAAGGAAATAATATAAAACCCTCAACCATGGACAAAGCGATTTAAAATGAAAAAGTGATATTATTATTACACCTGGTGAAGGAGACTTGTAAAAATGTGACAAATCCCCCTATATGGGATGGGTTATTTGGTTGTCCTCATTTCTTCAGTATTCATATCTCTCTCTTTCTCTAATGTATGAAACCCAAATAATGTGTGTTGAACTCATATGGAGCTCGATTGCTAAAATATGATAATAATGACGATGATAATGATCATGGTGAGTAATCGATGGAAAACCCTCTTATTTATAACAAAATATTCAGTTACTCTCGAAAATGGATAATAATAAAATATTATTAACCAAAATTTAGAACTTAACCACTTGGAATATATTATTATATCTTTTTGGAGAGGGAAATGATATTTAAATGGGTTGAATATATTTGTTTAGAAATAATAAACAAACAAATGGTTTATTTACTGTTTCAAGGATGTGGTTAAGGAATAATAAAAAAATAATGATTTTTTAATCATTCCTCGGTGATTTAGTCAAATTTGACAAGGAATATTAATTAAATAATGATTTAATTAATTATTCCTAGAGAAAAAAAATGGTTTATTTCATTATTTTTCATGATTGGGTAAAATTTGACAATGAATATGTCTGTGGGGTCTTGGTTAAGCGCTGATGAAGCGGGATTTTAAGGCACTCATCATAGGTTTAATTCCCTTCCCCAATTGGGGTGTTCTATCTAGACATGTTGATGATAATGTAGTCCTACCAAATTTGCAAAAAAAAATGTGATAATGAATATTTATTAAATAATAATTTAATAATTCTTCCAAGAGGAAAATCAAATAAATAATGATTTATTTAATTATTTCTCATGGGGTTTTTAGTTTTAACTAGAATTAATTTCATAAAATATTTTTTATGAAATTATTTCCTATAGTTAAATAAATTTTACTATGGTAAAATTGGTCTCACATGGCGTATTTCAATCCACCTAGGTAGAAATGGGTAGGTGATCATTTTTCTAAGATAAAATATTTTCCCCCAGTGTATGAGTGTTAGGCACAAATCATATGACCAAAATACACTGTAAGGACATAATCAATAGACACTAGAGAGAGAGAGAGAGAGAGAGAGAGAGAGAGATAACTGAAGTGATACAAGGACAGACAAAATAGAGGGGGTGAGGCCTACTAACTAATATAAGTCTCCCTTTGTTTTGGAGTACATGATCTCAATGAGGCAGGGGAGGGATACCTATACACATTGGACAAATGTGTACCAAGAATAATGATGAGCCCATAAATGTGGGATTGAGCTACAAAGTACATGGTACATGATATGCTGCCATCAATGTGCTAGGAAGTAATATAATAAATCCCATAGAAATAATGTTCCTGGAAAAATATAGGTCATGATTGATTAGAATAATATCTCAGTACATGAGAGATAATGCTCCTTGATCTATCATGGGGATGGGGGATGAAAACCAAAGAATCTCTGATAAACATGAAAGGGCTCTGAAGGCCTAAATGGATCCTTGGACTCAGACATGCATGTTGTGTGCATTGCAGATAGCTGGAACCAAACCCATCAAATCTACAGAACTACATCTAAGGTTGGAACATAATCTAAGGCCATATGGGCATGTGGGGGGCTACCTAAAGGGCCAATCCCTCATGAGGTCTAAAAAATCTCACACACACCTAGGAATCACTAGTATAATCTGCTGGAGCACCAAACCATCAAGTGTATGTTTCTCAATCATGCAATAATGAGTTGGGGTCGAGCATGTTAGAAACACCCAAGTCAAAGGAAAATGACGATTCCATTTTCTTGATCGGAGGCACCGAAACATAATAAATATGGAACCAAGATACACCACCCTCTAGACCAATGCATTGAAGTCGAGAGAAGAGGGCCCGCCAGAGTTAAGGAAATGAGGAATCCATAAATAAGGAACAAGGGATCATATGAAAAAGAATAATGGATTGACACTAGGGATAATTAAGGAGGAAAATTGAGCAGTGGACTAATTATTTCCCTTATCAGAGAATAAAATGCATGTTGAATTTGCAGTGGCAGCCTTGATTCTGGAGGGGATGATGATGGTTAGTATAGATAGAGGCCAAAAATGGGAAACATGGCATGAATGCAATGAAAATATGAATGGAATAATTTAATAGGACATGATGGGACTCGGGACAGACTCCATAAATGAAAGGATGACTCATCTCGAATTCTCTGAACAAGTGTGACTTGATGATATTACCACACAGGATAGGCCCAAAGAGACCATAAAAATATGAGAAAATAATGTTTTACCATGACGAAAATCGACACACGAGGTGAAAATTTCCAAGGCAACGTGTATCGAGTGATATGTAGCTTATATGAATAAATTCGGTTTGAATTGGAGGCAAAGTGAAACCTCATGGAAAAAATGGATTTTGGGTGAAGTGTCAAATTACTAACAGTAAAGAAATGCCCATTATAGAACTTGTTGAGATATTTATAGCAGTCCTAACTATTCGTCAAACTAATCTATGGTTTGGTCACAATGGGCGATGCAACGAACTAAGATTTTTCCTATAAAAGGGTTTCTTTCCTCCAATTTTAATTCATGTTCTAAGTGATATGCGGTGAATTTGGAGAGGAGGAGGAGGGCATAATATTGTGGATATCATAGTGTAAAAACTGACCATCAAAATCAAGATCCATCTGTTGGAGGTAGGTAGCCTAACCTTACTCTACATTTCCATCGGTTTCCATTTCAGATTAGGGTCTCAACTATTAGTGGTAGACTGCTGCCCATCCTCACTATCAAAACACATTTTTTTGGCTATTTCATATATTTGGGAACACATATGTGGGCCCAGGAATAACGTCCATGTAGTTCTAAAGGCAGAAACTAGGTTTTGGACTATAGAGGTGGACTAGGGGAGGTGTTCTGTTAACCTGGTGAGATTTGAGAATAAGTTGGTTTGATGGTTGTCTTTCCCTATCAAGTGAGAAAAAATTA
This sequence comes from Pinus albicaulis, assembly GCA_034641835.2. Lineage (NCBI taxonomy): Eukaryota > Viridiplantae > Streptophyta > Pinopsida > Pinales > Pinaceae > Pinus > Pinus albicaulis. Next base: position 626,300,074 of record CM076579.1, read on the forward strand.
TTGTGTTTATAGGTATTTCAAAGCTAAAGATTAACTTTCATGAATGACACTTAGACATTCTTTAGAATAATATTAAGGGAAATCAGGCAGTGACAAGAGTATTGAATCTTTATGGGGTTATCAAGTTGTTGGAGAACCCACTAATGACAGTAGGTTAGCCCTTACTATCAGGGAATTTCAACTACTGGGATCTATATTAGGAGGCCTTTATAGTGCATCGGCACAAGGCCGAGCTCAAAAATCCAGGATATCTAATTTTTTACCAGACTGCCCCCGCTAGAGGTGGTAGGAGATATACACCCACTGATGCCTCGTGTGAGGTAGATAGGAGAGTTTTTGGACCTCCATTATAGACATGTTGGTCGTGAAAATGACACGACCATCATGATAAATAACATGGAGAATTTAGAGACATGAGCTGTAGTCACAACAATCATTTGGATCTTGGGAAGTCATGCCTTTCATCACACCACTAGATGGAAGATGATGTTGGTAGAGAGTGTTTTGGGAGGGACCTATTATGGGTGGTCCTAGATGATCCTGTTGTCGTTGAAATGATAGTTAACACTATGAAGGAAAGGAATCAATGAGAACTGTCCATTTGGGACAATTTTGTGTTCCTTCTTCTTTAAAAATATCCCTACCATCTGTCCACATGTGCAGATCTAGGATGGGGGGCCACAAGAACCTAGGATGCACCATTGGGAGAAGCTACTATGACAAGGTTGAGGAGGGGGTCTCGGATGAGTGTTCGAACCAAATTTTTTTCTTCATTGGGATCAGATGCTATTCTACATATATGACTATCCATATAGTGGTATGAAATTTCAAGGTGATCCTGACTTGCCACTTCTTGAGGAACGAGCATGGGGTCTATATGGTAAGAAAAAATTTATATTTTTGTTGCATATAAATTTTTAGAATATGTATGTGTCAATTATACTTAAATGAATGGTATGCAGATATATAATTGATAAAACTAACAGGATATGCATGAAAAAGCAAAGCACCTGGGGCTACATATCAGGGTGGATCGAAATCACAACAAAGACCATACAATGATTCTATGTTGTAGGACCTCCATCGTAGATGTGGTGTGATACTAACCGGGGTGTCAGAGCGTGAGTGTCATGAGTTATAAGATTTGTATATGGATGAGTTCACTAGTATTCCCTCAGTGTAGAGAGGTATCATGTGGCGCATGGTGTTGGTTGGTCACGAAGTTCAAGATCTATGAGCTGGTGGTATGGAGCAATTAGCTTGAGAAGCTCCAGATGATAGTGAATTGCAATAGGGCATATGGTTCCCATTTTTTAGTTATGTATCATGTTATGGGCTTGTCAAATGAATTTAGAGTAGTGTACTTGAACACTTATGTTTTTTATGTCATGAGAAATAATATGACTATGCATATTTTTATATGAGGATTGTATTTTTCCATTTTTTTATATTATGGTTGTCTTATGTTATACATGTGATAAATTCCAATCTATAATGTTTTTAACAATGGTATCTATGTAGTTATTTTTTTCTCTAGGAACACGAATGAATGTAATGGATTTAAATTTGTGTGCCAAAAGCTTAACTCGTAGGTACTTTCTAAATAAGACATGATTATGCACATGATAAATGCCATTAAATTTCATGAAAAGTAGTAGGGAATCAAGATGACCATGAAGCTAAAGGATTTGATGATGAAGGGAATCAAATAACAAACATATTAGAACATCATATTCAACCTGGTTATTGGTTTCAAATCCAAGCCATAAGCCATTGGAGTGAACTAACAAATGAAAAGGGGTAAAAATGGCCCAAGTTGTCGATGCTAGATTCCTGGAGAAGAAAATCGCATGATCGACATAACCAATATATGGTGTGGATGATGGATCCTTATGAAAGATGCAATAAGACAATGATTGAGAGGCTGGGTTCAATGGAGGCTAGCTAAATGCATAAGAGAAACAGATGAATTCATTTCAATGGGAAATGCTATGGGTAAAAATTCTTTAGGTAAAGTTCACTACGAGAGTTAGGAATGAGTTGGACTTCAAAATAATATAAAAGCTATGCCCCCTTTCCCAAATCCCTATCAATGATGTAAAGTACTAAACATAATGGTTTGAAATTCCCATGCCCAAGAATTTGTGATCAGCGGTTGTCATTGATGTCAACCCAAGCAGCACCAGGGGCTAACCCAATATTTCATGGGAATTTTGACCTACCAAATTAATATATTCTAGGTAAATAATTTTTTTTATGGTTTCTACTTTTCGATATGTTTCCATTGATATATGGCACGCCATGTAATTCTTCACGGTTTGAGAGATATTCATGTTTGAAGTTTGTACCCCCGGTTAGTGGGCTAAAACCCCATGGGGTTGGGGCATGGGTCATTGAAAAGTCATAATTAATATATTTTAAGTTCCTAAAATCCCTCCCGTTAAATTGTTGGAAGCCCCTCTCAACTTAGAGGAGTTATATAAATTGTGATCTTGTATTTCCTCCTTCATTAGGGATTGAGCATCTAAAACTAGATAACCTTAGATTTTGCTCTAAAATTTTTTATACGAAGGTTCAGAAGCTGAAATATTTATGAGGAAAATCCGAAATATTGAGGAAGCTTCTATAAAAAATTTAGATCATTTTATTTTCTTGAGACATGTAGTCTATGGAAGTCATGTAAGTCATGGTTTTGTAGGCTCTGAAATTCATCTCAAAGAAGTGACCTTGGTAAATTTGTCATAACTCTCTCTCTGAGTATCGGATTGGAATATAAAAAATGAAGAATATATAATGTGTACTTATCTCTGTACATTTCAGAATCCAAATGAAAAGCATTGACATGTGGCACGTCATGTGAAGTGATCTCTCTTCCAGAAAGCAGTCCACAAATGCGGGCATTGTGAGAGATTGGGTATAACTCTCTCTTGAAGAATCCAAATTGGGTTAGACATATATCATGGGAAAGATGAATAAGAGGAATACTACAGGACATAAAATCATATATTGAGGATCTGAGATAACATATATACACCATATTCAATATCGAGCTCCTAGAAGGAAAAAAAAGCTAGATCATGTGTTGTCAAGGGTTGCAAAGGACCAGACTTTCTAGGGCAGAAAAGTAAAGAAAGGTGTAGTAGAGGGTAGCATGACAAGAGAAATCAAGGTGCAGAACATCAGCAATAATTTCATCACATGAAGTCTTCAAGTGGGCAGCACTACATATAATCATTGTAAAGGTATCATTGTACTAAGTCATTGTACATGCATCATTGTACAAATTGTACAAGTGTCTATCTTCCAAGAGTTGAAGAGGTAGTGTCAGGAGGTCTAGGATCATCATTAGGTGGTTGTGTCATAGTTGGGGTTATGGTCTAATGTATCTTCTTGTTCTACATCATTCTATATCATTGTAAAGTGGACCATGTTCCCTGGTACGGGAGTCCATTCTTATTTTATTCTTCTATCGGGTGGTAGGGTGGTGCTAGGGTGAGTTGTAGCTCATTGGGTGTTGGGGCATCTGTTCAATTGACTACTGAAGAATCTCAGGTAGTAGAGCGTCCATCCAGTGGGAGCTGGAGAAGAATGCTTTTCTAGATTCTAGGAAGTTGGAGCTTTATTTTCAATTGGAGTTGAATATTAAAGAATTATTAGAAAAGCATTAGGTGGTTTTTTTCCTGGAGTGGGTTTCCACCTTAAAAACTATGTGCATTTGCGTTTCTCTTGTTTGCTGCTATCATTGTACAAACACTGATAATAATTGAATATTAACTAATTCTCTAATTGAAAGGAATATTGATTCACTGCACCACTCCCCCCCCCCCCCCTCTCAGTATTTCCAACAAGAACATCATGAACTCGGTCATACACAATAATAAGGTCAACTTCGTGAAATGTATGAGGGTGTAATTTACGGTCATACCGAGATTTGGTGTGCTTTTTGGCCGCTTCAATGGTTTGCAATGAAACATGACGATATTCACTGGCGTGCTCAAGCATAATAAGTCATTTTTATAAAGGTTGTGTTTCCACGAGGATTTATACGGAAAGGTGAAGGGAGTGGATGCATGTGGTGTATTGAATGGGATAGATAAATCCAACTTGCTTGAGCTTATCGAGTTCAGTTTTAATGGCCTGGGTCTCAAATTTTGATGTATAGGAATGGCATCGGTGGATGTGTCTATATGGTGTTGAACAATGACCGGATCAAGTCTGGGAATTTCATAATAAGACCAGGTGAAAAAATCACACAATTATTTTAATAACTTGTTGTAAGCATCAATTTCTTCTGGGGTGCACTGTGACCCCAAGGTAATGTTTTCTTTGATTATTGGTTTATTTAAAATGTCTATATTAATGGTAGGAGAGATATCATACATGTTTCCTTCTTCAAAAGCATATGGCATAGGGATGGGATTTCTAAACTAACTGAATTCACCATGGAGGAATTCTTTAGACTAAACAATATATTGGTCATGGGTTTGATGTGGAAGGAAGTATGCACGATGGTGCATATCATCCCAGGGAAAATCATGGGTGGTCATGGCATCCATAATTTCTTCATCTTAAGGGAATATGGGATGAATGGAGGAAGGGAGACCACATGATATGATGTATCTACCTTGCACATAATCATGAGAGATATGGTTAACATACGCATCATTGAAAGGTGTAGACAAAGAGATAGTAGATGAAACATCTATCAATGTTGAGACTAGGGTGTTCGAAGAGGGAGGTTCGACAGAAGCACTATTGGGAACTCTAGGGGTGTTCTCATTTTGGGATGTCATGGATGATGATAGGTAGAGAACAATGATTGTAGTGTGCATAATCACCAAATTGGGGGGGGGGGGGTATCACAATGGGTGCTAGAGTCCTCTTTTTCTGGTTTAGTGGTGGGACCAGAACTCACAAGTAGAGGAGTAGATGATCCACTATTAGTGGCCTCTATTTTACCAAGCTCTTGAAGGGTATCGTGAAAATATTCGAGGCAAGAAAAATGATGAGAGTAGTGGCCATAGTTATCGCACAAAGCAAATGGGTGATTTGTACGTAGTGAATTATTATTTCTAATAGGTTTAGGTAAGTCAACATGGAAATCCAAAATGTTGGCATCAGGGAAAGTATCAATGCCCATAGGTTTTAGATGAGGTATTTCAGGAAAGCCCATAGGTTTTAGATGAGGTATTTCAGGAAAGTTATTAGTGGCATGCCAAAAAAAATCACAGAAATCACACAGTGGAGTAGGCTTCAGAGGCTTAGGTGGAGTTGGAGTTGTTTGGGGAGCCTTTCCCTTAGGTTCCTTCTTTTTGGCTTTTCCCCCCTCACCAGATCCTTTCACAAAAGGAGTGGGATCCTGATGAGGTTGTTGTGGAGATAAAGCAAAGGAAGCGATCATAGAGACCTGTTGGACCGAGTGTTGGACCGAGGTCAAAGTAGTATAGGTTTTAATTTGATATGGTGGAGTGCTTTTTGGGGGATTGATGTACTAGAATGGGATCCCCAAGTTAATATTTGGTAAACTAAATGTATCCATGATAAGATCATAAAAGATTCCAAGAGGAGGAAATAAAAACGATATCTGACCTATAGGATAATAACCTAGAGGAATTAATCCCAGATGGTTAAGGCCGAGAGGAATAGTTAATAGTTAAAAATGAGGAGGAGAGACACCCGCAGAAGGAAGAGGTCCTTTAGGAGTTGATTCGGATGGTTGGATCGGGTGGGAAACAATAGGTGGCAGTGGTGCTGGCTATTTTATGGCCATACCAAAAAGCTTGTGAGTAGATCCTAATGTTTGTAACATGGAAATAGTGGATGATCTGGGCTCAGAAAGGGTATGAGATGGACCATAGTATGCACCAAGAAATATGGAATATTTATAGACTCCTAGAGAGACATTGGTGTGAGGTGACATATATTGATTACAGGCCATGAACAAGATGGTAGAATCAGTTGATGTCTGAGACTTAGGATCGTAATATGTCAACTGATTGATGGTGATGATATTTATGTTAAAGAGGAAACACATATTATGGTGAACCACAAATATGACAGAAGGCATCACATAACTATAGCTATGACCCAAAATAATATTGTAGTCCAAGGGGGCATCAATTACTTCTATGTCAAAGAAAACAGTCTTTCCAGCAACTGTGATAGGAAAATTGTGTTACATTCCAAGGGCCTATGAAGGGTTACCATCCCAGGAACATAAAGTGATAGTGAATGGGAACAGATAAGGTGACCCGAGTTGTTTCCAAACACTAGCAGCCATCACACATGTGGAGGCACCTTCGTCAATGATACACCATTGTATAATGGCATTTCCTATTGAGACTAGTATTTGAAAAGAAAGAGATAAAGGAAATGGAAGATGTTATGAATTTTGAACATCGAAGACGATCAAGTGATTATCTAAATGGTCCATAATGCCCAAAGCAGATAGTAGATCTTTCCTTTCGAATGGGCATGTCTGGAGAATTTCCAACATTGACATAGTAGCAGGAGACTCTGCCATGTCATAGACTATGTTATATGTGTGGGAGGCTTTGGCTTAAGCAGCATTACGACGTAATATCCCTTTGGGGATATTTGGTATGACCTCTACAATACGATGGGGGATCTATAGGGGACCATTTGGTGGCGGGATAGTCTTACCATAATTGAGTCTGGAGGTTGACCTAGGTGGTATTTACCTCATCAAAGTTCATCATGAGAATCTAGTAATTAGGGTGACTAGAGCACTGAGGTGGAGGAGTGGCCTGACCTTGTGGAATTTTGGTTGCGAGGTATCCTTGCTCAGGAAAAGGATTAATGATCACAACTGATTGAGGTCGAGAAGTGGTGTGAGGAAGTGACAACATGGGTTTTTGTCCTCGAGAGGATTCATGGGAATCCCACATTTGACACATTTTGGGTAAAAGGGGAAAATAATGTGTGCAATGGCTGTATACACAACAAAATGCACATGGATTATTCGTATGAAGAGAATTTTTCTTCTTGGACTGATCCTCATGGTGTTGGGTTATGGTATTTGGCTACTTCCCTTGGGATGAATTTGGTTGAGTACCTTGGCTACCCTGATTACCTTGCAGTTGTTGGTTCTGGCTCTATTTCCAATTATTATTTTTGTTTTAATTTGGGGGATTGGTCATGCTCTGTTGATCCTACACTTGACCTTGAGAAGGAGGTGGTTGTTGTGCCATAGATTGAGGAGGCATGGGAGGGGTAAGTTGCTGATGGCTAAGGGGTTGGAGCACTTGGCAGTGCATAAGGATAGTAAGGAGATGGGGAAAAATTTTGGTAAAAAATTCAAGAAATAGTTGGCCTTGGCATCTATTGATGTGGTTGGGAAAATGCATAAGAGATGCCTGGACGAGGATACAAGTTTCCTAGAGGAGGGGGATAAGTGTTGGAGGAATTGGTCCCCCCCTTAGGGTGACCGTAATGCGTCTAAGGAGGAGCATATGACAATGCGGGGGAAAGGGATCCAACGATATCATTAGCAGCATGAGATGCATTTGGTGCAGTGGCACCACCAAGTCTAGGGAGGTTTGGTAAAACTATATAAACATATCCTATTTGGGCATAAATCATGTCATATTTTAAGGCTATCTTGAGAACTTCTTCCTCTTTGTGACCAAATTGAGGTCCAAATATTTTCCTATGGGGTCTAAGATAATTCCAAGAAAACAATCCATATAGAAACGATCATAAAATGAAAGATCTCTACACATGATCCTTCTTCTACGCCATTCTTGTACATGGTCAGAATGGTGGGTGGAAGATGTTTGGCTGAATAAGGTCAATAATTCGATACCAATATCGTAATGAAGAGGTAAATAGAAATATGATACTAATTCTTTAGCAAGAGTCACAAAAGTGGAATGAGAGGTAGAGGGCTGGTCTATATAAAACTTCATAGCATCTCTAGAGAGTGTGTGTTGGAATAACCGAAGATGTATGGAGTCATCAGTTACAGAGTTTGATGAACACCACATATGAAAGAAGCAAACGTGATTGGTGGGGTTTTCTCTTGGGTTTACCTAAAACTTAGGGAAGTCAGAAGGAAGCTTTCTTGGCATAGCTAGCAAACCAAGAACATGGAGAATGGGGTTTTTGATTAACAGGTTAAAATATGGGAGACTTAAACCAGCCACAAAGGGGAGAAAAGGGGTAGCAGTGACCATAGCTTTAGCGGTTCCACTGATGGTATTAACCAGGTTGGGACCAAGGTTACCTCCATGATTTATTTAACCTATATTCATTGCTAACATGGTGGCGATATGAGGCTATGAAAATGCAGAATGAGATGAAGAACTCAATGGATCAGTAGAACTAGAGTCGGAAGAGGGACTCGATGGAGGACTAGGAGGATTAACTTGAACCTCACGGGGTGGAGTAATATGTTCTAACAGAAGATGAGGATGGAGACCTCATATTCTCCATGGTAAACAAATAGGGGATAAAATGATGTCAAGACACATATGAAATTGAAGTATAAAGGATGATAGAGATAGAAGAGTAACAAACAAGAAGCAAACATCTAGTGTAGTGGTTCCAAGTGTAAAATATCTATTCTAAGATATAATCTAATGCAAGCAAGAAAGTGATATAAAAATAAAAATTACCTCTAATAAATATCATCTAAATCCTCAAACAGACCTAAAATATACTGTTCTAGATGACCTTTCAAATAACTTCATGCTCACGGGATCTAATCCCCACAAGGCACAACTGCCCAAAGAAAGGTAAGGTAGAGAACCGACTTCTTCAAACAAATAGTCCTATAAGGATTTTTCCTAATATAGGCCACTAAGGTTACCTTCACCCCATGGGATTGGTCGAGCCTTGAGCTTCTTGGTAAGTCATACAATGCAGATAATTCCATACCACAGTTTGGATAGCCCCAAGGAGAGCCGCTCAGAGGATGTCCTAGTCTACCCCCCTCTAAAAGAAGTTTCTGATACACTCTGGATTTAACCATGGGATGGTGAAGTATTTCAAGCTCCCTATTAACTCAAAATTCTATGCCTCAATCTATGTGATTGATGGGTGTTATTGGAAGCCTTTCCCACTGATCCTACACCTAACTGCAAATATTTTTTTATGCATGATTCCTAAGTGGTCTTAATCTTTGTGAGTTAGATTTATTAAGTGGCATGTGTAAGTCTTGGCCTGGTGTTGTTAACCAACCTATCTTCCGCTTTAAGTGTGACTGTGTGAAACGAAGTGTTTATTATGGATGATTTAATTAAGCATGTTTTATAATGATGCAAAAATGGTGCTAAAATAAAATGTTGAAAACTATAAATAAAAATGAAATAATAGAAGTAAAATAAACAGTAAATCAAGCATAAACCCTACCAAAATAAGGCTTAAAACAACACTACTAGGAGAGGCAAAAAAGAAATTAAAACACACTAAAAATTTCACAAGATCTAATTTATATGGGACTGGGATCTAATGACTCTATACTACTAAAAATGGTGCAGAAAAAGAGAAAAAAACCATAGGGTAAAAAGCTGCAAAATATAGGGAAGAATTTTTCGAACCTAGGGAAGAAAATGAGACCCTAAGGGGGAAGGACAAACAAAAATCAAGATGTTTTTTTGGATTCTAAAAAAACTTATCTTAAAGGTCTGCAAAAATAATGGATCGGACCCTCAAATAATGGATGAAAGTACTGAAAATGTTAGTCTACCTACTTAGATGAACCATCCCTACAAAGGTGGAACTATATTGAAACCATATGGGGATATTTATACTTCAAAGAGACAAATTGAGCATATTTAGGCCTGATATGGATTGGAAAAGAGGTCCAACACCCCAAAACAGTGCTCTGGGCAACCCATAAAAAGTTCCCATAAATTTAAAAAAAAATAGTTTTTGCCTTGTTTTCAATGGAAAACACATATTTTGAGGCATAAAGAGCATTCTAGACTATAAAAAATAGTTTATGGACTGAAAAATGCATTTTTATCTCCTTAATTATCAGGGGGCATGTGTCAGACATATTTTTCGTCTCTTGTTCGACTGGTACCTGTCACCTGCGGAAAATAAAAAAAAATTATCATAACTCACAAAATTAACTAAATAAGGGAATAAAAGCTGAAAATATACATCAAGAGACTGAGAAATAGGTGAAGAAAAACCTTAATTATTGAATTTGTTGGTCACCTAGGAATCTCAATTACACCAATGGAGCCACCATTTGTTAGTGTGAGGTTTTCTAGCAGGTGTACCAAAAAGGATTCACTTAAGCCATGAGTGAATAATGTCCCTAACAAAAGATGTGCCTTTTTAATTCCTTGGATATGCAGCAAAAATTAAGGAAACTCTTTCAAAACAACTGATCTATGAAGCATAAGATGTTAAAGAACAATAATAAAGAACTAATGTAAGAACCCCAACCATGGACAAAGCGATTTAAAATGAAAAAGTGATATTATTATTACACGTGGTGAAGGAGACTTTTACAAAGGTTATAGATCCCCCTCAATGGGATGGATCCTTTAGCTATCCTCATTGCTTCATTATTCAAATCTCTCTCTCTCTCTCTCTCTCATGTATGAAACCCAAATAATGTGTGTTGAACTAGGATGGGAGCTCGATAGCTAAAATATGATAATAATGATGATGACAGTTGTCATGGTGAGGAATGGATGGAATACCCTCTTATTAACCACAATATAGAACTTAATCACTTGGAATATTTTATTATATTTTTTTAAAGAGGGAAAATATATTTAAATTGGTTAAATATATTTATTTAGAAATAAAAAAAAACAAATGATTCATTTACTATTTTGAGGATGTCGCTAAGGAATAATAAACAAATAATGATTTATTTAATCATTCATGCATGATTTAGTCAAATTTGATAAGGAATATTAACTAAATAATGATTTATTTAATTATTCCTAGAGAAAAATCAAATAAATAATGATTCATTTAATTATTTTTCATGATTGGGTCAAATGTGACAAGGAATATTTATTAAATAACCATTTAATAATTATTCCTGAAGGAGTATCAAATAAATAATGGTTTAATTAATTATTCCACAAGGGGTTTCTAGTTTTAACCATAAATAATTTGATAAACCATAAATAAAATATGGTTTATCAAATTATTTCCTACAGTGAGAGAAATTTTACTATTGTAAAATTGGTCTTACAAAGCGTTTTTTGATCCACCCAGTGAGAAATGGTTAGGTGATCATTTTTTGATGATAACAGTGAAGGTAAATATACCTAGTAATTGTGTGGAGTTTCGGTGTATCTTAAAAAAACTCCCAACTCTCTTTTAGGCTCAAGTTTCTTCGTTCACTCCTTGAAGACATTACAATAAACTGAATCTCCAAAAATTTTTAGATGAGACACATCACGCTTTCTCCTAGAGAGGGCTTCTTCTGGTATGATGATACCAAGTATTCTATGATGACTATTGTTCTACAACTAGGCTACATTATTGCATGATTTTACCCATAAATGTAATGGCAACCCTTAATCATGCAGCATGGTTCTTTTTTCTCCCACTATTATTCTATTCTTCCTTTCAACTACCTCGTTCTACTATGGGTTATGGGGTGTTATTAGTTCTCTTCGAATGCCCTCTATAGCACAAAAATAATTGAAGGCATGTGAAACAAATTCACCTCCATTCTCACTCTTGAGATCCTTCACGTTCATCCTAGTCTCCTTCTCAGCCAATGCACTGAATTAAAAAAATATAAGAAAACTTCATCCTTCTTCCCCATGAAGAAGACCCAACATTTTCTAGAGAAATAACTAACAAAATTACCATAGTAATTATGTCTTATTGTGGAGGTTGTGAAAAAGGGTCCACAACCATCGAAGTGGAATTGTTAGAAGATTACATCTACTTTGCTATCTTGACCATGGAATGTGGATTCGACATATTTCCCTAATGTACAACCCTTGTAGATATCATGCTGGTCAAGGGAACCTTTAGGGAAATCAATGGTAATTCGTTGCATGATTTTTAAGGCCCCATGGTGTAAATGACCCAATATCCTGTTCCATAATCCTCCAACATCTTAACTCTCCACCATTTTAGCCTTACTGCTCAATCCCGTGCAATATCCATCCTCAAGATTGTATAGGTTCTTCACTCAAATCTTGTTATAATTCACTTACCTAGTAGCTATGTGTCCCAAAAATAATTTCCCTTTACTAAAAATAACATCATAGGCATGATCCTCAAATAATGCTACAAATACCAGATCCTTCTTTAGACTTGGTATGTACATAACATATTTGAGGTGAAGAGGAGTGACCTTCTCCGTCTCAAAGTTGACAGTACCAATTTCTATAGAATTGTACCTCCCATCATCCCCCAATTCAATATGCATATGGAGATCGTTCTCCTCTAGGCTACTGAAAAACACCATGAAATAGTGTGAAAAACCACAGAATCAAGGTACCACACACTCCCTACAATATTGTTGGCCATGCATGCTATTAGGATGAAGTCTCCTCGTGAAGGCTTCTTGTTCAAACACTTTCTTGTATAGTGCTTGAATCCTTGATACTAGAAGCATTTTATATTTATCAAGTATTTCTTATTGTCATTATTTTTTATGGATTTGACTTTCCTTTGGGTCTTCTTTCCTTTTCCCTTCTCCCTCTTTCCAACCAAGGAAAAATTATCTTCATCCTCAGCTTTGGATGATGTTCAGTCTCTATTATTTTTCCTGAACTCTTCTTAAAAAAATCGTACTACAACCTTTCCAATTTCGATAAATTTTCCCTTCCATTCATAGTGTCCTTGTAGTTTTGCGAATATTTTGGAAGACCTATAAAAGCTAGTCTCATCAGGAAATATTTTTTAACATTCGCCCAAACCCCTCCAAGCTCATAAAAAAGTTGTGTAAATATGGAGAGATACCGCAGAATACTATCATTCTTATGCATTCTTATGTTTCAAAGTTTGTCTTTTAGGGCTAATTTTGTATGGTCACTTATATTTTTGAATAGCTCTTTTATTGTCTTTCACATAGAAAATGATGTCTCTTTGAATGGATATTTGATACCACATGGTCTCTCACACCTTCTAGAAGAATTCTCCTCGCCTTTGCAACATCAGTCTTCCATTTGGCTAATTGTTATGCAACAGATTGGTGGGGTTTGGAAATGTTATTTTTAACATATTATAATATGTCATTATCATCAAGAACTACTTCCATTCAATTTATCCAAGCTATGAAATTTGAGCTACCATATAGGGCATACTCCAATATCAGTCCGTTGAAATACATTCTCCTATATATGAAGAAAAGTTATTGCACTGAAGCTGCAAATTCAAAATTATTGAGGTACAAATTAGAAATATTGGTTCTAGTTTTATTTCAGGGCTCTGATACTATATATAAATTTGATATAAATTGCAATTGTTTAATATTTAAAACTATAAAAACAATAGAAAGAATTCTACTCTACCAATCTAAGGAATGGAAATCAAAATTTAGAACAACATGCATAAACATGCAACAAGAAAAAACATAAGTACAAAATGATTTCTAGTGGAAACCAACTGTGGAAAACCCCTGAAGCATCTTTAAATTAATCAATTTAACAAAGAAACTATTACAATTTATTTCTTGAGCTCATAGCACAACCTCCAAAATAATAATTTCTCTCTGTGTCTCATGAGAAAATATCACCAACACTTAGCAAATTATTTTCACATATAGCCTCATATTTCCTTGCGAAATCATTGAGGAAATTAGTTCCTAAAAGACAAGAATTTCCTCCTATTTGATTCTGCAATTCCCAAGAATTGATCACTTGATTTCATGCAACAACTGTACACTCAAAAAAGTATACAACTCATGTTACACTGGCCTTGTATCTTCCACTTCAGCTGAGGAATTCAAATTCCATGCATGAATTAGCTACTTTTGGTTGATTAATCATTTAACTTATAGATCTCTGATTTATATTGATATCCCACTACACAATTGACTTTGAACTAACTTTATCGATAGTTAGAGGTTAATTACCTTAATAAAACTGAAAATGACTGAACTAGATTGCTAAAATTTAGCAGTCACACATACATGACTAAAATCCAAGACCCATTACTTGAATTTATTAATCTAATTAAGCTACAAAAGCCATGCCACACTATCTAACTACCTCCAAGTTGTCCTGTTGATGTGGAAATTCTATTTACTCAATTTGACTAAGGCTAAAGTCAATTTGATTCATTCATGCTACATTTTTTAACAATATATCTATCTAATGATGATGTAACGGTAGTAAAAAAGTGATCCATAGCTTGATCCTTTGGCCGATTATCATCATTATTCTTCTTGATTTTTTTTAGTATGAAATCTATTAGGTTGTGTTGAAGTATTTTTTTTTCCATAAGGTCATTGGTATTCACAATAAAATAACTCTTTAGATGAAATCTTCCAGTACAAGGATTACAATTATGTTCTCTCCTTTGTAGGTTTTCCTCCCTTTTGGTTCAAATTATTCGTATTAGATTTAATGTTCTCTCCATCTATGCAATCAAAGAATATTACCAAGTTAATGAAAACCGTAACCTCAAAATGATAACTCTAGTGTATAAAAACCCTATATTTTCACAAAAAGCATGAAAAATATCCCGACAATGAAAAGTGTTTATCCTTCATCAACATTTTTTTCTTTGGGAGGGGGTGGGAGGGTTACTATTAAAAAAAAATTAGCGAAAATAATAAAAACCAAATTTTGTGTGAAATAAACATGAAAAAACACCAAAAAAATCAAAAGTGTTGATGCTACATCAACAATTTTATTTTATTTTATTTGATCCAAGTTAAAATTCATTTTTTTAACAATGTCATCAAAAACTTTTTTTTTTTTGTACGATAAGCATGAAAACACATTCTCAAATTGAAAAGTGTTGATGGAACATCAACAATTTTTTCTTTGTTAAAATTCCAACACTTTATTAGTAATGGCATTAAAAGTAATATGATGACTCTAAGAACCTTAAAATTCCAATAATTTTCGATGATATCATTAAAGATAAAATATCATGAACCCAAAAACGCTAAAAATTGAAACAATTTTCAATCATGGTGTTGAAAATTAATATCATATGGACTCCAAAAATGTTAAATTTTTTACATTTTTCAACCATGGTGTTAAAGGTAAAATATCACAACTTCAAAAAAGCTTGAAATTTCAACATTTTTCAACCATGGAATAAAAACAAAATATCACGACTAAAACAACCTTAGAAAGGAATACCTAAATCAAAGAGTTATTATACCAACAATAAATTCTTTTACACTAAAAGTATATCTCTTTTAAAATATTACTCTAAGACAACTTGACACATTGCAATGAAAATATAAAAATCAACCATCAAACTAACATGGAGTGGGGCAGGATTGACCCTTTGCTATGAAAAATTAAAAAAAAACCATGAGTCACATTGACACCTAATGGGGGAAGACTTAATCCACTATAAACAAAACTTAAAAATTGTCTATGAATGTGAACCATAGTGAGGTAGGGTTTATAGTTGAGTATCAACCCCTCCACCAAAGAAAAGAGAGAAAATAAATAAATAAAAATGACAAAACAAAAGAAAGCAAAAATAAAATAAAAAAATTCTAAAAAAGTAGCATTAAAAGCAAAATAAAAGGTTAAAAATAAAAATAAAAAAACAATTTTGAAAGATTAAAAATCGGAAAAAAATTAAGAAACATAAATATTATAAGAAAATATCATACCGATTTTTTTTTTTAAATAACAAAAAAAAACCATAAAAGAAAAAAAAAACAAATAAAACAATAAATAAATATTTAACAAAATAAATTAAAGAAATAAAGTAAAAATTGTTATATATATATATATATATATATATATATATATATATATATATATATATATATTCCATGGCCCACCTATGCACTAAAGAGCCACCGTTCCTATGCCTTGCCTATGACTCTTTGGCACTAGGGTGGGGTGACTCGAATTGATGACACATCCATACAATAGTGTGTTGCATTTACATCGACAAGCTAGAAGGTTGTTTAGAGGAAGAAGGATGTGCTGGCACAAGCTTAGCTGGGATAGTCATCATCCTTCTTCTCTATGCTGATGATATTGTTCTTCTCGCAAGGTGCCCATATGATCTTGATAAGCAAGTTAGACTTCTTAAGGATTTCTGCTCTACCATGGGTATGTCTGTTAACGCTGACAAAACAAAAGTTATGGTTATCAAATTAAAGGAAACTTACGCTAATTTTATGTATGAAAATAGTAACTTGGAGGAAGTGTATTCTTACAAGTACCTAGGAATTGATATTCATCACAAGCTCAACTAGAACTATAGCATTCAAAAAATGATTAATGGGGGGTGGAAAGCTTATTTTGGTCTTGAAAATAATTGTAAAATGGCAAACCTCGTAATGTGGGATATAAAGAATTTCCTTTTTAAAACTTTAGTCACTCCTATTATCTTATATGGATGTGAGGTTTGGGGTTGCAGCATCTCTAGAGAATTCTGGAGAAATATTAGCAAATCCAGAGACATTTTATAACATATAACCTTAAAATTAAAAGCAATACACCCTATCCTATTCTCCTTATAGAAGTGACTCTTTCCCCTACCAATAGCCTAGCTATGACTAGGCTTCTATTGTACAAGCATAAGCTCAATAGCATAGGAGACCATATACTTCCTAAGTTAGCTTTAAATTATAGCCAAAATCACCTAAGGCTTAAACGAGGTTGGTATAAAGACACCAGGGCCTGGTTAAACCATTGGGAGTTCGACGAGAATGTTGCTTTGCAAAACATTAATAACATTAAAAAAAATGTTACTTCTAACTTCAAAGAAAAAATTGGGTGTGAGAAAGATCTAGAAGCTAAAAAAAAATTAAGATATTATAAGGAGGTCATCAACACCACCCCAGAAGATCAAAATTATCTCTTTGTTTTAACTAGCTTAGAGAAGAAAATTAATATAGTCAAGATTAGAAAAAACTCTCACGAGCTCCATAGTGAAACTGGTCGTTGGACAGTTCCTAAAAAACCATGGATGGAAAGGATCTGCCATCTCTATAAGAATATGAACATCGAGGATGAAAATCACTTCCTCTTAGAGTGCCCCGCTACAACCACATTAGAGCTCAATTTCAGAATCTTTGTAGCAATACTGAACTTCCTAGCCTTTTAAGATGTCAAAATTAAAGTGAGCTTGGGAGGCTTCTCGGGAGGCTTCTCTCCAAGATTTTTGAGCATAGGAATAAAATCTTAAAATCAAACTAAATAGCGCTTTTCTCTAGGTTCGATAGACCAGAGATTGGTCCCAATAAATTTTAACCATCATCATCATCATCATCATCATATATATATATATATATATATATATATATATATATATATATATATATATATATAGATAGATAGATAGATAGATAGATAGATAGATATTCTATTTTTTAATGTTTTTTTTTAAATTAATTTATAATATGTTTTATTTCTTTATTTTTAAACAATATTTCAATATGTTTTTTCATTTATTATTATTATTATTTTATTTGTGTAATATTTTTTATTTAATTCCTTTTTAATTTTTTTTCCATTTTTTTTTTCTTTTTTTAGCTTTTTTTAATTAAGTTCCTTTTTTCTTTTCTGATAGTTTCCTAATGTTGTTTCTTTTTAGATTTGGTTAACTTTATTTATTTTTTTTAATTATCGTTTCATTTTCTTTGAGTTATATATATATATATATATATATATATATATTCTAATTAATATCTTAACTAGATTATAATGTTTTTACCTTTTATTTTGTTTTTGTTTTTCCGGTGTTTTTTCTTTCCCAAATTTGTATTTTAAATGTTTTGATTTTTTTTTAGGTTTGTGTTTCTCATTTTTATTTCATTTTTTTTTAAATACTATCTAAAATGATTTTTTATTCTATTTTCTTATTGTTATTTCTTGTTTTTTTTTTTGCTAGAATTGTTTTTAATTTATTTTTTAACCTTTTTTTTAACTTAAAAATTTATATGAATTATTTTTTTTGTTAAAAAAAAACTTGAAATATTCGCCTATAGGATTTTGTATATAATGCTTAATTATTGATGTATGAAGTGCTTAATTCACGTATAAATATACATGCAAAATATACCAGTTTCCCACTCATGGGTTTTATGTGTCCAGTTAACTCATGCCTTTCCATCTGAATGCAACCAATGTCAAGTCATATTAAATGCATGAAGGAAGGTGCATGTTTATCGAGTTTTGGGGTTATTATTGACATGGAGGTTTTCAATCCGCTAAGAAGATGGATGGTGGTGATGCATAGAGATTGTGTTTTTCTGTAGATGCGTTAGATTATGGTTGTTTCTCCTGCAGTGATATCGTTGATGAAAGGGTGTACCAGACGAAGAAACTGCTGGTCTCAGGATGTGTACCTAGATATACAACCATCCTTTCTAGGTCCAAGTGTGGTATGAAAACCCTTGGCTTACCTTGCATCCTTCTCCTCAATACTTTAACTATAAATGTACGATACTAGGTTCATAGTGGTGGTGGTACGTTGTGATCTAGGGTGGTGGGGAGTAAGACTCCTCACCTTGCTCTCTATATTCCTCTGAGCTCATATATTTGATAACTAGAGGTAGTATGTGTCTTTGTGGTTTTAATTCTAGGTGGTCTTGGTGTTCTAAGGGAGACCCAAAATTTGTTCCACTCTTTCCCATACTTGCGATCATTTTCCCCACAAGGTCAATGTTTTTTATCTTGTTCCTCCATAATGCTGCTAGAGTGCGAGTGTTTGAATTTGTTATGGTTCTACACACATTGACGCTCCTGAGCATTCAATATGCAGGTATTTTTTTTTACTTTCATGTCTTGGTATATGGAGTCTGGTACCCAGGAAACTTCTCAATTTCGTTTTAGGGTATATCCTTTCTTCCATATCTTAAAAGCCAAAACTTCTTTTTGTGATAGTCAAATCTCTAGTTTTTATCTCTTTTCTTAGTACATTTACCTTGGATGATTCCAAAATTTAGCTTACTATACTAAGGTTTTGATAGTTTTCACTGTATTTTTGGTGGGTTTGTCAAGGTTACCTTCTTTTCTCTCAATATATATTGTCCTCATATGGTTTTAGTCAAGTTTATCTTGGTGTTTTCAATTTTTTGTATATGATACACATGTTGTGGTTAATATTAGCTATTACATGGATAACTTGGGTGGTTTTCCGAGAAGATATGTCGTTTCACCTATTTACATTTAAACACTACACCAATTCCTATTTGCGTTGTTAGTATTGCCTTAGTCTAATCCAGTTCTTAGTGTAGTTTTCGTTCTAATCTACACATTTTTTGTTCTTCTCTGCAAATGCATCATCTCGATACAGGATGGAATGTCGTAGATAATGCGCTAGTACTTCAACTTCTCATATCAAAGTTTATTTGGTTGGAATTATAAGGGTATGTACTTTGACTCGATCCCACTAGATGCCCTAAGAGATATTATGCACCTAAAATCTAAGGAGTTTTGGGATCATCACTAATTTCTAGATTCTAAGGTCAGTGTTGAAAATATCAAATGGATTTTGGAGACAGGAAAGTACATGAAGTGGAGGTTACACTTTCTATATTATATGGCTATACATCAACAAATGGATAAACTTACTTGTTTCGTTCTTCTTCACAACGAGGTGGACAGCTACAAAAAATTTTCCTGGAAAGAGGACATCAAGAGACTTCCTCGAAATGTACGTTTATACATAGATCATATTTTTCTTCATCTACATATGGTGGACAAATGCATCATCTCAGGACCTAATTCTATGGGGACAAGAGATGTTCCTTTGGCAGTTAATTACCCACCAATTCCTCAATCCCCACTTTCTCGTACTTCACTTGTCACCAATCATTATATCAGATTGAAATGGATGTGATAATATCAACGACATTTATGTGGCTATTTAAGGAATTTTTAATGCTTATAAGGTTTTCTAAAATATTTTTTGGTTATATATTGACTATCATCAATTTTTTTTGCAAATTGTTTGGTGTTGGTATGCTCTCAGGATCTTGTAGGTGTTGTTTTTTTTACTAGATGGATATTGTTAAGAGAGTGGCAGACTTGATGGTCCAGTGGAGATATTTTCATGTATTTTGGTGTGTCTGGTTTTAATGTATGGATTTTCCTATGAGAGATTAGTGCAACTAGCGTCTGAATATAGCAGTTGGCATTGCCGGTCGAAATGGGTGTTTTTTAGTGATATCCATCGTAGGTGAAAATGGTCTTAGTGAATCGTGTACAGATGATGATTCTACATAGATAGGCTTCTTGAAGTTATCGTTTTTACATTTTTCATATTCCTCGAGATTTCTTGATGAGCAATGGACTCAGTGGTGTATTTATCCAGTTTCTATTTTTTTTCTAAATATGTTTAGTATTATAATTTGGTATGAGACTTGAGCTTCGAGATCAGTCATATTAATTTCTTAATGAATCCTTTCTATCTATGTAAAAAAAAATTATTATTAATACAAACTTTTGCACCAATTTACAAAAAAAAAAAAAAACCTCAAATATTATAATCTTTGGACATAAAATTCATAAATTTTGATATTTTTCAAATTTTTAGTGCGATTTTTCGATAAAAATCCTTTATTTGACATGTCAATTTTAAATAAAATGTCCCTAAATGTGTATCTTTAAATTATATTTAATGAAAAATGTGTATTTTTTTGTCAACTGTATGAAATTATTATTATTATTAGTGACAATTATTTTGTGCTTTGAAGCATTAATTAACATTACATAAATATATAAAAAATCCTAATTTCAAAATATTTTTTTATTATCTTTTTAAACTTTGCAATAAAATTGAAAATTTCATTAAAAAAAACTTTGCAACTAAAAACAAAAAAAACAAAAAAAAAAAAACTTGAAAAACCATTAAAAAAATATCTCAAGAATAAGAAAAAAAGAGGAAGACAACTTGAAAAATTATTAAATAACCAAATTTTTAAAAAAAATGTGCATACATAAGACATAAATTTAAATTTTCAAAATATGCCCCAAGAAAAATCATGAATTCACATAAACCATTTTCAAAATCACCATAAAAATTAGAAACATTTAAAAAAATTATCCATATCTAATGCATAAGAAAATTTAAAGTGTCAAAAATAAGTCCCCGCTTATCCAAAAAAAAGATTGTTGCTTAATCAACACTTATCAAAATCAACTAAAAATCACCCACATTTAAAAAATAGTGTTCATACTTAATACATACGAAAATTTAAAGTTACAAAATATGCTCCAAAAAAAGTTGATTTTGCATCAACACTTTTAAAAATCCACATGAAAGTCATGATTTTTTGTGACCTTTAAAAAACAAGGACATAGTATAGTCCCCATTAACTTGGTTATTTTGTTATCAACGTACCTCATTTTATACTTATTCTCATTTCTATCATATTTCTATGTAACTGCATGGGAATTGGGTGACTTTAGATGCCCCATATGACTGTGATATTTCCTCTCTTGAATTAATGATTCTACAAAGATATTAAAAAATAACATGTTCCAATATTTACCCATGGAGATTTTAGTAGTGTGCAAAGAAGAAAGAAATGCTAAATATTTATTTCCTAAATTTTAAAGAACCAAAAGAATATGTTTTTATTCCTTTTTATCAATTCAACGAAATTTATTTGTTAAAACAAAGTATGAAACCTAGAGAAGAAGTATCATAGGGCTTCAAATTTAGTGCATTCAAAGATATAAGTTTGTTCTCTAGTTTTTGTCATATTAACACATCCATCTCTTCAAATAACCCCTTCTTCTTGGTCCATGGTTGGTTCATACCTCATTGGAAGTTGAGCAAGCTTCAAGATGAAACAAAAAGTATAAAAAATGGACAAGTACAAAATCCCATAGGTGTCATCTAACTTTTGAGTCACATTTTCTTCTTTATAGTTGAACTGGGTTCATCTTTAGCGCCCATACTAAGACTAGATACCCATTACTTTCTAGAAGAAATAACATCTTGGGATTTCTCACAAATTAATTGAATGGATTAAAAATCACGGAGATTTAAAGTTGGTTGATACACTTTAAATTTTTAAATATTATATGAACTACAATAAATTTTAGTATTCCTTAAAAAAATCCAACTCTACGATACCATGTTGTATTGTAAGAATAATCATAGTATCTAGTTTCATTAAAAAATACTACTCTAGCAATTATGAGACAAGAAAGAAGAGATAATGAAATTGATCGTAAATAAATTAAGTAGTTCAAAGAACCAATTTATATTAATTTTTAAGCCTTGTGTGTATTATTTCATGCCATGGACACATATTTATAACACCCCCTTGAGTGGGAACAAATGTGCACTATTTTGGCTTTCTAAAGTGCATGCAAATAGAAACTAGAGAATCACTTTACCTCTTTTAGTAAACTAATCCAATAATAGGGTTGTAGGCAAAAAAATGGGGTAGGAAAAAATAATAGATTTGAGTAATGATATTATGTGAAAATAGGAAGTTATAACAAAATAAAATGCTCATAGATGCAACTCCTAACTACAAATTAGTAGAAAACCAAAAAAATAAAGGATAAGGTGATAAGATGAGTGGATAAGGTTATTTCCAAAAATAATAGGGGAAATGTGCATTCATGGAGGTAATTAGAGAATATGGAGTACATACTATTCAATGTGAAATAGACACCTAATAGCCCAGTGATTTCCACATGTTGTCCTAGGTGGCACACCTACTAAAAATGTAACATCCCTAAGTTGATTTTCCATGTAAATAAATTAAACCAAGGTCATGGGACATGTATTCCAAGTTGAATGAGTGGAAAAAATTATAGTGGGAATCACTTCTAGTTTATTATTGCCTATGGAAATTTCCATCAGAATTGGAAAGGGAAAAAAGGCAATAAATGGAAATTAATTAAAGAAATAAAGAAAAATGGGAGAACGGGAAGATGAAGAGACAAGAATATGCATGCAAGGGAAATTGAAATAAAATGAAGGAAAAGGAAAGGGAAAAGGAAAAAAAAGGAGAGGGATACAATTCTATGCCTCTCTTAGTCACTCTTAGTTACTCTTAGTTATTGTTTATCACTTCTTGGTTCCTCTTGGAGCATTCTAGCATTCACTTCGGCGTTGAGGCAATCTCACTTGGGTTCAGAGAGAGAGAGCACATGGATAGAAGTAAAAAATAAAGAAAAGGAAATCAGGGTAGTGAAGAAGAAGGATGGAAAAGTAGTTGGAATAGGAAAAAATTGTAGTTAACAAGCTTCATGTGTGATTTCTTAGTTGAGATTTGCATGCATGGTACATGAATTTGGTTATTTGGTTACTTTGTTGTCATTGACATGGGATTTACCTGAAGTCACTATGGTTTCAACCTTGCCTTGCCATTTCCTAGATAGCCATGATGTAGTGGGTTCCCTATTTTTCTTAAACCTCAGATGGCTAGTAGATTTTCGATCCTAGTGAGGTGGTCCAGGAAAGTTCCAAAGGGTTGATGGTGGAGATGGAAATTTTCCTGTGAATCTTGATAGATGGGTGGAGAGAGGAAAATTCCTCTAGGTATGGTGAAGAAGTGAGAGGCATCCAAACTAGTTTTTGTTTAGGTGATTTCTGGACCAGTTTAGGTGAAATCAGTTTGGTGGATGGCTGAAGTGGTTTAACCTCCTTAAGCCTTGGTTGGTTATGTTTTGGTTTATCCCATGTGATCTAACATTCATGCTTGGAATATCGCACATGGGTGATTGCATGAAAGAGAGAATTGGTTTAACCCAATATATGTTCAGGTGATACGTGGCATTCCCTAACTTGGTTGGCTTATACATATGTTATTATGATTTATTTGTTGTTGAGATCAATGAGAAAATGTATTGGTTATTTTGTTGATTTTATGAATATTTTTTCATGTCTTCATTCTACTTAAATGTTGGTTATAGGCAAGGTTAAATGATGTGCTCTTGTTTTGGTTATTTTTCATGATTCGATAATTTATTGAATTTTTATATGGATGTATGAGCTAAAAAGTGTTGTTTCATATAGCTCGAGGAGGGTAGTGTTCCTTCTTGATGATTCTCTAATGAAATTAATGAGACTCAGTGAAAAAATATGCATTCACGACCTATAATTACTATGTTTAACATTTGTTTCAAGAAATTTTTATCATGTGTTTGCAATGTTTGGGAAAGATATTAGCCTTAGTATAGATTTTACAGACTTATCATCATCATAGGCTGGATTCTATAAAATTTTGGGTTGTTTTGGGTATCTAGTTTGTAGTTAGCCATGAAAATCAGGAACATGGTTTCTGGCTACAGTCTCTCAACTAAGAAATATCAGCTATATTTGCATGGAGAAAGCCATGTTCATGTAGTTGCAGCCTTACGGACACATGCACAACTTGTCATGCATGCAGATGGGATATATCAGATGAAAATAAAGTTCCATCTCTAGGAAAGATCACCAGTGGATGTTGTTTGACATGTGGGTGATCATGTGTTCCTGAGAGGTTTTAGTGAGTTTTTAGCTAGTAGACCCTAATTCCTTCACTAGAAATTGGATGTTGGGTAATTTCATAGTAAATATCAATTCACATTTACCATAGAAAGCTTGTAAAAGGGGGTAAATATGGGGTGGCATGTTAGAGGGCGGTATCAGAGCAAGGTTGGAGAACTCATGCTCATGGTAAATGCATATTGTTATGCATGCATGTCAATTTACTATATGTTCATCATGCATGCATGCTCTCAATTTATTTTTATGCTTATGATATCCATGTATGACCTGGTGTGCTTGTGATGGTGAATCATGCTAATATGGATTGGCCTATGTAGATGGAATAACCTCTCCTAAGATAAATTGAGGTATGATTTTCATTATGTTTTTAGTTAGCAAACAATGGCATATTGCAAGAAATATAATTCCAATAGATGAAGAGTAGAATAGTTGAGTACAATTCAATGAAAATAAGAAAGGACGTGGGTCTCAGAATCAGGAGTAGCATAATAAAGGAGATGGTGGAGCACCATTGAAGTGTTGGATCTATGGTGGAGACCATCATAGGAGGGATTTCCCTGAGTATCAGCGTAGATGGACTTAGATATATAATTCTCAGGAGATGCATACAGTTGGGAATGTAGGTTAGAGAATTCCCAAAACCTATGTAGCAGTGGATAATAGGAAATAAGATCATAAGGTTTCCATTATTGATATGGAAGGTAAGCTTCGTCATCAATTTGTTTCTATTTTCATTGATATTGGGTCAAGTTTTAGCTAGATTAGTCCTAACGTGGTGGATTAGTGCATGCTAAATCCTGGTTGGTGGAGCTGGATATAGGGACCAAGAGAAGAGCTCATCACTGGTTTAGATCTTGTGCATTTGAGCATAATGGGATGCCTACATCAACACATCTAAATGTGCTTCCTTTGGGTTCATATAATGTGATTTTGGGCATGGACTAGTTTTCAATTGACAAGAACATTGTGGATTTATATGACAATTCCATTTAGTTCCTAGATGATGATGGAGAAAAGAGAGCCTTACAAATAAATAAGAAACCTACATCAGTGTGAATGTTTACAACTATGAAAGCTAAGTGCAACCACATGAAAATGTGTGTATTATTTGTAGTTCATATTTCCAATGACAAAGAGAAGGAATATGAAGATGATGAATTCCTGAGGAGGTATATTGTCTTGAAGCAGTTTCAAGATGTGTTTCCTACATATATTCCATAGTTTCCTCCACATAGAGAGGTGGATTTCTCTATTGATTTTATACAGAGAGTAGCACTAGCATATAAGATACCTTCTAGGATGAGCATGCTTGAGTTGGTGGAATTAAAGTTGCAGCTTAAATATATTATTGATAAGGGTTACATAATGCCAAGTGTGTCTCCTTGGGGTTAAGTTTGAACTAGTGTTTTTTGTAAAGAAGAAGGATGGTACTCTCATATTATGCATTGATTATAGGAAATTGACCAAGGTGATTATCAAGAAGAGGTATCCATTGTCACAAATTTATGATTTTTTCAATCGGCTAAAGGGAGCAACAATATTTTTAAATATCGATATGAGATCGAGATATCATCAGGTGCACATCAAAGAATAATACATTTAAAATACTTCATTTCTTTACACTGGGCATATGTTATTTATTCATCGCAATCGCAAAATTCAAAAGAAAAGTTTTATATTTGCATTTCAAATTTGCTGATCTCTGATTGTACGTATATTATTAAATAGAAAATCAAATGAATGATGGTGATTGATTCTATTTTGAATGTGTGAGTGTGACTCTTATAGAGGGAATTTAAGTTTAAACACAGAGATAATAAATTGAAATCAACAAATACATCTTTTCATATAGTTGTTCTCCTCATTTCATTTTTTCGCGTTTAAAACCTTTTATCATTTTCAGAACCATAGAACACCCAATCCTTTCATTCGCCAAGCAAGTAAAACATTACTAGAATACAAAATGTCTAAGAGAGCTAAGAAAGAAAAGGCTGCTGCCACTGCAAAGTTCCCTGCCATTACCATGGTAGCAAAAGAAAAACTAGCCAAACTCATGCTGGTAACAGATAGTTCATGCCAGGGTCTTGGAAAAATGTCTTGGGAAGATGTATATAACTTGATTGAAAAATAAAACCCTAAAGTCACTGAAGTGAGGGTGACAGTTCCTGATGAAGATGACTCAGATTTTGATTCAGAGATTCCTTTTAAAGGGATTTCAAGTTCATTCATTCATATAATTGCAACTCGGGAAAACATTTTCCCTTACTATGATGTAATTCGGTGGGTGATAGATAATGTCACCATCCAAAACAGGACATTTGTTTCAGCTGCGGGAACAATATTCGGGTCTTTCAGAGCAGAGGACATAAAAGCAATGTAGCATCTTCTAGACCCTCAGAAAATCTACAACAAAGCCTTTATTAAGGATTTTTCTACAAGTAATGAGACTTAGTCGGAACCAATCAGAGAATGGAGAAAAGTTCCATAGAAGCATAAAAATGAATCATTAGGTATGTACTCCGTGGAGTCCCTTTCGGCCCCATATTGTTATGTTGCCGCGATGATGTGTAGGATTTTTGGAAACGATAATTCTGCTAGATTTTTAATCCAAATGGTACCCTTAATCCATTCTTCTATGAATTTTGAAATCATGGACTGGTCAGTTATCCTTTCAGATAAGATAGCCAATATAATCCTAGAGTATAGAAAGGATAAAGATACAGGAAATACAACCTCGTTTTACTTCTGCGCCTACATTTTAGATGCCCTATGTTTCAATTCTAAATTTCCCATTCTAGGTTGGAAATGGACCCCCCAAGATCCTACTCCTATACATATTCATCATAATATCTTGTGGAAGGTTCATTTTAAAAACCATGTATATAGAATTTGTCATGGTTTTCTGATTCCTATCTATCAAACCATTCTCAACCAATTTCCTCCCTGACTCTCTATAAAGGAAAATACTGATATATCTCAGATTGGTGAGTGGTTTGGAAAAGAGAAATTTACCTGTGTTGAAATTTTTGGAAGCGTTGTGGAGCCCCATATTTTACCCCTGTATGTTCCCGACAAACTGTTAGCATAAGAAATTTCTTATCAGTTAACAATAGAAGGTATGTCAAGGTCTCTAAAGAATAATAAGAAGTTGATGTGGCCTAATTTTCCATTCCATTGTGGAGATTATACTCTTAATAAATTCATACATGCTGAGAAGGAAGTCATAAAAGTAAGAGATCTTAAGCTCTCAACAGTCCCAGGCAGGCAATATGACCCGAGAAAAGTAGCATTTGATTTCAAAACTTCAGTTTCAATCGCTCGGTTTGAGCATGAACCCAATGATTTTGACGACTTATTTGTTTCTTTTGATAAATTTTCCCAAGTCTATAACTTGGCTAAATCCAAGTTTCAGACTGAATATATGAATAAATTCATGTTGTTTCGAAGTTAGAGACTAATAAAATCTCCTCTTGACCAATTATGAATCCATTCGCAAGGAGCTAAAAATATAGAAACAGAGTAGAAGGAAAAAGAAGATGCAGCTAGCAAAGCATGGAAAGAAGCATCTACCAGTAGAATCAACGTACAGACTGAGAAGGGAATCACAAGAACTAAGCCTGATAAATAAAATGAAAACAGTGGCAGCAAGACTGATATAAATACAGAGAAAGGAGAGATAGCTAGCAAGGCTAGTATTCAAACAGAAAAATAAGGCACCGGCATTCAGACTAATGTGCAGACTGGGAAAGAAAATATTGGTAATAAGCCAGATAATCAACTTGAAGGAGAAAAGGCCATGGAGAAAGCGGTGGATTCTACTAAAGTTATTATTACTTCCCATTTTCTAAATCAATATGAACAATTTGTTCAACAAATAGGATCACAAAATAATCCTCGAGTTGACATTCTGAAAGATCAAGATATGGAAATCATCCCTAAGCATCCTACAGAAGGAATTGTGTTGAAAGTAGGAGATATTCCTCCTCTAGATATATTTTATAGTCCTAAGCATAGGGTTGCTGTCAGGAAGCAGAGGAAGAGAAGAGGAACAGATCAAGAGTCTCTTTCAACATCACAAGTTGAATTTATGAATCTTGTCTGGGAAAATACTGAGGTGAATCCTTCAGAGGATCTCACCAAATTGTCACAATATGCAGGTGCCTATAGTGCAGCCACTATAGACAAGGCTTCAGAAGTCACCCAAATGATGAAACAAAAGGAAGTACAGATGGCTATGGTGGAGTAACAAACAACAGAAAATCAGCAAAATATTATGCAGTTGGAACAACAGCTGCAAGATGAAAAGCTCAGATCTAAATAGTTGGAAGAGAAACTTAGCATTGAAAAGAAAAATATTGATCAACAAGCTTTGAATAAGCTTCAGTAGTTATATCAATAAGTGGAAAAGTTACAAACCTTACTGCAAAATGAGAAAACTACTAAGGTTGAACAAGAGAAAATATTCCAAGCAAAATTGGACAAATTTAGGGATTATCCTAAATTAGTTCAATTTAAAACTAAATCTCTTGAAACAAACAAACTATTGTCTCAGTAGTTGAATGAAATATGTTAAAATATGGCACAAATTGAGCCCTTATGTGAAATAATATCATCTCTTATAGATGAAGGAATCAGTCTCGGGCTCGAATTTGATGATGCAGATGAGAAAATTTCTGAATTTCTTTCATGGCAAGATTCAGAGCAAGGAAGGAATGCAAATATTCCTAAGATTGAAGAAAGACACAAATAAATTTTGTTTACTGAATGGGAAAATCAATTGATAAAAGAAGAAAGAGCCACATCAAGAGCCAAAACTATTATGAAGAATATAACATAGCTGATTAATGATAGTTTGTATGCCACCAATTTAATTTCAAATTGTATTCTAGGAAAATTACCAAGGGTAAAAGAGACTGATACCAGGTGGAAGCAAGAATTAGTCAATAAAAATCAACAAATCAGCAAACTTCAAGGAATTTCATGGGATATCAAGTGGACATTTCTAATCAAGCCACATAGCCAACAAATGGCAATCACATTCCTTTCCAATGCCATTAATTGCATCATTCCAAAGTTTTCTGATGCCACGTATATTGGTCAGTTACATTCGAGGCTAAGTGATCCAGCAGAGGTCAAAGATATGCTCAAAATTTTCCACCTCAGCACATTGAATGTAGGATAAAATCAATCAATCTATTTCATTTTAATATCGCAAGTCTATTTTTGTATTTTTGATGATGGATTGGAGCAGTAGTTTTAGTTATTTTGTTTTATTAAATTCCTATTTAAACCCCTTTCATGTATTTAGAAAGGGGTCCTGAGTTTGTAATATTTTTGACTTGGATGTTACATTTTTGTACTCCATCGACTATTATATTTTTATAAAGGATCACGTCTAGTGGTTTATGGAAAATTGCCTCTGAAAATTGCATTTTTGTACCTTAGAGTTTGTTTTACATTGAAGCACTAGATCTGGGTATTGAATTGCATCAGGAAGAATATGAAGATGAATCTGGTATTTCTATCAATTTACTGTTATTTTTCTTATGTTAAGAGATATTCTCTTTAAATTTGCTATCATTTATATGTACTTGCTTTACAAATATTTCTTTATATATATCATTTCTGAGTGTATAGAAATATCTATCCTTCATAGTGTATACAAATGATATATAAAATGATGAATGCAATGTGTTAATATAACTCTGTTTAATTTCTTAAGCGGAGTGATCATTATTTGATACTGCATATTTCAGTTAAATTATAATACATTTTCATGGTTATTGGTTTGATTGAAACATTATTAAAGTTGTATTCATATTTGACACCTAGGTTACTTTCTAGAATTATTTATAAGTTATTGATTATATTAGATAGATTATTTCAGTCATTTTAACTCCATTATCTACTCATACAATTATTCCATCACCAACCCATTTAGTTATTAGGAAACTGGTCCTATAAATCCAGTCGGAGCCACCACTCGAAATAGAAAAGGAGTTGTCCTAAGGTCTCGACCAGGTGGTTTTCCCCCAATGTTTGAAGCAGCGATTTTTGAGGCTTCAACATTTTTGGCGCTAGAAGAAATGTTGAAGCCTCAAAAATCACTGCTTCAAACATTGGGGGAAAACCACCTGGTCGGGACCTTAGGATAGCTCCTTTTCCGTTTGGTGTGGTGGCTTCGACTGGATTTATAGGACCAGTTTCATAATAACTAATGGGTTGGTGATGGAATGATTGTATGAGTGGATGATGGAACCAAAATGACTGAAATAATCTATTTAATTTAATCTATAACTTATAAATAATTCTAAAACTAGCCCGGGTGTCAAATATGAATACAACTTCAAGATTGTTTCAATCAAACCAATAACCATGAAAATGTATTATAATTTAATTGAAATATGCAATATCAAATAATGATAACTCTGTTTAAGAAATTAAACAGAGTTGTAATAGCACATTGCATTCATAATTTTATATATCATTTGCACATACTGTGAGAGATAAATATTTCTATACACTCAGAAATCGATATGTATAAAGAAATATTTGTAAAGAAAGTACATATAAATGATAGCAAATTCAAAGAGAATATCTTATAACATAAGAAAAATAACAGTAAATTGATAGAAATACAAGATTCATCTTGATACTTTTCCTTGATGCAATTCAATATCCTGATCCAGTGCTTCAATGTAAAACAAACTCCAAGGTACAAAAATGAAATTCTTAGAGATAATTAACCATAAACCATAGGATGTGATCCTTTATAAAAATAAAGTAGTCGATGGAGTACAAAAATGTAACATCCAATCCAAAATATTACAAACACAGGACCCCTTCTCCAATGCATGGAAGGGGTTTAAATAGGAAATTAATAAAACAAAATAACTAAAACTATTGCTACAATCTATCATCGGAAATATAGAAATAGACTTGCGATATTAAAATGAAATAGATTCATTGATTTTCTCCTGCATTCAATGTGCCAAGGTGGAAAATTTTGAGCATATCTTTGACCTCTGCTGGATGACTTAGCCTCAAATGTAACTGACTAGTATACGTGGCATCAAAAAAATATGGAATGATGAAATTAATGGCATTGGAAAGGAATTTGATTGCCATTTGTTGACTGTGTGGCTTGATTAGATATGTCCACATGTTATCCCGTGAAATTTCTTGAAGTTTGCTGATTTGTTGATTCTTATCGACTAATTCTTGCTTCCACTTAGAATCAGTCTCTTTTACCTTTGGTAATTTACCTGGGATACAATCTGAAATTAAATTGGTGGCATATAAGCTATCATTAACCAACTGTGTTATATTATTCATCATAGTTCTGGCTCTTGATGTGGCTCTTTCTCCTTTTATAAACTACTTTACTCATTCAGTAAACATAATTTATTTGTGCCTTTCCTCAATCCTGGGAAGGTTTGCATTCCTTCCTTGCTCTGAGTCTTGCCATAAAATAAATTCAGAAATTTTCTCATCTGCATCATCAAATTCAAGCCTGACACTGATTGCTTCATCTATTAAAGATGATGTTATTTCACACAAGGGCTCGGCTTGTGCCATCTTTTGACAGAGTTCATTCAACTGCTGAGACAATAGTTTATTTATTTCAAAAGCTTCAGTTTTAAATTGATCCAATTTCGGATAATCCCTAAATTTGTCCTATCTTGCTTGGAATATTCTTTCTTGCTCAACCTTAGCAGTTTCTCATTTTGCAGTAGGGTTTGTAGCTTTTCCACCTCTTTACTTAACTGTTGTTGCTTGTTCAAAGCTTGTTGATCAATCTTTTTCTTTTCAATGCCAAGTTGCTCTTTCAATTGTTTGGATCTAAGCTCTTCATCTTGCAACTACTGTTCCAACTGCATAATATTTCGCTGATTTCCTGTTGCTTGTTCCTCCATTACAACTATCTATAAGTCCTTTTGTTTCATCATTTGGGTGACTTCAGAAGCTTTTTCTATAGTGGCTACACTATAGGCACCTGCATATTGTGACAATTTGGTGAGATCCTCTGAAGTATTCACCTTATTATTTTTCCCGACAATGTTCATAAATTCAACTTGTGAGGTTGAAACTGATTCCTGATCTGTTCTTCTTCTCTTCCTCTACTTCCTGATAGTAGCCCTATGTTTAGGACTATAAAAGATATCTAGAGGAGGAATTTCTTCTATTTTCAACACAATTTCTTCTGTAGGATGCTCAGGAATGATTTCCATATCTTGATCTTTCAGAATTTCAACTTGAGGATTATTTTGTGATCCTATTTGCTGAGAAAATAGTTCATATTGACTTAGCAAATGGGAAGTAATAATAACTTCAGCAGAATCCACCACTTTCTCGGTGGTATTTTCTCTTTCAAGTTGATTATCTGGCTTATTACCAATATTTATTTTTTTGTCTGATCATTAGCCTTGTTGCCTGTGTTTTCTTTTTCAGCATGCACATTGGTCTTAATACCTGTATTTTCCTTTTCTATCTGAACTGTAGTTCCTTTCTCAATATGTACATCAGTTTTGCTGCCAGTATTCTCGTTTTTCATATCAATTTTGCCACTTGTGATTACCTCTTTAGTCTGTACATTACCCTTGCTGGTAGATGCTTCTTTTCCTGCTTTGTTAGCTGCATCTTCTTTTTCCTTCTGTTGTGTTTCTATATTTTCAGATTCTTGCAAAGAGATTTTTAATTGGTCAAGAGGAGCCTTCAGCAGTCTCTGACTTCTAAAAAACATGAATTTATTCATATCCTTAGTCTGAAACTTGGATTTAGCCAAGTTATAAACTTGGGAAAATTTATCAACAGAAAAAAATGAATCATCAGACTAATCGGGTTCATGTTCAAATCGAGCGATTGAAACTGAAGTTGTGAAATCAAATGCTACTTTTTTCGGGTCATACTGCTTGCCTGGGACTGTTGCGAGCTTAAGATCCCTTATTTTGATGACTTCCTTCTCATCATGTCTGAAGTCATTAAGAGTATAATTTCACAGTAAAAGGGAAAAGTAGGCCACATCAATTTCTTATTATTTTTTAGACACCTTGACATACCTTCTACTGTTAACTGATAGGAAATGTTTTGTGCTAACAGTTTGTCAGGAACATATAGGGGTAAAATATGGGGCTCCACAATGCTTCTAAAAACTCTGACATAGGTAAATTTCTCTTCTCCAAACCAGTCACCAATCTGGGATATATCAGTCTTTGCATTTTTAAAGAGCCAGGGAGGAAATTGGTCAAAAATGGTTTGATAGACAAGAATCATAATACTGTGACAAATTCTATATACATGATTTTTAAAACGAACCTTCCAAAAGAGCTTATGGTAAATATGTATAGGAACAGGATCTTGGGGGGTCCATTTCCAACCTAAAATGGGAAATTCTGAATTTAAACATAGGGCATCTAAAATGTAGGCACATAACTAAAATGGGGTTGTATTTCCTGTGTCTTTATCCTTTCTATAGTCTAGGATTCTATTGGCTATCTTGTCTGAAAGGATAACTGACCAGTCCATGATTTCAGAATTCACAGCAGAATGAATTAAGGGTACCATTTGGATTGAAAATCTCGCAGAATTATCGTTTCCGAAAATCCTACACATCATTGCGGCAGCATAAAAATATGGGGGCGAAAGAGAATCTACAGAGTACATACCCGATGATTCATTTTTATGTTTCTCTGGAGCTCTTCTCCATTCTCTGATTGGTTCTGACTGAGTTTCATAGCTTGCAGCAAAATCCTTAATGAAGGCTTTGTTGTAGAATTTCTGAGGGTCTAGAAGATGGTACATTGCCTTTATGTCCCCTGCTCTGAAAGACTCAAATATTGTTCTTGCAGCTGAAAAAATGTCCTTTTTTATGGTGACATTGTCAATCACCCACCGAATTACATCATAATAGGGGAAAATGTTTTCCGGAGCTGCAATTCTGTGAAGGAATGAATTTGCAAGCGCTTTAAGAGGAGTCTCAGAATCAAAATCTGAGTCTTCTTCTTCTGGTACTGTCGCTTTCACTTCAGTGACCTTAGGTTTTTCTCTTTCAATCAAGTTATATACATCTTCCCAAGAGATTTTTCCAAGACCCTGGCATGAAGTATCTCTTACCAGCTTGATTTTGGCTGGTTTTTATTTTGGTACTATGGGAATAGCAATGGTCTTTGCAGTGACAAAAACCTTTTATTTCTTAGATCTCTTAGACATTTTGTCGTCTGGTAATGTTTCAATTGCTTGGCGAACGAAAGGATTGGGTATTCTATGGTTCTGCAAATGAGGAAATTTTCAGATGCAGTAAAAAAATGAAGTAAGGAGAATAACGTTATGAAAATATTTATTCATTGATTTCAATTTATTAAATTCGTGGTTAAACTTAAATTCCCTCTATGAGAGTCACACTCACGCATTAAAATAGAATCAATCACCATCATTCATTTGATTTTCTATTTAATAATAAACGTACAATCAGAGATCGGCGATTTTGAAATGAGAATATAAAACTTTCCTTTTGAATTTTACGATTGCAATGAATAAATAACATATGCACGGTAAAAATAAAAATAAAGACTAAGTATCGATCACATCATGGTTTTTCAAAAGGAACAACAAATAACATTTCATGATCTCTGCCGATTTGCGATTGCGATGATGGTGGGATGTACCATATCGGGACATAGAATGAGTGAATATGATGTTTTTTCCTCTGAAATGTGATTGCAATAAATCACATTGCGTCGGAGTTTTGTAGTTGACTGAATGAGGGGTTGTCTTTTCATTTTTTGATTTGCGATTTGCGATGGGTTACATCGCATCGGAGTTTATAAAACAAGTACATGTGATATCGCTTCTTCGAAATGCAATTTGTGATAAATCGCATCGCATCGGAGTTTTTCAAAACAAATGTGAAACTTTAAGACACTGCCGATTTGCGATTGCGATTACTTTATCACATCGGACTTATTCAATATGAATAATTTTATGTATTATTTTGATGCGATAAAATAATTTATATCTCATTGGATCAGAGATTTTCAATGTTGAAATTATTTATATGCACTTGTATTTTGCGATATGCGATATATGCTTTCCTAAACAATGAAATTTTTATTGTTTTATTCAAAATGATCGGATTTCCTCTAAGTATTTTATTCATATTTTAAAAATAAAGGGGACCTATTTCTAAATGAAATTTATTCTAAAATTTTGAAATGGGGAGGGTTGTTATACCGTACAACAATTGGCGATTCACTAGAAGAAACAGTTATCTCTGAAAAATAAAATTAATACTATATTTCTAGTAAGTAAAAAGTTGTAAAGATAATGAAAACTATCTTAGAGAAATTTTAAATAAAATCTAACTCCGAAAAAGAATAAAAATCACTTACAATTTCTTTCTAATTCCTCAAAAATAAAAACATTTTTGGGTTTTCTTAAGCCTTGATTGGTTGATAATAATAAAGTAGGGGCCTCCTCCAATTTTAGCTTTTGTGTTTTACTCTATTGTCATAGGCATTTCCTTTGCTGCCTGCAAATGTTCATAGTCTCGACAGGGTTACCTTTTAACCATTAACCATTCATTGTCCCATCCAACTAAGATTATAATTCTTTAAAAGATAAATTCATAAGACATTGTATCTTATGTTTTTCTTCTTTTTATTTTAATTTAAAATCCATTGTTCTGGTTTGGTAGCCAGTTGATAACAATTCCATTCACTAATTGTAATCAAACTGAACAAGCTGGCTCGTGATGAGACCCCTTGTCTTATAATTATAATCCATTACCCTGTTTTGGTATGTAGTGTTGGTAATGTCAATTTTATTACTTCTTATGATCATGGTAAGCAGGTTCGTGATGACACCTCTTATCTCTTAATTTTGACATGTAATTTCTTAGAATCACATTCTAAAAAATCACAACCTTAATGGATGGGGTGAAATGATTTTATCCTTAAGAATCAACGGATGAAAATTTTCAGAGTTTTTTAAATGCCAAATCTTGGAAAAGTCTTTACATTTTATGGATAACCTTTCTCTGCTTAATAAAATTATAACGATTTAAATTTTTCTCAAGGTTTCAAAAGATCATGCAAATATTTTGAATAAATTTTCAAAGTTTAACATTTTATTTTAAACTATCCAAAACTGTAATCATTTCTATAAAAATTATTATTTACATAAAATAAGTATTTATAATATTTTTCGAAAATATTTTCAAACAGTAAAAAGTCAATTAAAGACTATTACAACCTTATTTACAAAACAAACAAAAATTCCAGAAAGGAATATGTATAGGTAATAAGGGGTTACCTCCTTAAGAAAAGAATTTCTTTAAAATAAGCCCATTGACAGGAAGAGATTCTCTCTTTCCTGTTAAATGTTGCAATAAGAATGTATATGAGCCTATCTTTTCAGCAATCTGAAATGGTCCAAGCCACATCTTTTGGAATTTAGTATGCTTACCTTTATCTTCATGTGTTTTATCCCATTTCAGAACAAGATCACCAATTTGCAAAGTTTTGGATCTAATGGAACTTGAATCAAAATAAGATTTTAGAAGCTGTTGATGTTTTTCATGAACAGTTTTTGCTTTTTCTCTATCTTCTTCTAATTTAAGAATTTGATCAAATCTCAACTGAATAGATGATGAAGGATTCTCTTCAATAAATTTCACTAGCGCTAATGATGGGAGAACTAAATTTGATGGTATCACAGCTTCTTTTCCATACACTAGATTGAAAGGTGAAGTTCCTATTGAAGCTTTATGAGTAATACGATTAGCCCATAGTGAAAAAATTAAAGACTCATGTCAATTCTTTTGATTCTAATCAATGGTCTTTTTAATGATTTTGATGAGATTTTTGTTAGTAGATTCAGCTAAATCATTACCTTGTGGATAATAATTTTCTGAATATTTCAATTTGAAACCTCTTTTGATTGCAAATTCCATTATACTATTTCCAGAAAAATAATATGCATTGTCAAAAACAAGAGTGTTAGATACACCAAACCTGGTAATGATGAAATGATCGATGAAATCAGTAATTGCATCAGAATTGGATACCTTTAAAGGAATTACCCACTTTGTAAAGTAATCTGTTGCTTTAAGGATGTACCTGTGTTGTTTGGAAAAATGAGGTACTATTTCACTAGTAATATCAAGCTCCCATTGCTCAAATGGTTGCTCAATGCTTACTGGTTGCAAAGGAAAAGTTGGCTTCCTTTGTCTTCCACTAGCAGTTTGAAAAATTCCGCACTTCCTCACATAATCATGTGTATATTTGAAAAGGGTAGGCTAATAATACCCAACATGGATTATTTTGTGAGCTGTGGTATCACCTCCAAAATGCCCACCTGTTGGTCCATCGTGTAATTCCTGCAATACCTTTTTTGCTTCAGTATTTTCAAGACATCTTAATAGAATTGAATCACAATTTCTTCTTAATAACACATCATCAATGATTTCATAATGTTTAGCTTTTAATATTAGAGAATTTTTTTTCTTATAACTGATATTAGAAGGAGCATACCCATTTTTCAAGTAGAATATCAGATCAACATATTGAGATTCAGAATCTATAACACTTATCTGATTTTCTTGGACGATATTAGCTTGATCTTGATGTTCTGGTATGTTGTGAGCTCCTGCTAACAATCTGCAAAAACCTTGTCCTCTAACAATCTTGGCTGGTTTAATATCAATATCATACTCTTGCAAAGTTGTTACCCAATTAGCTCTCTTTTCTCCTACTTCTTTTTGAATTAACAATTGTCTCACTGCAAAGAATGGGATAATAATTTTTGTGTGTGTCTTTAGGAGAAAAGGTCTGAAATGTTTAATTGATTTAAACACAGCGAAGGTTTGTTTTTCTACATCGGAATAATTAAGCTCAGATCCTTGCAGATTTGAGCTAAAGAAAGAAATTGGTGCTTCTATTTGTTGATCATTGAGTTGTGTTAAAACAACAACATAGGATGTTTTAGTAGCCAAGGTATACAGAATAAAATCTTTAGAAAAATCAGGAGTATTCAATGTAGGTGCATTAATGATTGCCTGTTTGATTGCATCAAAGGCTTCCTTCTCTTTATACCCCCATTTGAATACTGAATTTTTCTTAATCATATTCTGAATAGGTAAAACAATTTGAGAAAAATCAAGAATGAATCTTTTTACAAAATTTATTTGCCCTAGAAATGATTGCATGGATTTTTTGTTATGAGGTAAAGAAATATCAGAAATTTCATTCACTCTGTCAGGGTCAATATATATACCATATTTTGACACAACAAACCCTAATAGTTGTCCTTCATTGAGAGAAAAGAAGGATTTCTTTGGATTTAAAGAAATACCAAATCTTCTACATACATCTTTCAAATATCTGTTTCATATCATGCAGATGATTGGCTCTTTTCTTTGAAAATACTGTTATGTCATCAAGATAAATAACAATTGATCTATTAATTAGACCCTTAAATGCTATATCCATGGCTCTCTGAAAATTAGCTCCTGCATTTATTAAACCAAAAGGCATTTTCTGGTAAGCATAGGTTCCCCATTTAGTTCTGAAAGTGGTTTTTAGCCTATCATCTGGATGTACCAATATTTGGTTATAGCCTGAAAAACCATCAAGAAAGGACATGAGTTCAGAACCAGCTACTTTTTGAAGTATTTGTTCCATCGTTGGCAATGGGAAGTTATCTTTTTGACATGCCTTGTTTAAATTTCTAAAATTAATGCGAATTCTAATATCTCCGTTCTTCTTCCTGATAGGTAGCATGTTGGAAACCCAATTAGAATGCCTTACAGGAAAAATGATTCTGGCCTTTAAAAGTTTATTTTGTTCTGCCTTCATTTGAATTTCAAGATTTAGATGAATTTTTTTTAACTTTTTTTGAACAGGTTTGACATCAGAAAGCATTGGAATTGTATGTTGAATAACAGAAGTATCATAAGTTTTCAAGTCTTCATAATTCCAAGAAAAAATATCTTTATACCTACTCATAAGTTTGATGAAATAAGTTCTTTCTTCTGAAGTTAACTCGAGTCCTAAATTAACATTTTAAGGTTTAGACTCAGAGCCAAGATTTAATAATTCAAACTTCAAAGTGCAAATTTGAAGTTTAGCATTAGTAACTTTCTTGAATCTATCTTTTATATCATGTAGGTCCTCAAGTTTAACTACAGATTTAGGAATAGGATTTTCAATACTTTTTGAGGTATTTTGAAGATCATGATCATTTTCATCAATAATTTGTTCATCATAGGATTTATCTGAAGTTAATAATTCAATATATATTCATCATGATAGAATACTCTCCAGTTTGTGATATTATTGGGAACATATGGTCGAAAGATTAATTCGATTAAAAATCTATCAGGACTGTAATATTCAGCAGGGAGGAGTTTGGATGCAACATTAGCTAACAAATCAGCTGATGTATTTTGAGTTCTAGGGATAGAAAATATGTTGATGCTAAAAATTGAGTGGTAAGGTCTTGCACAAGGGTTTGATAATGTTTGAGATGCCCTGAAAGATAGTGGATAGTATTCCTTACTTGTCTTATGACAATTTCAGAATCACCATATACTTTCAAGTATTTGACTTTTAACCCTATTGCTTTATAAATCCCTTGGATCAAGGCTTCATATTCTGCAGTATTTTTTTTGCACTCAAATTCTAGTCTACATGATAGCATAGTTTTCTCTCCTTGTGGATCAATTAAGATACATCCTGCTCCTGCTCCTGCTCCATCACTAGATTTTGATCCATCGAAATATAATGACCAAAATAAAGACTTATATATAGGTTTATCTATAGATGTATCAGAAACAGTAACAATTATAGAAGAATCAGATTGTGAAAAATTTTCAATTTGTGAAATAAAATTATTTACAAAAAAGGGTGATTGTGGTGCTGTGAAATTCCCAAGGAATGATTCAGCAAAATAACCTCCAAGGATATTGTTATTAAAAGCTACAGGTTCATTTTCTTGTTCAAATTCTGTTACAGTATGCATCATGTGTTTTTCTCGCTCAAATTTGATTTGATTTGGTTTCCCTTTGTAGGGAAGCCACATATGTGAATAATCAGTTGCGATATAACCATTAAGCTTTGCAGACCAATCCCTGCTTAAGACTAGTCCATAAAATTCAGGAATATCTGCAATCAGAATATCAATTCTTTGGAAAATTCTAGGATCAGAAGCTAATCGAATAGTAACTGAATTGATTTCTCCTACAACTTGAACTTTAGAGCGATCCAATTGAACAATGTGAACTGCAGACTTTTGTGGTTCAATATTCAATTTTTCACAGACTGAAGTAGGCATTATATTAGAGGATTCTCCTGAATCTATCAAAAAATTATGCAAATTCTTGTTGTAGATTTCATAAGTAAAAAGAAAATGAGGTGTATGAGAATTTGATCTTTCTCCAATAAGAACAGTATCAGTGGCATCTACTTTATCTGGTGGCTTACCTGTTCCTTTAGCTACTTTGGAAACTACACCACTTGGTAGAGGAGCAATAGGTGTCGCATTTAATTCTTTCAATAGCAGCTTCTGTTGATGTTTAAGTTTGCTGAATCCATGTAAGGAAATGTTCGCTCTAGTCTTCTTCATGTCTTCAACAATGTTATAATCCACAGGATCTGATACCACCAAAGTCTTAGATGTTGATGTAGGAGGATTAGAAGATGATGGTTGATTTTGAGTGGGTAAGGGAGAAGCTTTCTTTACAGGGGATTTGTATTTGGTAATTGGAGTTGTATTTTTCTTCTTAGGAATATATTGAATAGGTTCCGTTGTAGATTTACTCCTTGTACTTACAGGCATGGCTTCTTGTTCACTGTCCGAGTTAGGGAGAATGAAATCCCACATCCCATGTAATTAAGCTATTTCCTCTTTTTCTTTTTCTTCATCTAATACTGGAGGAGTATCTTATTCTTATTCCTCTTTTGATTCTGCATTGGAGATTGAATTGGGAGGCTTAGATTCAACTTGATTTCTCTTGAAGCTCCTGAATGGTCTTTTGGTAGAAGTCTCTGCCACTTGCTTTTTAATATCAACCATCTCATTAGACATGGTTTTGAGAACTTTCTATAAACCTTCCATGTCATATGGGTCTCTAGGTGTCTTCTTCTTTGAATCATCTTTAAAGGTGACTTTCTTGGATTTTATTTACTCAATAGCATTTTTCTTATCTAGATCAATAATCCGTTTTTCAACTGCAATAGCTTCTTTCATATTCTCAGCTAAAGTAGGTTTCACAGCTCTATCTACAAAAATGTTTATGTTTGAGGGTAAAGCATTTATATACCATTCACTTCTAACCTGCTCACTAGGCTTTGAATCTGTAGGGATTTTATTCAAAATTTTGTTGAATTGAGAATTAAAATCTTTAATGGGTTCCTTGGGTTCTGTCCTCAGATTGGAGAGATCATTGATTAAGATAGCTATTCATCTATCATCTCCAAATTTGGTCAAGAAATGATCTGAGAAAATATCCCAACTTGTAACAGATCCTGAAGGTAATGAAAAATACCAGGATCCTGCTGTCCCTTGCAAAGTATAAGGGAATAACCTGACTACAACATCTTCATGTTCAACTCCATTCAAATTTACAGCAAGCATAATATTATTGATGTGTTCCTTAGCTTTTATATTCAGGTCAGGGATGAATTTTGCTAACCATTTTTCAGCATGATATGGTAAATCATGTAAGGGTGCAGGAATATTAATAGCTCCTGGTCTAGCCCGTGGTCTTTGTGCTTCTTGTGCCATTGTTGGGATAACAATTGAGGGATTTGAAGAAACAATTGGGGTTTGAGTAGAGGTTGTTGGAATAACTATGCTCTTCTGGGTTTGAGACTAGGAAGCAGATGAGTGGGTTTGTGATGAAGAAATGATATCACTATCTGATTTCAAGGATATTTTTCTGGTCTTAACTCGACCTGGTAAAGGAAATTCCTTTGGAGGAATACCAAAATTTTCACTTTGTGACCTAGTGAGAGGTCTGGAAGAGATAAATTGTGAAGTTACACTACCTTTAGATAATTCAAACTCTTCTAAAGATAATGAGAACCCTTGTAATTTGTGAATTAAAGATTTTACTTCAGGAGACTTTTACTTGGTAGTGGGTGTTTGAATATTCTTATCAATTTCTTCTCTAGGGATTTGAGATGTAGAAGAAATTAAAGAAGGTGATGAGGGTGAATTGCTCTTAGAATGGCCTGTGGATTGAGATTTACTTGTCATTCATAGCTTAGGCCCTCCTTCTAGCTCCAAAAATTTTGAAGCCTCGAAAATCGCTGCTTCAAACATTGGGGGAAAACCACCCGGTCGGGACCTTAGGACAACTCCTTTTCCGTTTGCCATGGTGGCTCCGACTGGATTTATAGGAAAATTTTTCTAATAACTAATGGGTTGGTGATGGAATGATTGTAAGAGTGGATGATGGAACCAAAATGACTAAAATAATCTATTTAATTTAATCTATAACTTATAAATAATTCTAAAACTAGCCCGGGTGTCAAATATGAATACAACTTCAAGATTGTTTCAATAAAACAAATAACCATGAAAATGTATTATAATTTAATTGAAATATGCAGTATCAAATAATGATAGCTTTGTTTAAGAAATTAAATAGAGTTATAATAACACATTGCATTCATCATTTTATATATCATTTGAACATACTGTGAGAGATGAATATTTCTATACACTCAGAAATGATATGTATAAAGAAATATTTGTAAAGCAAATACATATAATTGATAAAAAATTCAAAGAGAATATCTTATAACATAAGAAAAATAACAGTAAATTGATAGAAATACAAGATTCATCTTGATACTTTTCCTTGATGCAATTCAATATCCTGATCCAGTGCTTCAATGTAAAACAAACTCCAAGGTACAAAAATGCAATTCTTATAGATAATTCACCATAAACCACAGAATGTGATCCTTTATAAAAATGAAGTAGTCAATGGAGTACAAAAATGTAACATCCAAGCCAAAATATTACAAACTCAGGACCCCTTCTCCAATGCACTAAAGGGGTTTAAATAGGAAATTAATAAAACAAAATAACTAAAACTATTGGTAAAATCTATCATCAAAAATCTAGAAATAGACTTGTGATATTAAAATGAAACAGATTCATTGATTTTATCTTGCATTCAATGTGCCAAGGTGGCAAATTTTGAGCATATCTTTGACCTCTGCTGGATGACTTAGCCTCGAATTTAACTGACCAGTATACATGGCATTAGAAAACTCTAGAATGATGCAATTAATGGCATTGGAAAGGAATTTGATTGCCATTTGTTGAATGTGTAGCTTGATTAGATATGTCCACATGATATCCCATGAAATTCCTTGAAGTTTGTTGATTTGCTGATTCTTATTGACTAATTCTTTCTTCCACTTAGAATCAGTCTCTTTTACCTTTGGTAATTTACCTGGGATAAAATATGAAATTAAATTGGTGGCATATAAGCTATCATTAACCAACTGTGTTATATTATTCATCATAGTTCTGGCTCTTGATGTGGCTCTTTCTCCTTTTATCAACTACTTTTCCCATTCATCAAACAAAATTTCTTTGTGCCTTTCCTCAATCTTGGGAAGGTTTGCACTCCTTCCTTGCTCTGAGTCTTGCCATGAAAGAAATTCAGAAATTTTCTCATCTACATCATCAAATTCAAGCATGAGGCTGAATGCTTCATCTATTAAAGATGATGTTATTTCACACAAGGGCTTGACTTGTGCCATCTTTTGAAAGAGTTCATTCAACTGCTGAGACAATAGTTTATTTATTTCAAGAGCTTCAGTTTTAAATTGATCCAATTTCGGATAATCCCTAAATTTGTCCAATATTGCTTGGAATATTTTTTCTTGCTCAACCTTAGTAGCTTTCTCATTTTGCAGTAGGGTTTGTAACTTTTCCACCTCTTGAATTAACTGTTGTTTCTTATTCAAAGCTTGTTGATCAATCTTTTTATTTTCAATGCCAAGTTGCTCTTTCAATTGTTTAGATCTGAGCTCTTCATCTTGCAACTGCTATTCCAACTGCATAATACTTTGTTGATTTCCTGTTGCTTGTTCCTCTAGTATAGCTATCTATAAGTCATTTTGTTTCATCATTTGGGTGAATTCAGAAGCTTTGTCTATAGTGGCTGCACTATAGGCGCCAGCATATTGTGACAATTTGGTGAGATCCTCTGAAGGATTCA
Organism: Pinus albicaulis; assembly: GCA_034641835.2. Taxonomy (NCBI): domain Eukaryota; kingdom Viridiplantae; phylum Streptophyta; class Pinopsida; order Pinales; family Pinaceae; genus Pinus; species Pinus albicaulis. Next base: position 626,344,880 of record CM076579.1, read on the forward strand.
CCTCAGTATTTTTCCAGACAATGTTCATAAATTAAACTTGTGAGGTTGAAACTGATTCCTGATATGTTCTTTTTCTCTTCCTCTACTTACTGACAACAACCTATGTTTAGGACTATAAAATATATCTAGAGGAGGAATTTCTTCTACTTTCAACACAATTTATTCTGTAGGATGCTCAGGAATGATTTCCATATCTTGATCTTTCAGAATTTCAACTTGAGGATTATTTTGTGATCCTATTTGCTGAGAAAATTGTTTATATTGACTTAGCAAATCGGAATTAATAATAACTTCAGCAGAATCCACCACTTTCTCTGTGGTATTTTCTCTTTCAAGTTGATTATCTAGCTTATTACCAATATTTTCTTTTGCTGTCTGATCATTAGCCTTGCTGCCTGTGTTTTCTTTTTCAGTATGCACATTGGTCTTAATACCTATATTTTCCTTTTCTATTTGAACTGTAGTTCCTTTCTCAATATGTACATCATTTTTTCTTCCAGTATTCTCCTTTTGCATATCAGTTTTTCCACTTGTGATCACCTCTTCAGTCTGTACATTACCCTTGCTGGTAGATGCTTCTTTTCCTGCTTTGTTAGCTGCATCTTCTTTTTCCTTTTGCTGTGTTTCTATATTTTCATATTCTTGCAAAGAGATTCTTAATTGGTCAAGAGGAGCTTTCAACAGTATCTGACTTCTAAACAACATGAATTTATTCATATCCTCAGTCTGAAACTTGGATATAGCCAAGTTATAAACTTGGGAAAATTTATCAACAGAAACAAATAAATCATCAAACTGATCGGGTTCATGCTCAAACCGAGCGATTGAAACTAAAGTTGCGAAATCAAATGCTACTTTTTTCAGGTCATACTTCCTGCCTGGGACTATTGCGAGCTTAAGATCCCTTATTTTGATGACTTCCTTCTCAGCATGTCTGAAGTCATTAAGAGTATAATTTCCATAGTGAAAGTGAAAAGTAGGCCACATCAATTTCTTATTATTTTTTAGACACCTTGACATACCTTCTACTGTTAACTAATAAGAAATTTATTGTGCTAATAGTTTGTCAGGAACATATAGGGGTAAAATATGCGGCTCCGCAATGCTTCCAAAAACTCTAACATAGGTAAATTTCTCTTCTCCAAATCAGTCACCAATCTGGGATATATCAGTCTTTGCCTTTTTAGAGAGCCAGGGAGGAAATTGGTCAAAAATGGTTTGATAGACAAGAATTAGAAAACCGTGACAAATTCTATATACATGATTTTTAAAATGAACCTTCCACAAGAGCTTATGGTAAATATGTATAGGAACAGGATCTTGGGGGGTCCATTTCCAACATAAAATGGGAAATTCTGAATTGAAACATAGGGCATCTAAAATGTAGGCACATAAGTAAAATGGGGTCGTATTTCCTGTGTCTTTATCCTTTCTATAGTCTAGGATTCTATTGGCTATCTTGTCTGAAAGGATAACTGACCAATCCATGATTTCAGAATTCACAGCAGAATGAATTAAGGGTACCATTTGGATTGAAAATCTCATAGAATTATCATTTCTGAAAAGCCTACACATCATTGCGGCAGCATAACAATATGGGGGAAAAAGAGACTCTACGGAGTACATACCTGATGATTCAGTTTTATGTTTCTTTGGAGCTCTTCTCCATTCTTTGATTGGTTCCGACTGAGTTTCATTGCTTGCAGCAAAATCCTTAATGAAGGCTTTGTTGTAGAATTTCTGAGGGTCTGGAAGATGGTACATTTCCTTTATGTCCTCTGCTCTGAAAGACCGAAATATTTTTCCTGTAGTTGAAACAAATGTCCTGTTTTTTATGGTGATATTGTCAATCACCCACCAAATTACATCATAATAGAGGAAAATGTTTGCTCGAGCTGCAATTCTGTGAAGGAATGAATTTGCAAGCGCTTTAAGAGGAGTCTCAGAATCAAAATCTGAGTCTTTTTCATCTGGTACTGTCGCCTTCACTTCAGTGACCTTAGGGTTTTCTCTTTCAATCAAGTTATATACATCTTCCCAAGATATTTTTCCAAGACCCTGGCATGAAGTATCTGTTACCAGCTTGATTTTGGCTGGTTTTTCTTTTGGTACTATAGGAATAGAAATGGTATTTGCAGCGGTAGCAGCCTTTGCTTTCTTTGATCTCTTAGACATTTTGTCGTCTGGTAATGTTTCGCTTGCTCAGCGAACGAAAGGATTGGGTATTCTATGGTTCTGCAAATGAGGAAATTTTCAGACGCGGTAAAAAAATGAAGTAAGGAGAACAACGTTATGAAAAGATTTATTCGTTGATTTCAATTTATTAACTCCGTGGTTAAACTTAAATGCCCTCTATGAGAGTCACACTCACACATTAAAATAGAGTCAATCACCATCATTCATTTGATTTTCTATTTAATAATAAACGTACAATCGGAGATCGGAAATTTTTAAATGAGAATATAAAACTTTCCTTTTGAATTTTGCGATTGCGATGAATAAATAACATATGCGCAGTAAAAATAAAAATAAAGACTAATTATCGAAGAGGAACAACAAATAACATTTCATGATCTTTGCCAATTTGCAATTGCGATGATGGTTGGGTCTACCGTATTGGGACATAGAATGAGTGAATATGATGTTTGTTCCTCCGAAATGCGATTGCGATAAATCGCATCGCATCAGAGTTTTGTAGTTGAATGAATGAGGGGTTGTCTTTTCGTTTTGTGATTTGCGCTTTATGATAGGTTACATCGCATCGGAGTTTATAAAACAAGTACATGTGATGTCGCTTCTTCGAAATGCGATTTGCGATAAATCTCATCGCATTGGAGTTTTGCAAAACAAATGTGAAACTTTAAGATACCTCCGATTTGCGATTGCGATTACTTTATCACATCAGACTTATTCAATATGAATACTTTTATGTATTATGTTGATGCGATAAAAGAATTTATATCTCATCGGATCAGAGATTTTCAATGTTACAATTATTTATATGCACTTGTGTTTTGCGATATGCGATATATGCTTTCCTAATCAATGAACTTTTTATTGTTTTATTCAAAATTATCAGATTTCCTCTAAGTCTTTTATTCCTATTTTAAAAAGAAAGGGGACCTATTTCTAAATGAAATTTATTCTAAAATTTTGAAATGGGGAGGGTTGTTATACCTTACAACACCTTCCCAGGTGTCATAATACAAAAAAATCTTTAAAAATACTTGTCTTGTTCATTGGATGCATGTAGCAACTCTTTCTTATTATTTGTTGTTTAATGTCTTCAACTGCATTGATCTAGATTTCTGTAGCATTTATTCTGATCACTAACTGTAGATCTAAGGAAATTGGCAGCAATATTTGATGTTAAGGTTTTTTTTTATGCACAACTGAAGTGAGATTTTTTCATATTCTTGTGATTAGAATTCACACTAACAAGTGGTGACTCCACAAGGTTTTATAATTACGAGTGCTGTCGTTTTTCAGATCCCTGCATGACGAGCTACTTCAACCCTTAGGGTTTTTCTTCAACTTCTTATTTTTCATTTCTTGATGTTTTTTTTTAACTTTTAAAATACTAAAACAATAAAAATTATAAATTTCGTGTATTTCTGGGCCTATTGCGTAGGTAATAGTTATCAGCCGTAGCAGAGATGACAAATTTTTTTGAAACCTTCTCCCGAGACAGCTGAAAGTCTAGGTTGAGCTTTTTGGGCCAAAAACTGCGACATCAACTCTCAAGTAGCAGAAAATAGCCTAAAAACTCTAACCTTAGTGGAAAACAGGTCAAAAACTGCGACCTCTAATTTTTGTGGGATTTTTCCTGTGATTTTTTTGGGTTTGTCTGGGCCATAGTTCAGGGTTTTTTGACCTCCCTCTTCACCCGTATTAGACCTGTACTCGCTTAGTTTTACTCGTCAAAGTAGGAACCAATCCCCTTAGGGCTTGAGTACGCTTCTAACTTTTTAGGAGGAATTTCGCTGAAGAAGGTCTTCTGAGATTTCAGTGCTTTCAACAGTTTTTTCAGATCTAAAGCTTCACTTTTAGATCCATTTTAGATTGGTTATTCATCCATCCAAAACACCTCTTTTTAGTTTTTTTTGGTCCTCCTTTAGGGTCCCCTTTGTTTCCCTTCTTGATGTAGCCTTTCGCCACCTTTTTGTAGCATTTTTCCCTCTAGTTTATTGTTGTTTTGTGCACCTCTTTTCAGCAGTTCTGACCTTTAGATCCCTATCCCTCCTGAATTTAGATCCATTGGCCATTTTGTGTGTTTTGACTAGATTTTTCCCACCCATAGAATAGTTGTTGGGAAGCCCTCCTCCATGGGTTTAAATTGATGCATCTTTAGATGATTATTTTGCTATTGCATTCAGTTTCCTTTACTGTCATTTTCATATTTATTTACAGTTATATAACATATTTTTATTTTTTCTCTGCACACGTCCAGGCTTAATTAAAATTAACACACTTATCACATGCATGCACACCTTAAGTAAAGAGCATCTGGTTTATACCACCAGACCAAGAATTAAACATGGTAATCAATTGATCCTGTACCTCCCTTCCCTTATTTACTTGTCTTCATAATCACTGTAATAAATTGATCCTACACCTCCCTGCCCTTATTTACCTCTCTTCATTTTTGTGTTCAATGTATTTTTACCATCATTGCCCCCCAAAGGAATTTATCCCAGAGACTCCAAGGCCTTCATCCTCATTTTCCATTAGGAAGACTTACTCCTCTATGTAGTGTTCATGTTCGTCATCCACCGAGTCCCCATTCTAACTCTGATTCTGGTTCATCGCGTTCCCTTTTGGTTCTATCCCCGTCTCTCCTCCACCTTTCGCCTTCACCATGTATGGTTCAGGACCTAATGCTGGTGGCGGCCTCAACCCTAATGCTTGGAATACTACTAGTGGTGTCGCAACATGAATTATTCCAGATACTCTATTGCTTCCTTATATGGTGGGCCTAAGCCTTCCTGATTTTAGCAGGTTGATTACTAACCCCATACACCATGATCCTCGTTGGCCTACTATGCCAACCAAACTCCCTTCAAACATCCCCAAGTTTGAAGGAATTGTTGGATAATATCCTACCAACCATGTTCATTATTTCCACATGTGGTGTTCGTCTAACTCAATCATCAATGACTCTATCCATCTTCGGTTATTCCAACGTATGCTTACTAGAGAAGATTCCAAGTGGTATGTCGAATAGGCCTCATCCTCTCATACTACTTTTGTGACCCTTGCCAAGGCTTTTCTATCTTATTTCCATCTTCCCCTTCACTATGAATTCGGTATCGAACTCTTGACCTCTTTCCGTCAAAATTCTCCTACCCGCCTATCTGAGCATGTTCAAGAATGGCGGAGAAGCAAGAGCCTATGTCAAGCCCATACCTTCGAAGACCGTGTCTACATGGACTGGTTTCTCAGATCCCTTCTGCCTCTTATTGGAAAATATGTCGTATCTCACTTCCCTCACACTGAGGAAGTTTCCCTCTAGATTGTGTTGAAATATGACTTGATCTATGCACAATCTAGTTATGTTTATACCGTCTTACCTAATCTCCATAGACCTGGTGGTGCCAACGCACTAGTGTCATCCCATGTTATCGATGGTATTGTTAGATCCCTTTCACATCTGTACACTCATCCTCCCATGGGTTATGGCTTCCCTCAGGGAGGGGCCAGCTCCTCCAGCACCTTCCCCTCTCCTGGCAGCATGTATCTAGGATACGACATGCCTCCTCCTTTTTCCCAACCTGTTTAACCCAATGTTTCCCAATCTCCTTATTATCCGTATCCGCATCTTGGTGCTCCATCTCCTCCAGCATTAGCACCTCAGCCTCCCTTGCCTTCTTAGGCTTCACAAGAGCATCCACCCCCCCTTAGGGTTAGATGTATGCATAGCAGAGTGTGACTAATCCTCCTACTTCAAAAAAGAAGAGGAAAGGCAAAAAAAACCAATCTTCCCTGGGTAATCTAGGAAACAATCCCTAAGGGAATACATTTAACACTGCAACCCAGCAATAGGGCACACAACCCAAGCAAGACAAGCCTATTTGCATGAACAAGCCTTGTTCTTGTTGTGATTTCTACGGTCACTATACCCATGATTTTCCTCTTTTACCTCAGATGCATCATATTTGGGAAGCTCAAGGAGCATCCCGAGGACAACAAGCCTCCCCTTCGGTTCCTCCCAATGCTACCCCTATCCAACCGACTATGTTTAAAAATCCTTTCCCCCATCAAGGATATTTGGCTACCTAAACCCCTCAAAGTAAGGTAGCCACTCAACCTCTTCCATCTGGTACCTCTGATTATTATATCCTCATGATGAACTCTAACCAACCCAGTACTGTTGACCTCAACCTTCAGACTTAGTCCCATCAGTACAACAAGCCCCTCGCTATGTCTGTCACCGAGGCCCTGTCTTCAGGCCCCATAGAGCCTCTTTTGACACCCAATGGTCCTTTACATATCCCTTAGCTTAACGAAGAGGTTCATACCAAGATTCCCAAGGGACCATTATGCCAAAACACTACTTCTGGTAAAGCTGTCCACTCCTACAGTATAGTAGATGACTTGGCGCAATTCCATGTCACCATGTCAATGCTGGAAGTCCTCTAGTCATGCCCTTCACAATGAAAATATCTACTAAATGCTATGGGTGTTGTGGATCCTTCAAATGATCATTTTATTGTCTTCGACATTGATAAGTCAGAGCATACCCCCCTTCCTACATCCGTCGCCTTCCAAATCCATGTCAAGATATGGAATGCCAACATCTCCTGTTATATCATTGATGAGGGGGCATCCACCTATGTGATGTACGCTTATGTTTGGAAGCAACTTAGATCTCCCGAGTTAGCCCCTTCCACTATCACCCTCCGCACGTGGGATGGCCACTCTTCCCAACCCCTTGGCATGTTCTGCAATTTTCCTATTACTCTTGTAGGCAAGACTATTTGTGTTGACATTGAATTCATTAATGCCCCCTTAGACTAAAAAATTATATTGGGTCGTAGCTACACTTATGAGATGTCTGCTGTCCCATCTGCGGTTCACCGTAATATGTGCTTTCCTCACAATGGAAATATCATCACCATCTATCAGTTGACATATTACGAACCAAAGTCTCAGACCTCTCCTAAGTCCATTATCTCTTCTTTGGCTAATAAACAGATAGTCAAACCTCCTACCAGTGTCTCACCTAGAATCTATAAATATTCCTCTTTGCTTGGTTCATTCCCTGGTATCCCCCCTCTCATCTTCTGACCTAGCTTGTCAAATTTTTGCATGATGCAATCGTCTCACTTCGATCTCAAATGAACTGGTTCGACTAGCCAGCAGCCCCACCCCCCGAAACCTACTCCTAGTCCTTCGACTCATCCTTTAGGACCACTCCTCATGTCTCCATTTCTTGCTCCTCCTCCTGGAGTATTTTCGGTACCTCTTATGGCTACCTTGTCTCTTCCTAATATGACCCTAGGGATCCCAATCTAGTACATTGATCCCCCTGCCATTATCTTTCCTGTTCAGCCCAAACCTTATACTGCTTTGACCTTGGTCCAACCAGTCGCCATGACCCCTCCCTTTTCTTATGTGCCCCTGCCACCTCAACAGGAACCTACTCCTATTGCGAAAGCCTTGGGAGAGGGGGCCAAAGCCCATAAGAAGGAACCTAAGGAAAGGGCCGCCCTGACAACCCCTTCTCCTCCTCAGCCTCTGAAGCGTGCTCTCCCACGTGCTTTGTGTGATGTTGTCGGTCCTACGACCCATAATTTTCCTAAATTTCCTCGTATCAAACCCATGGTCAATGTCACGTTTCCTGATTCTAAGGTCCCTGAAGCCCCCATTAATTTACCGACTATAGCCAAGAAACCCAAGATTGTGCACATAAACCACCCATGTGCTTTGTGTGATCTCCATGGCTGTTATACTCACCTTTGTCCCCATCTTGCAGACTACCGCACCTCTTTGGACGTAGTTCGCTAGTACAAGGCTACCCACCATGATTTTTCCTCTCCTTTAATTGCACGTTATGCTTTGGGCGAACCAAAGGGCCCATCTGCTCCCATTGACATTCCCCTTCCCGATGTCGAGATGATGGAGTATTCGGCCACTATCCTCTACCTGTCATCATCTATGAGATCCATGGTGGAAGGCCCCTTTAGGGCTTCCCCTTCTGTTTCACCTAACCCCCCTTCAGCAATCATCCTGGGATCAACCTCGGTGGATCCTTCATCCAATTTTTTTTTTGTCACCCATGGTGATGATGTGCATGTGAACCTATCTTCTCATGATGATGAGTCTGGTATCTTTACCGCACGACGTGGTCTTTCTTCTACCACTCACCCCATATTCTATTGTGATGAAGACATTATGAAATCCATCACCACCCCTGAATTTATCTATCCCCACTTACATCGAGAACATGCATTCAAACCATATACACCTTGTGGCCATTACATTGACACCCAATGTTTGGGTAAGGGGGCATCCATATTTGAGAGTCTAGGAGAAGCAATTCTCCACAACCCTTCTAGTGCGTCGGGTTGTGTTGACTCTAGTACCATTATTATTCCCCATTTAGAAGAACCTATAAAGTCCGCTCTCAATTGATATCACTCTAGGGATGATCCCCCTCATCATTCCTTCATCGTACATCAACAACCCAATCCCTTAGACATTGTTGTTGACCAACCTGTGTGTTTTCTAAGTGAGCGCCAATTCATTATATCCAAATCCACTCTTTGGGATAGTGACACCATGTATGCGAACCTAGAAATTTAGTCCATTTGCTTCATATATGAAATACCCAAAGAGATTGGTAATCCTCCATTCCCTTTCTTGAACTGTATCTATCCATTTTTCCCTCAGAAGATAACCATAATATAAACAAATGGTGAACCGAATTATAAAAATTTGTTTCGATTCCACTTTTCTAAATACATTTGGCATGACCATAACATGTTTGGGGGCACCTATGCCCCTCAACCATAAAAATCCCAACTCTCAGCCAAAAAAACATTGAAACCCCCTTTTTCTGACAGATCGCACTTTTTAGGTCATTTCCTGGGCCAGGTTGCAGTTTTTTTCCTAGTACTTATTACCCAGGTCACAGAACAGACCCAAAAAGTGAAACTTGGCATGTTCCTAGGCTCTGGGTGCCTAAACTGAAATTTTAATCCATTGAATTGAAAGAGTATGGTTAGGCCTTTTACGCACAACTCACATATCTCTATTCCAACGGTTGGTTTGTCCATTATAATCACTACAATATTTAGGGCCTTTTCTCCTCTATACATTCACCATAGATACACTTCAAAATGAATCAAATTGGAGGGAAATGACTTATTAAAAGAGAAACCCAAAATTTTTATTTCACTAGCTGTAACCAAACTGTAGCTCGGTTTGAAAAATCGTTAGAACCATTGGAAATTTCTCACCAAGATCTGAAATGGGTATCCTTTCATTTTTTTTGATTTTATACTTCACCCAGACACATTTTTTCCAAGAGAGGTCACTTCACCACTTCTCAAAATCGAATTTCTTCAGTTGCAACAATTGTACTTGGGGAACCACCTTACCTTCATACTTTTCCACACTCGTGTCGATTTTTGTTGTGAGTAACCATCTTATACTCATGTTTTTATGGTCCCCACCGGGCCTATTCTGTGTGGCAGCATGATCAAGTTTCCCTTTGTATCCCGCCACAATTCTCCATCCTTCATTGCTTTTCCTCACTTGTCTTCCACATTTTGGCCTTCAGTGATACTGTCCCCTATCCCCTCCAAAGTTGAGTAAGTAGCCGCCAGGTCATCCATGCCCTTTATGCTCTAACAAGGGAAGTCATAAACCTGCTACTTAGTACCCCCCATTCCACCATCATCCCTGATGTCATTCTATTAGTTTCTCTACTATTATCCCTCGTGCCTTAGTTGAGGATCCCTTATTGCCTCACCTATGGCGAAACACTTTCTGTCGACATCAACTTATTCATTTTTGAAGACATGTCTAGAGGACGGTGTACCTTGGTTCTAGCTTCCAATCTTCTTTGATCCATAAAATTAGGCAAAGGGACCCTTCATTTCCCTTTGACTTGATTGTTTCTCAGTTCCATCTCCTTATGGCATGTTCGAGATCCATATAATTGATGGTTCAGTGATGTAGAAGATTGTACCGGTGATTCCCGAGTGTGTATGAGATGTTTCAGACGTCATGAGGGGGTGACCCTTTAGGTAACCGCCCACATGCCCCTATGACCTATCTAATATAGTCTTGGATGTTTCTCCATAGATTTGAAGGTTCCAGCCTCAACCGCTTGCATCGCCTTTTAGTTTGCATGTATCATTCATATTTTCAGAGTCCTTCCCTATTTTACACGACCTCTTTGGTTGTACTTATATCTCATGTACTCAGATATTATTGTATAAGTTCTAAATGTTGTCCCAGGTATAGTATATATGTGGGATCCATTATAATTTTTTTATCTGGCCCATTTTTATGGCATCATGTACTATATAGTTCAATCCCTTGTTTCTTGGATGCATCATTATTCTTTGTACTTTGTTATCTCGACGGGCATAGGTATGCCTCCCCTGCCTCATGTAGAACATGTACTCACTCATAAGAGATACATGTCACACCTATAACTCTCGACTCCTTAGGATATTGTCCTCTTGCACTTTATTCTACCTTATATTTCTCTCTCTCTCTCTGACTCCCTGTTCGGTGTCATAACTTAGTAATCCATAGTTTATTATGTTGTTTCTGGTCTAAACAAGAAACACCATGAAGAATAATTGTATAAATCCTTATTTTTTTTATTTTACTCAAGGGATAATTAACTAAATCAATGTTTAATTAATATTCCTGGTCATATTTAACCCAAAACAGGAAAATTAATTAGATAAATCATTACTTATCTTATTATTTTCTAGGAATAATTATTTAAAAAATTAATTAAATAATATTCCTTGTTAAATTTGACTAAATAATTTATAAATAATTGAATAAATCACTAATTATTTAATTATTACTCAACCACATTTTTAAAATAATAAATAAATCATTTATTTATTCATTATTTATAAATAAAGGGATTTGACCAATTCAAATTATTTTTCCCTCCAACCAAAATAATAAAATATTCCATAAAAGCTGGATCTAGATTTGGTTAATAATATTTTAATTATGCACTAATATCTAGGCTAAATCAATATTCTACTATAAATAGAAGGTTTTTTCCATTCATTCACTACCTTTTTCTAACTAAAGATCACTTTGGATCTATACTTTTGGTCTGACTTTGATCCTCCATCATTGTCATATTTTCCTACTTTTTTTTTGTGAGCTCCCTTTGAGTTCCATTTTTGTCTAGGTTTTCTGCATCATTAAGAGAGAGAGAGATCTTAGATCTAAAGCACTCAAGACATACAAGAACCCATCCTATTGAGGGGGATTGGTGACATCTTTCTATGTTCCCTTCCCAGGTGTCATGATACAAAAAATTATTTAAATTTTTTTATCTTGTTCATTGGATGCATGGAGAAAATATTGTTTATTATTTGATGTTTTATGTCTTTAACTGCATAGATTTGGAGTTTTGTAGCATTTATTATGAGCACTAACTGTAGATATAAGGAAATTGGTAGCTATCTTTAATGTTATGACTATTTGTTATGCACAACTAAAGGGAGCATTTTCGTACTCTTGCGATTAGAATTCACACTAACAATTGATTTTTTTTTTGAAATTTTTTATGTGTGGCTCTAAATGAAATCATATCTGATTTTATTTTTCTACTTTATTCTATGTTATCTGAAAGGAAAATAAAAGAAAAAACAATTATCCATAATTTCTGAAATAATGAAAAATTAATCTAATAACAAAAAAAACTAAAGTTGTATGAAAAGAATGAAATTGTTAGGTAAAATGAAAAATTAATCTAATAATGAAAAAATGAGATCGCGAAAATGAAATTGCAATGCCACTGAAACTAAGCTAACAAATGAAATGAAATTCTAAACTAACACTAATCCCTATGTACGCCTCCCCGACAACGACGCCAAAAAGTTGAGTAAAATAATTTGTATTAGATTACTAACATAAATTATCAATCCAGTATCCATGGGACTTGTGAGACATACTGCAAAATATATGCTAGGGATCAGTTTATGAAAACTAAGAACTAATCTAATCACACCATTCCTACATTAACTTGAAAATCTATTCTATATTTAGGAATTAAAATTTAATCTACTTGCATAATTGAATTCTAATCTACGATTTTTGTATTGAAATAAAAGACAAGTAAAAAGCATTGTTTTATATCTTTATGCCTAAATCCAACCCAATTGGAAAATTACAAGGTCACCTTATTGAATGATTTAGCGAGCACAAGATTACACAACTAATTGGAAATTTAATCTAAGAAAACATTCATGAAATTAAGGAAAATATGTTGCTGTATGACCAAATACCCAAATACAATCCCATTGGAAAATGGCAGAGCAACCTTCTTGTGATGATTGAGCATAAGATTACACAGTTAATTGGAAATTTAATCTAAGAAAGCATTAAAAAGCATGTAAAAGGAAACTAAGGCTGCTTTATGATCAAATACCTCAAATACAATCCAATTGGAAAATGGCACAGCCAACTTCTTGATATGATTGTGCAAAAGATTACACAGCCAAGTAAATCTACAATCAACTGGTTGAAAACACTTTAATGAATTAAAATTGCATGAATGGAAATCCTAAACCATCAAACTTTCAATGAAATGAAAACAACATAAAAATGAAATGACATACTTGAGTGAAATCAGAGCAAAATTACAAAATAAAATCTACTCTGCCTTACATTCTAATATACTCCATGATATCTCCTACTTCACATCTCCATCGATGCTTGGAACCTCAAAGCTTTATTCAATTTCTCCAAAAACACAAAGTACAAAATAAGATGACATTTTGAATTGACAAATGTTCCACCAACAAAGCTTAAGTTACAAATAAACAATATAGATCTCCTATTTATACAAATTCCTAAGCAACCTCCTCATTAATGAGGATCCTTCTTCCTCTCCTTTGACCCATAATATTCTCAACCCATTTTCTAACCATAGACCACATATCCCTCTTTCAAATCTCCTTCATATCATGAATAAAATTTCGAATTTGATCTTTGGGAGCCAAATATGAGGACCTTGGAAGCTTCCAATAAACCCACACATGTCAAAAAACTCTTTCCAATTTTAAGGTATAAGTATATGCATATTATTTTCTAACTTTTGATCACAAATTCACTTAAAAATACTAGAAATTAATAATGTTTGGAAAACACAAGGTTAACCCAAATAATGATGAAAGTGAGATGAATGTAGTGACATGGTAGTGATATGGAGGTAAAATGGAGGTGATATAATGGACATGATAGTTAAAGTGGATGTCTTTTTAAGGACAATTCTGAGACCCAACAGGTGGTTTGGTGAAGAGAAATTTACATTCATCCATGTTTTTGGAAGTTATTCCCACCCTCATGTCCTACCCTTGTATATACCAGAAAAATTGGTGTCCAAAGAAATTTCTTATCAAACAGTTGGTAATGGTTTGACAAAAAACCTGAAAGATGCCAAAAATATTATTTAGCCAACTTTTCCTTTTTCTTGTGGTTCATATGCCCTATACAATTTCAAGCATGCTTTCCTTGAAATTGATCGATTAAAACCTTTAAATTTTCCAATGTTACCCAATAAAAATTATGATTCATATGGTATTTCTAGAGAGATAATGAATCAGGTCAAGCTGCGAGCATTTCCAAATGAGCTCGATAGATTTGACGATGTGTTCGAATCAATTCCTAAATTTTCAACAGATCAGCAAAAGGCAGCTAAAAGGTTCAACCTAGAATATTTTTTAATATTCAAAGTGTATCGAGAACAGAGAAATGCCCATTTGCCATATTATATGTTTCACATACCATAGCCGAAGGCATAACATGTTATAGTTTCAACGACTTCTCATGTATTAGTACGAATTCAAGAAGAAAAATTTGAAAATGGTCAACAAGATGACAAATTCACCCAAAATTGGGAAGATTTTGAGAAAGCACTATCTAAGACTAATACTCCTGCCACTCAAAATGCCCTTAAAAAAAAAACCATGCCTATTGTGGGTGCTACAAGTTCTGTAACTCATACAGATGAGCCAAGTGTGCATCATGTTTCTGCTTATATAGAAAACTCCAAGGATCAGGAAGAAATCAAGGAAATCTCATTTACTGCATAGGTTTCCAAAATTGTTATTGAGCAAATATAGATCCAAGAGCACAATGATATAGAGCAGAAACTAGAACATACATAAACCCAAGATATGGAAATCATCTAGGCTTTCTTGACTACTGAAATAGTCCTAAAAATTGAAGAGATACCTCCACTGGACATATTTTATTGTCCAAGACACAAACCTGTCATCACTAGGTCAAAGAAGAAGCGAAAGATGGAAGATTATCCAGAACTTCCTATGGATGCAACACTAATGCAAGTCCTTTGGAAAGAAACTCAATCAGCTCCACGGAAGGAACTTAACATATTATCTCAACTTGTAGGTGCTTATGAAAATGCCACTATTCATAGGGAAACAGAATTTGAATCAGTAATTATTGAAAAGGATCAGAAAATTCATCAAATGGAGCAATTTTTCTTTGATGGAAAGCAAAGGATAGAGCGGGAGCTGCAGTCAAGCATTAATAATCTACAACAAGAGTTTTAAGGTATCAAACTCAAACTAAAAAATGAGATTAAATAAAAATATCAAATAATTCATCAATTGTAGTAGAGGATTGAAAATATCCAGGAAAAGCATGAAATCAATGAAGTAAAGAAAGAAGAAACAAAGTTGGAAGCATTACTGGTAACACAACAAGAAATTTTCTATCAGAAGTATAATAAAATTCAAGAGCAAGTTAAGACCAATGATCAAATAGTCGCTCATATTTCCAATCTGAGAAATTATTATGAAGAGATTGATGATAAGGTGTCAAAATATATGGATTGGAAAGACACTGCATAGGGTAGAGTGGCTGATCTCCCTCGTCTTGAATAATCAGTTAAAGATATAATATTTTGAGATTGGGATATTAAAATTAAGAGTGTTGAATTAGCTATTATTAGAGCTAAGAATTTATCTTCCATCATCTCTGATATATAAAATATTCTCTTCTGCAAGCCAACCAGATTCAAGAAGCGCCAAAAGACGCCATGCCAGATATCATTTTCCTAAAGAAATCCTGGAAAGAGACATCAAATAGAAAATCTCTTGACATAGAAAATATGACAAGGTTAAATATGGATATTTACTAGTACTTGTTGATTAAGACTCATAACCAATCAGTAATGTTGAGGTGCCTCTCTAACACAACAACTCAGCTTCTTCCAATACTAAACAATGCAGTATTTATGGGACATATGAGAAGTCAAATGATTCATTCCCCCCTACTCGAACATATGATCAAAGCATGTCATCTCAAAGAACAACTAGAGAATGAATTCGGGAAACAGTCATGAGACTGTTACAACTTATGCATCTTATTTTCCTAGTTTCTATTTTTATAGTTTAAATTAATATTAAAGACTTATTTTACGAGTTTTATATTTTTGTAATATTAATTAGTATTTAAAGCCCTTTCATGAATTTATAAAGGGGTCCAGAATTTTGAGAATACTTCTTTTGGAACTTACACTATTGTTTGAACGAAAGTTATCTAATTGAAAATTTGAACCCTGAAGCTATCTTTTCAGATATAAAGCTATGGTGTAATGGGTACTATTAAATGTGTATTGATTATTTAATGTTTCTGAAATTTTGGAAAACTTATTTATGTATATTAGTTTCATTCTGATAAGCATTGAAATGATATATGTTCTTATTGCTATTAATATAATATATTAAACGATATGTTGTTAAATGTGAGACTTAGAGATATTTTATGTGATTAATTTTCTTCATCAAATAAATCAACTAAATTGATTTAGTTTTCTTAAATGTTCTTATATTCATTAAGTAAGAAATGATCTATATTATTTCATGCTTGTGAAATTCTACTCCATAATCATATAAATGAATCCAATCCCGGGAAGTAGTTAGATTTAGTTTTAATTTATGTTATTAGTATAAATCACCTTGATAGTGTTGATTTCATTTATTTTGTTATATAAAATCTCTTTATATGGGAAAATGAGCAATTTTTCCCCAGTCAGACCCACCATTTCAATGGAAAAGGACTTGTTTTAAGCTCCCGACCGGGTGGAATCCCCAATGTTGTGGAAGTCATTTTCCAACCTCCAATATTTTTGGCGCTAGAAGGAGGGCCATCTGACTATGTATGTAATATAAAGCTAAATCTCAATAAAAAATCCAACATAAGAGTCAATCACCCTCCAAAGTTCCTACAACTTCTAGATCTTAGTCATTATCTCGAGGTCATAATTCTAAAGTTGTAGAACCAATTATTTCATCCCCTGAAACATTACCTCGTAGATCTTCTTTAGATTATATTACCGAGTCTCCCAAAGTTCATTATTTTCTTGAGAAGTTAGAGAAAATAACCATATCTCCAGAAAATCCTGTTAATCATGAAATTTCTGAAGAAAGTGTTACATCCATATTTCGAGGTACTAGTGTATTAACTCGATTACAAAGTGAAAAACTTGGGATAACTCCTTTTTAGTTTCCTATTCATTATCATCATTAAAAAGATGCTACATCAACATCTCAATCAGGTATCTGCGAGATCAAATTATCTTCATCTCCATTTACCTCTAACTTCTCTTCTCATCAACACATATCTTCTTATATACCCATTTATTTTCAAACAATTAGTGCTTCTATAAGTAGTATTAGTCAAGTGGTAAGTTCTTCTCCATCCACATTTGCTTCTGGACCTAATATCTCATCTTCACAAAAAACAAGTCAAGTAATGGCCAACTTACCATGGGTCAATCCAGGTGTTGTTAAAATGGTAAATTTACATCCTCTCCTAGATCATCGAGAAAAATGGTTACCAAAGTATAATCCTAATGGTGGTCTTCCCGCTGAAGAACATCTCAATAATTTTATGCTAGCCATGAATCTCAACGATGTTGAACATGAATATGTTGTAGTTAGATTGTTTCCATATACTTTTTGAGGGTCTGCAAGATCCCAGTATTTTTCCATCCCTTCAGGCTCAATAGGAGATTGGAATACTTTTCAAGAATAATTTCCTGTCAAATTTGGTGATGATAGGACAATGGCATCATTGATCAATGATATTTCTAATTTAAAAGCTAATACAGGAGAAAATATCAAAGACTTCAACTCGAGATTTAACAAGTTATTGAAAAAAACTGCAGCCGCCTCTAAGCCTAGATTGGATGTACAAATAGAGTGGTACATATATTCCGTTCCTTCTAATATAGCAATTTTTGTAGACAGAGCTAATGAATTCACCCTTATAGAAAACATGAAAGAAGCCTTGTCTGTTGAAAGAATAATTGTTTCTTTAGAAAAGAAAACAGAGCTTGAAGATAAAATATCTAAAATGGTAACATTCAAAGATGAGCTGAAGAAAAAAAATCCTAAATATCCTTTTGATCTTGAGGGATTACAAAATTTTCTCAAAACCATGTTTGATAAAATGGTCGAAATCAAAAAATAGGTTGTTGAAACCTCTAACAGGAAACCCTTTACATCATTTAGAAAAAATTCAATCGCCTGTCTCTCAGCCTCCCAATGTTATTTCTAATGTTGAATTTTACCAAGAAGAGGAAGAGGAAGAAACCACAACGTCCGCTAATGAATCCAAAGAAGAAGAGGTCGTTGAATTACATGGATTATGGTATTTCGTTTTACCTTCCTCTGATGATGAAACAGAAGATGAAGCCATGTCTATCAGAAGAAGAAGTAAAAATTCCTGTAGAACCAACACAATCAACACAAAAATAGAAAATCCCAACTTCTATTGCTAAAGAAAAATTTGTCAGTAAAAAACCTCCAGTCAAATCATCTCAGCAGGTCATCACCGATTCCCAGCTAATCAAATCTACACCCAATCCTTAATCTACATTTTTTTTGTCTCTGATACTATTGAATATAACATAATCGAGGATATGAAGAATATTAAGGCCAATATTCCTCTTTATGAAGTTACTAAATTAAAGCAACAAAAAAAAAATTATTGAAAGAGTTGAATGCAGTCACATCATCTCCTCTTCCTTCAACTGTTATAGCTAAAGCTTCTAATGAAATAGGGAAACCTCCGATTGAAAATTCAAAAAAATTTAATGCTTCAGATTCTATTATGATTGGTGATAAATATAATTCTCATACTCCTCATTTTATCTTAACCTATGAAATCTACAATAGAAATGTTCATAATTGTTTGATCGATTTTGGGGCTTCGTCCAATATAATGCCATATTTAATTTGCAAAAATTTAAATATCACACCCTAGAAGTCATTAGTTAGTATAGTTCAATTAGGTAGAACAAAGGTTAATGTCTTAGGAGAGATCAACTCGGTAAGTATTAAATTTTCATCAAACCCAAAAGCTTCTCAAATTATCAATATACTAATTGCAGACATCCCTAGATTTTACGGTTTAGTTCATAGCCGAGACTGGTCTAAAACATTACCAATCCTTGGTTCAAGACCTCA
This sequence comes from Pinus albicaulis, assembly GCA_034641835.2. Lineage (NCBI taxonomy): Eukaryota > Viridiplantae > Streptophyta > Pinopsida > Pinales > Pinaceae > Pinus > Pinus albicaulis. The sequence goes on from CM076579.1 coordinate 626,363,593, forward strand.
CATCACATTTTATAGCATTCAATATCTATCCTATTCTTAGATCACAAAATGCCAATGTTGACCTTTTAGCTAATGTTGCCTCCAAGCTTATTCCACCAAAGGATTTTAGTCTTGACAGATTTGCTATTGAATTGATTTTCTGACCATTTATACCATATAATGTTATTAGTTGGCACATTTTTAATGATGATAGTGACATTTTATGTTTTCTTACTTTTGATAAATCATATGATTATCAAATTGTAGACGAAGATGAACATGATAATCAAATCAAGTAACAAACTGATAAAAATATTTTTCCAAAATCCGTGGTGAAGCTTGAAGATTTATACGATTTGAAAGAGAGATTCAAGAAAGTAAACAGTTGTAAAATACAGAGTTATACTCTAATTTTTTAATTAGTTAACTTAGGATCTACTGATTTACATCAAGATATAAATCTAGGGCTTAGCCTTTCATGTAAAGAAATAAATGTATTCATTTTATTATTTAAGAGATACAAAGATATTTTTGCATGGAATTAACAAAGTCTTAAAACATATGAACCATCAATAATTTAACATACTATTCCTATGGTACCCGATGTTAAGCCTATTCAACAAAAGCTGAGGAAAATCCATTCAAACTTGGAAACTCAAACAAAAAATGAATTAAACAAAATATTGAAAGACAAGATCCTTTTTCTTGTTAGACATTCAAAATGGGTTTCCAATTTAGTATCTGTTAGAAAAAAGAGTGTAGAAATTCGAATTTGTATTCAGTTCAAATATGTGAACAAAGCATGTCAAAAGGATAATTTTCCTTTACCATCAATGGAATAAGTTTTACAATCAGTAGTAGGTTCTGAATTACTGTATTTTCTAGATGGATTTTCAGGGTATAACCAAATTTTAGTTCATCAAGAAGAACGTTTGAAAACTACATTTCAAACCAAATGGGGAACTTATGCATATCAAAGTATTCCCTTCGGATTAATGAATTCAGGAGCCACATTTCAAAGTGCCATGGATATTACATTCAAAGGATTAATAAATAAAACAATGGTAGTATATATTGATGATATAACCATATATTCAAAAGAGAAAAACAATCACTTGCATTACTTAAATAAGATATTTGAAAAATGCAGGAGATATGGGATCTCTCTTTACCCAAAGAAGTCAATTTTTGCTTTAAGTGAAGGTAAACTTCTAGGTTTTATTGTCTCAAATAATGGAATTTGTATTGATCTTGACAAGATTAAAAAAATTTCAGAAATTTCACTACCAAATGACAAGAAGTCAATGCAATCCTTTTTAGGACAGATAAACTTTTTCAAATGATTCATTCCAGATTTTTCACATATATTTCTTCCACTACAAAATATGATTAAGAAAGATACATTGTTTAAATGGGGAGAAGAAGAAAAGGAAGCATTTGAAATCATCAAACAAGAAATCACTGATGCTCCTTCTCTTTCAACTCCTAATTTTTCCAATGATATCATTATATATACATTTTACTCAGATCTATCATATGCAACAATGTTAACTCAATCAGATGATACAAAAATTGAAACCACAATTTTTTTTTTTTTTTTTTTTTCAGTTCTAATTTTCAAGGAGTTGAGTTGAATTACTTAGGAGCTGAAAAGCAGGCATTTGCATTTTATAAAGCGGTCAAGTATTTTCTACCTTTTCTTTAAAAATCTCATGTCAAAGTAATAGTTCATTTCTCATCAGTTAGGGAAATACTTATATAGAAGGAACTAGGAGAAAAAAGGGCCAACTGGGTAACATCAACGCAAGAATATGACTTAGAGATAAAACCCGCTAAAATTATAAAAGGTCAAGGATTTTTCAGGTTGATTACAATAATGAATGAAACATCACCAGATAGTATTGAACACTTTACAACGGTACTCAATGTTAACCCTCAATCTTAGTATGCTGATTAAATATTTTATTTAAAGAACGAACATGCTCCACTTAATTTGGATTTCAAAAGAAAATGAGCGTTAAGATTGAAATGTAATAAATATCAATTAGTCAATGATGTGTTATTCAAAAAAAAAATATGACTCTGTATTACTCATATGCTTAGAAAAAACTGAAATACCTAAGGTGCTCCAAGAACTTCATGATGGACCAGTAGGTGGACACTTTGGTGCAGACACCACAACACATAAAATTTTACATGCAGGATATTATTCGCTAACATTATTCAAATATGCACATAGCTATGTTAGAAATTGTAAGATTTTTCAAACTACAACACAAAAACAAAGAAAAGCTTCAATTCCACTTCAACCAGTCAATATGGAACAACCTTTTGAACAATGGGGACTTGACATAATAGGTGAGATTTTTCGTCATTCTTCCAAACAACACAATTATATATTGAATGCTATGGATTATTTTACGAAGTGGGTAGAAGAAGTACCTCTTAAGATGACCAAATCTGAAAAAATTATTGACCTTATTGATCAGTTCATCATTACAAGGCTTGGTGTTCCTAACGCTCTAGTATTTGACAATTCTTCTTATATTTATGGTAATTCCATGACTGAATTTTCTTTGAAAAGAGGTTCTAAATTAAAGTATTCTGCAAATTATTATAGTCAAGGAAATGACCTGGCATAATCGACGAATCAAAACCTCATAAGGATAATGAAATGAACTATTGATCAAAACCATATGAACTGGCATAAATCATTAACTTTTGCATTATATGAAAATAGGATAACTAGAAAAGATTCAATAGGAAATTCTCCTTTTCGATTGGTATATGGGAAAGATGCAATTTTAACTTTAAATATAGCTATCATGTCAACAACCCTAGTTCAATTCATTAATTTACAACCTTTCTCCTCATTAAAATTAAGAATGTTTGAAATAATTAAAATGGAAGAAGAAATAGAAAAAGAAAAAATAGTACATAGTCATCATGAACAATTGATCAAAACTTCATTTGATTGAAATGTAGTCAAAACTAAATAGTTTGAGAATGGAGATTTGATATTGAAATGGGATAAAGTGCACGAGGATAAAGGAAAACATACAAAATTTCAAAAAAATTGGCTTGGCCCTTTTCAAATGATCGAAAAAATAGGTCCATCAACTTTCATTTTGAAATATTTACAAGGGAAGAAGAAAACTCTTCCTGTTAATGGACTTGTTCTTAAAATATATTTTTCTTAAAGAAGAATAGTTATTTTGTATAAATATGTATATAGGTTAATTCAAAATAAATTAAGGTGAAACACTTTATCATTTTTATTGAACATGGAAGTGTTAATCCTTAGAGATATAAAATAAGGAAATAAATCATAAATTGAATTCTCTATTAATTTAGAATATTTTGAGTTAAATAGTCGATTAGAAAGAAGAATTCTTCTAACTCATGTGGTTTGAAAAATTATTTTGACATGAATCATGCTCGAAAAGTTACTTTTATAAAGTGAGAAATTTATAGAAGTATTAGCATTTCTTACTCAAATGGTCATCCAAAAGGTCATAAAGAGAAAAATGACAACCTCCCCATTCATTTATATATTAGATATTTTTTTTTTAAATTCAAAAATATAAAAAAATTTAAAGTTGAGATATCTCATCATGAGTTGACTCATCATGTTCATAGAAAACTAATAAACTTGACATTATCAATTGGCTACCAAACCAAGGTAGTGGCTCATGGTCTAAAAAACCTTGAGACAAGGGATCTCATCACGAGCCATCTTGTTCAAATTTAATATAACCAGTGAATGAAATTATCACTTCTAGCTTCCAAACCAGGATAATGATTTTAGAAGTGGAAAAAAGAAGGAGAATTCTACAAAGAAAATAAGTAATGACATTACCTTTGGAGATTTCTATTACATTATGAATGGGATACTGGTTCATTTTTTTGGTTAAATAGTAACCTGTTGAGGCTATCAATGCTTGCTGGAAGCAGTGGCTCTACTAGTGACTATTAAGTTTATCAAACAAGCTAAAATTTGACTAAATTCCTACCTATATTTTCAAATTATTAATATTTGATTAATGTAAAGAGAAATTTAATTTACAAAATTAAGAGGAATTTTTTTCAAGTAAAATCAAATTATTTAGATTATAATTTACCTACATCAAAGACAAATTTCAATTAGTTACAAATTTCCTAGAATATTGTCTTTAAGTATTAAGATTTATTAGAGATTCTTGATTCATCCAGTGTGTCACCAACTGTTGTAGTATTACAACGACTTCCCATTATCTAACTAAAATATATTAGAAAGGATATTGGGGACCTTTTAAAATTTTTAGGATTAATATTTATTTTTAAAATAAAACCTAAAGATAGGATTTTATTAGCTTTAGTTCTAAATTTTCTTTAGAAAATAAGAAAATCACCTAAAAAACACATAAAAGAACCCACAAAGAAAAGAACATAAAATCAAGAAGAAAACAACAATGAAGTTGTGAATAATGAATTTCCGAAGTACGAATAGAGAATTGACGATATGCGAATCGCTGAAATGCGAAGTAGCGAAACCCGTCACATAACAGATGCCGATTGAAAAGCTCCAGGAAAATCTCAAAATCAATGAAGCAAAGAAAGAAGAAAAATACTTGGAAGCATTACTAGTAAGACAACAAATAATTTTCTATCATAAGTATAATCAAATTCAAGCGCACGTTAAGACCAGTGATCAATTAGTCACTTAGATTTCTAATCTGTGAACTTATTATGAAGAGATTGATGATAAGGTGTCAAAATATATATATTAGTAAGACACTGAACTGGGTAGAGCGACCAATCTGCCTCGTCTTGAAGAATCAATTAGAGATATAATATTTGGAGATTGGGATATTAAAATGAAGAGCATTGAATTAACTATTATCAAAGTTGAGAATATATCTTCCAACATCTCTGAGTATATAAAAGATTATATTCTGCAAACAAACCTAATTCAAGAAGAACCAAAAGAAACCATGCGAGATATCAGTTTCCTAAATAAATCTTGGCAAGATAAATCAAATAGGAAAGCTCTTGACATAGAAAATATGACAAGATTAAATATGGAGATTTACTGGTGCTTGTTGATTAAGCCTCATAACCAATCGGTAATGTTGAGGTGCCTCTCCAACACAACAACTCAGCTTCTTCCAGCACTAAACGATAGAGTATTTATGAGACATATGAGAATGAAACCGATTCATCCCCTCGAGCTCGAAAATATAACCAAAGCATGTCAGCTCAAAGAATAACTAGACAATGAATCTGGGAAATCGTCATGAGACTATTACAACTTATGAATTTTATTTTCGTAGTTTCTACTTTTATAGTATAGAGTAATATTAGAGACTTCTTTTACAAGTCTTATATTTTTGTAATATTAATTAGTATTTAAACCCCTTTCATGCATTTAGAAAGGGTTCCAGAATTTTGAGAAGAATTCTTTTGAAACTTACACTATTGTTTGAACGAAAGTTATCTAATTGAAAGTCTGAACCCTAAAGCTATCTTTTTAGATTTAAAGCTATAGTGAAACGTGTACTATTATTTTTGTATTGATTTTTTTTATGTTTATGAAATATTGGAAAACTTATTTCTGTCTAATAGTTTCATTCCTATAAGCATTGAAGTGATATATGTTCTGATTACTATTAATATAATATATTGAACAATATGAAGTTAGATGTGAGACTTAGAGATATTTTATGTGATTACTATTATTCATCAACTAAATCAATTAAATTGTTATATTTTTCTTAAATGTGATTATATTAATTAAGTATGCAATGATCTATATTATTTCATGCTTGTGAAATTCTACTCCATAATCATATAAATGAATCCAATATCGGGAAGTAGCTATAATTAGTTTTAATTTATGTTACCATTAAAATAAATCACCCTGCTAGTGTTGATTTCATTTCTTTTTTTATATAAACTCTCTTTATACAGGAAACTAGTCCCTTTATCCCCAGTTGGACCCACCATTTCAACGAAAAAGGGGTCGTTTTAAGCTCCTGACCAGGTGGAATACCCAATGTTGAGGAAGTCACTTTCCAACCTTCAACACTATCAAAAAGTTGGATTCAAAGAATTTTGTTATTCAAAAGCTTCATATGAGGGATGTGAGTGAGAAAATGATGTTTCAACTGAATTTATTTATAACTTTTGGCCGAAATGGTCACATCAAATGGTTGCATCATTTCAATTTTCCGGACAATGGAAAAAGTGGCAAAGGTTTTCAGTCGAAAACCTTTTTCCCATTAAATTTAATGCCTGTTTGGGAAAAAAAATGTTTTCAACTAAAAATATTATTACTTTCGACCAAAAATGTTTTTTAGTTGAAAACTTGCAACTCTACAACAACTCGCATATGCTCACCATTATCTAATTTTGGAATGGTTAAAATCCATCAAATATAGTGGATATACTTTCGGAACCAACACCAACATTTTCATAATTGAATCAATTTTCACTAGACATAAATTTATGGAATTTCATAAATACTTGCTAATTTTTACTAATTTTCTAGTAAAATGTGTGCAAAATTTTTCTAAAGGTCATTCAGATTTAGTGAAATCAAATTTCCGCATCCTTAAAAATACACTATGAAAAAATATGGAAAATTTATGGTGCATTATGATGGTCCCTCTTCTTTAATGGGTAGTTTTAAGATTTTTAGTTTTTAACTAATATGCTGAGAAACATGGTTCTTTGTTATACATATTCAAAATATATGGTTTTTTCATATTGGTTCAATTAAAAAAATTCATGTGATTATGATATGCATCTTTTGGTTTCTAAAATATCCCCATATTGAAGTAGAATACTTCTATATTTTTGCAACACATATTTTTTTTCAAGAAAACAAGGTTAACAAGGAATACATTGGGGCCAAATAAAATTACTTTTTATGAATCCATTTATTTTTAAAGAACACACACTCAAAAAATTTCTAAGTTGACATATCAAATGTGAATAAAATATTTATAAAATATAAGCAATATAAATCTAATAAAATTACGACAAGTTTTCTTTTTACTTTAAAATGAAATTCTAAATAGAAAAATTATTTTTGCTTACCGAAAGTTGAAAAATTCTAAAATTGATATTTTTTCTCAAAAAAGGGCCAAAAGTGTAACCCAACTTCACATTTTCACCGTGAGGTGAGTCCATTCAATAGATTTTTATTGGAGGTTCTGATTCTCCTCCTTCTCCACCAAGTTCAACCTCTTCCTTGTGAAACTCTTATAGTGAATAAGGCTCTTTTGAGTCCTTAGAATTTGAAAGATCCCCTAGGATGGTAGATAACCAAGGTAATCCTAAAAAAAATCAAGACAACCCAAAAAATGTTTCTACAACCCATTGGCTTGATGAGGATGCAATTTCCATTACTCGAATGAAAAATCCTCTCCTAAGGAACCCTCACATGTTCCTTCCAAATTTTGACCATGATTTGAAGCAACATGTTGAGGATCACATCAAAGCGCTTATTTTGGCTATTAGGAAAAATAGAATCTAACATGAGAATGTAGTGTGTAGACTATTCCCTTATACATTTGAGGTAAATTCCATGACATGGTATTTCGTTCAGATTCCTTGCAATATTTTTTCATGAGCGCAATTTGAATCTATGTTTCTTGAAAAATTCAGAGAAGACAAGCTACTAGAGGTTTTAGTCGACGAGCTATCAAACATGAAAATACAGAATAAAGAAAAATTCAAAGGCCTCAACATTAGATTTCTTTCGTTAAATAACAAAATCCATGTTGAATATTTTTCGATTCAAAACCTGATTGTCGCCTATTATGTTAAGGGTTTACCTCATTACATATTCATGTGGGTAAAAAGGGCTCAAAAACCTACTTTACAGGTAGCCTTTGAAGAAACTTTATCAGTTGAAAAGGAAATTTTTATTTTGAAATCCAGTACTGGAAAACAATCTGACTCAACCTCTTCTTTTGGAAAAAAAATAAGATTCATCAAAACAACCTATAGTCAAGAAGAACCAATCAAATTTGTATCTAGAGAGAATTAAAAAGGTTATAAATAGGTTTTATGGTGAAATAATTGACCTTAACAAAGGAAAATATAAACAACCAACTGAAAGAGGAAATTTTAAGCAATCGTTTAGGAGACCACCTCCTCATGAAATCCCCCCCCCCCCCTTCTTAATGAAGGTTTGAATGTTGAAGGACTGGAAAATATTTTTCATGATTTGATATCAGATCTTCATATAAATTGATATTACAATGAGGAAAATGAAGCTGAACTTGATTATGAAAATCAAGACGAAAATCAACCTCTTATTTTTTCGCTGAATTTATTTGAAGAAGACCTTAGCCCCATTTTCACCCGAAGAAAAAATTTATCTAGAATAAAAATCCCATCTTATCCAAATAAAAATTTCAATAAAAAAACACATAACACTCATAAATATGCTATTTCTAATCTAGAATATGCTTCAAAATATGGCATTAGGAAAGTAAAAGCTAATATCTCCTTGTATGAGCTTTGGAAAATTCCTATAATTCATAAAAACGTTTAGTAGCATATGGCTGACTTGAAATATCCTGCAAGTAAATATTTAGATTCTTTTGACAAGTATTCCTTTGGAAATGTTCAAAATTTGAAACACCCCTCAAACAAATCTTCCACTGAGAAAAAGAAACCCCCACAATTTTTATTAACTCTTGAAATGTATACCAATAATGTCCACATTGATATGATTGACACCATTGCGCTTCTTATAATGTTATGCTACTTTCAATTTAAAAAAATATTAATACACGTACGAAACCTTCTGACATAAATATTGTACAACTAGAAAGGAGTTACGTTAAATTATTAGGGGAGTTGAATGATGTTTTTATCATATTTTCACATGACCATAGATTCTGTCAAATGGTAGATATTATGATTGGTGACATTCTTGAAGTATATTTACTATTTTTCATTAGGGATTGGCTGCAACCCCTTACAAATTTATGGATGTTGATTTCACTCAGTTATGACTACCCTAGAAATGGGAACCAAATAAAATCAAAATTAATAGGGAGCCATTGATGAAACATATCATTACTGATTTAAATGATTCAAATGAATGAGTTAGGACAGATGATTTCTTGGCCGTTGACTCTTTCTTTAGAAATTTTGTTGTTGGATTTTATTTGATTTTAAATTTAGATCCAGGGGCATCATGGACTCACAATTGGTAGTTTTAGTTCATTTATGGTGTTGTAGATCATATCTGCATATCCTTTTCAGTTTTTATTTTTGAATATTAAAAATACGAAAAAAATAGAAAATCAAAAATCATATGTTATAGTATAAAGTTTTATACTATATCATAAAACAAGAATTTCAAAGCTCGATGAATATTAACCTTATTGAAATATATGTTTTGATTTAAGCTTAAGATTAAGCTCCGAGGTGGTGATTGTGGAAAAGTGCTTTCGGATAAGTTATTGTGGGGGAAAAAGTAGCTCGTAGTTTATGAAATCCTGACCCCCCGTAGTTGACTGGTCAGATCGCGGGTGAGCCATGATCGACGGCTTGGAATAACTGCGGGGGGTGCCGGTCGAAGTTCGCTACCGTACTCCAGGACCCCCCGCAGTGACGTCATCAGGCGAAGTGGAGAATAGTTGTCATCCACCCTCAACGGTTTGTCCACATCATGTTGGCATTTATTATGGATTCCCGTAGCTTATTAAAGAGTTCTTTAATCCCATTTTTTCCATGTGTGACTATTTTTCCCTTTTGAACCGTGTTCTTACCACCTTTGCATTTCCCGTTACCCTGCGAATTGTTTTCAGTTCCTGTTAGTCATGGAAAAATGAATATTTTTGTCTGGTTCTTCAAACCTCAGTCCCCTCCTGGATAGTGAAAAGGACGTCCAATATACCGCGTCGTCTATCAATCATCCCCTACTGCATTACCAAGTAACCCTAAACACTGATAAATCCCTTGTATTATCTGCTATGAAAAGTTCTAGTGTGTTGTCCGCCTGTGTTCCGAAAACTCACTTCTTCCCCGAGTTCATCTCATGGTTAGTCTCATCAACATACCTTGGTAAATGTTTCGTCATGAATTCTCAGGGGGGAAATTTCCTAAAGGTATCAACACAACTAATTCGCCAAGCATTGTGCTTTCCAGAAGATGAGTCTCCGTTACAATTCTTCGAAGATTCATTGGTTCAGTATTTTGAAGACCTTTCAAACGAAGATTTCAGTCGTTGTATGTCATTTTTGAAATCAAATCCAGAAAAAACTCAATTTGAAGGAGAAAAGTTCTGTTTGGAGGCATTCAATGTTCAGTATAGGCCAGTTCTTAGCTGCATTACGGAGATTTTGGGAAAAGACGATGACCACAAAATTGATAAATCATTCTTGGGGATGTTTGCACTGATGATGAAACTAGGGGTGGTCCTTGACATTCCGTCTTTTTGGCAGGAAATAGTAAATTCCCAATTGATAGCTTTTCCTCTAACAGGTTTCTTCAGATTTCCATCATTGGTTGTTTACTTATTTTTGTATCAAAATGTTGAAGAGTTCATGAGTTTGGGTTTAAATATAGTTGATAGTAATAAAAATAAGCAATCAGTTTTATTCTGGACTGATATGGTTAGAAAAGAAGATAATGAAGCAGGGCTGTTTGAATTTGCTGACCATTTCATGTCTATTGCTTATAAAATTTTGAATGGAACTCTTCCTCCATGCTTTCTACCAAAATCCTGGGAGTTCCTACAGTTAGGACCCAATTGAAAATTTGGAGATTGGTTTGTATTCGAAGAATACTCAGAGATAAGGCTGTATGGAGTTAGCATTGAGCCCTATAGGTTCCCAACCTTTGTACCCATGCGACTTTTCGCCCTGGAATTCATAAGGCAAAGTCTTAATGTAGACAAAGTTCACTTTCTTCCCATGAAGAAAGGTTTGATGTACAAATTACCTATGAGTGTGGGACCTTTTGTGGTCAACACGAGAAAAGCTTTTGATGAAGTCTCAAAAATGTTGGAAGGGACACAGTTGTTGTTGGGAGAAAAATGGCCTTATGATCCACATGGAATAATTTCTCAGAAAAGGGTTGAGAATGGGTATGCTGCATTTTCCCATGTAAGTAAACCTGATCTGGAGAAACTGGCTAATCCAGGTGAGTCAAGTTCATCAAAGACCAACATTCAAACACCCACAATTTTGGAAAGGGCGAGCAAAAGAGGTAGAAAAGATGTTGTTGAAATAGATGATGAGGAGCCCCAAGAGGAAAAAAGAACCAAACTAGCAGAAGACCATTCTTCCAACTCACTTGGTTTTACTCTCCAGGTCAATGAAGAACAAGATCTCCCCTCATCTCCTAGAAGGCAGGAACTTTATTTGGAAAAGGCTCCTTTAGTAAAGCAAATGTTCACATAGATTGAGGAAAGAAACCAGAGGATAAAAGCTAATATAGAAGCACAAGCAGAGTACCACATAGCTGCTGACCAGACCAGATTATTGACTGTGATGGATCTTGAAAAAGATCAGTTTAAGATGGCTCTGTCACATCCGATAGGAATGTCCCTTGGATCTTCAGGCAGCTTTAAGGAGGTAAACATAATCATGGATGTTAAAAAGATCCCATTGTGGGACAAAATGAATCTTCATATGCAGACCGGCCAGTTGATTGTAAATGATTTGAGCAAGACTAATGCCACAGCAGTTAAGACTGAAAATATGCTTGCAAAGGTCGTCAAACAATGCAAAATGGAGAAAGCTAATTCAAGGGCATTAACAACTCAAAATGAAGAGTTGAAGAAGATCATTATGAAAATTGGTGTGGATCCAAATGATAAAACTGTAGTTCAAAAACTCATGAAAAGCGCAGAAGTAGAAATATCATCATTGAGGAAAAAGTTAAAATTACTAGCTACAGAGCACTTAATGGCTGCAGAAGTAGCTGAGGTGGAAAAAGAAAAGGAAGAGTTATGTCTGAAATTGTTACAAAAAGATGAAGAATTGTCCAAAGTGAAGCAGACTGCCATATTATTGTAGAATCAAATTCAAAACCATACTTGCACTTTTTTTGTTCCTTCAGGTGACAGTGATACGGATCCTCAAACCCAAATTTTTTAGCTCAACACAAAACTGAAGATAGCTGAAGGTGATCTTAAGCGAGTTGAGTTAGATTTGGAAACAACTACTAAGATGATGAGAGGATGGGAAAATAAAGCAAATGAAAATAAGCAGCAATTACAAAAGGCTGAGGATGAAATTAAGGAGCTCAAGGACAAGCTAAAAGGTAACATTTCACTTTTAAGAGCTAAAGATATTATTTGGACTGAAATTATATCTGAAATGAAGTTAAATTGGGATTCCCTAAGTATAATTGCTACAAAGAAATGCCTTATCTCAGACCATGAAGAGGAGATATCATCAGAAAAACAAACGCTCATTAAAAGAGCAAATTGGGCTAGGAGGTTTTTAAATTTTATCAATTCCAAATCAGATGAAGAGCTAGAAGAAATTGATATATAAGACAGATACTTCTATGCTGAAGAAGTTAATAAAATGATAATTAAGAATGATCTACGAAAAGTTGCAGAGAAAAGGTTGCTGATAATTAAAGAGGCGGTAAAGAAGTTTGATATAACTTTTGATAAATTGATCCGAACATGTTTTCCTTCATGCTGGACAGAAAAGGGAAATATTTTGACATGGAAGTTTTATGAAGATGCATTAACACTGGCAAAGAGCAGAGCAGATAGCAGACACGAAAATACACAAGTTTTAAAGGGAGAGACAGTGTTTAACTTTTTACAGAGGCACTTCAATTTGCTATGGATGGTAAATGCACTCTTCACAGAAAGGCTCACTCACAATCAGGCAGTTGCTTTTAGATTGGAATACCTCAGCTACAGGAATGCTCCTACAACTCAAAGTGAACTTTGGAAAAAATGCAAAATCTTCTCCATTGACACAGCAAAGAAGATTCCAACGGACAAATCAAAAGTAGTTGTTGATTTCGCAGCCACTTCAGGACCAGTTGTTCATTTAGATTAGGAGTTAAAATTCTCATTATGTCATTTATCAGGATTATGTAAATGTAATAAGACTTTTTCGAGGCATGTACCTCCATGACAGTTAACAGTTTAGGTAGTTAAAGTTGGTTAGAGTAGTTAGGATCAGTTTCATTACTGGAAACTGTTTTGTCATAATGTATTTAAAGACAATTTGAAGAAAGAAAAAGGTTCCGAGTTTTGGACCTTGAAGCCTAATTTTGTACTGAAAAATATTAAATAAATGAAAAGTTTTGCAAGTTTCCTTCATTCTATCTATGTTGAATAGTTTTCCAGTTTTCATTTCATTTCCATGTCTATGAATAAAATAGAGTGATTTGAGCTGCAGGTCTCTAGATATCTGTGTATCTAAGAGTTAAACATCCTTAATGGGCGCTCCTCTATTTTAACTTTATTGTTGCTCACTTCTTCAGGGTTTTATAATGATAGATTATGTTTTAAGCAACATATCAAATTGAAATCCTTTTCTTTCTTTTTCTTCCATTCATTCACTTCAAAATAAAGAGAATATGGCATTGCAGAACTTGTAGGGGTTTGATATTTGGAGATTATATTATTAATATTTGAAGGTTTAATAAACAGAGACAGATATACACTTATTTGTGACATAATCTTTAATGTCTTGAGCACGGATTCCTTTACACAACAAGGAATTTTTTTCTCAAGGAACAACATATGGAAAGTCTTTTTGAGGTCACAGGCACTACGGAATCCATGTCACCGCTAAAAAAACAAGAATAACATAATTAATCAATTTCTCCCGTAATCAAATGACATCCTCGTCTCATAATCCAAGATAGAGGATGGAATACGAAAGGGGAACTCATATTAAAATTAATACTTGAAGATAAGTATTTACAACCCTGCTGCAATTAGCTGGTGGTATGTTGGTAACATAGTTGTGGTGGAGTCATTCCATTGAATAAAAACACTAGTATATAGGTGCAAGATAATAATTCAAGAAATAAACTTACAAGTTGAGTGGAAAAATATTTTGTCTATAGATTGAAGACAATCACTAACTGGTATGAAAAATATCACCTGCAATGGTACCAGCTATATGTTAAGATTGTTATATTTCCATGTGTGGCTTTCTGAACATCTAGTCTATTGAGATATAACTTGATGCAGTTATAAATGCAAGGATCATATCTAGGAATTTCATCTCCTCCTTTCTTGTCAAACGACAATAATTCTTATCATAAGAAAAACATGTCAATTTTTTGTAGACTTTTAAAGTTTTGATAAAGGGAAAGCCAAAAACCCAAAACAAATCTCTTTTTAAAATGAATGAAGTTCATATAACCCTATGGGATGCTTTGAATGACCTTTATATAGAACCTGTATAGTAAAATATTCCAGGATATAGACTTGTAATTTGATCAGAATACCTTGGCCAATTTGGAAAAATTAGCCGAGCATATCAGAGCATAAATGTTGTGAAAATTGATATTTTCCTCCTCCTCATCCATTTTTTATACTAAAGCATTGAAAAATATCTCATCAAAATTTGATTTGGTAAATTTATCATCAGATTTTCATAAATTTCATCTGATATCAATGCATGTGTCCACATATACGTGAATTTCCAATTGTATATGTATGTCTATAATGGAAAATTTTAGGGGATAATATTCACAGGTGGGCTAATTTCCATGCTTTTTCCAAAAAAAAGATTCGCCAATTCCCATTTTTTTAGAAATTGATTCGCCCAAATTTTATAGTATAATAATATTTTACTGGAAAAATAGCCAAAAATTTATATATACTAATATAAAATGATTACAAAACTAAATATTTTTACAAAAATAACATCAAAATTTTTACAATTCACATATTAGGGACAGCTAAAATTTGCCAAGTTTTTAAACTTTAAGATAAACGTCCAACGTTAAAATTTTCCCTGATGTCTATTCATTATGCCATACCCCACCTGCATAATTCAATGTGTATTGAAGCTATTTTTGTACCTTAGTTTCCAAAACTCAGAATTTAACACGATGAATTTCTTAGCAATTTATAGATGGTGTAAAAGAGTTGGCAGTATCAAAATATATTGGATCTATATACATAGGTAAATCTTGACAGGCTATGTCTAGTCTTATGCAATCTATAGTCACATATTCTAGGAAAGGACACTACAACAAATGAATGTCCTTCTTTGATATCAGCATAAGTAATTCTCTGCATTTCTGGGGGTTTTGGATTAACAAAAAACAAATGTTCTGGGAAACTTAAGTCTCACGACTTGATAATATGATGTTCTAATTTTTTCATTTTGTGCATCAGTTAGAACAACTACACTGGATTTTGACTCTCAGCTGGGAGCATGGAGGACGACAAGATAGAGAGTATTGGTGTGTCGAAAACAACCACGAGTTTGGATATAAATATTATTTATTTTCTTCTTCATATCAAATCGAGTTATTTGGATATGGATTTCCATAATATCTTTTATATGCTCATAAAATGTGTAGATAGAGAAGTTCGAGTAGGAATCAAAATAAACAGGTCCATTAGATAAGGGAGAAACCATCCCTCCTATTAAGGAATCTGAATACTTATTGTGAGTCATATCTTTGACGGTAGAAAGAAAAAAAGTACTAAGACCTCTATGAGTTAGGGAATTAATCCCTATTCTTATCCATCCCAAGTGTAGATATTTAGTATTTAGATGCTTAGCTTCACTATGAAGTTTCTTAGTATCAAGCTGAGAAATTTTTTGTACGGAATTAGAATTTTCTTGAATTTGACTTATACTTTCTTTAATAGATATTATATTTACTTATTTAAGGTGGAACATTGACAAGTCATAATATACTTCTGACGAGTCTATACGTAGCATACACCATTTAGGTGCAGGCTGACTCTCTAAATATTCAAGTTCTGCAAAGTTTATGATATTTATATATGATGATACAAACATATCTCTTAATGGATTTTCTTCAACTTGTTCTTCAGCTTGAAGCTCTCTGAAAGAAACAGATCTTCTAGAACTTTCCATTTCTATCAAGTTATAGATTTAAGTACTAACTGCAATGAACCAGCCATTACTGGCTTTGATACCAATTTGCTGCAGTGGCTTCAAGATGAAGCTTGGATTTGACCAATCGGCCTTGCTGGGTCTCTTTTTTTTGATAAATACACAAACCTTTACACGAATCCATACACAAACCTCTAGAATTTCACACTTTGGCATCCTTCACATGACTTCTTGCATTCAATGGACTGGTGTTCCATAGACCTCGCTGAACCTCCAACGAACTTCAAGTGAACCTCTTGTCTAAAAAATGCGACCTCAAAAGACAATTTTAACTCAGGTGGAAAATAAAAATGTACTCAGATAAATATTCAACTCATAAAAGGATACTTATTTTATTTATGAAATCTCTACAGAGAGAAATTATATAGCTCTTTCTTAGAGATATACTGTTCAGGAATTTATCAGATGTTGCGACTTGGTAAATAAGAAACTATCTAAAGGCTAATTAGCCTTTCACAAAATCTATCTCTGAACTTTAACTTCATCCAAAATATACTTGACAAACGCAAACCCTATGAATCTTACCACTTTAGGTTCTCACCAGAGCTCTTACTCTAATTCACAAGCTTCTCATATTCACACTCTAAAGAGATGGAAGCAATAACTTCCTTCTCTAACTCAAAATCAAAACTCCAACTCCAAATGTCTCGAACGATCCTAACTCCTCCTTATATAGGAGATTGAGGGGACAAGCATCTGACAGGAAGACAAACCAATTTAGTACTAGTATTCCATCAATCATGGATATGTGGGTCAAATCCCACCAAAATTTAGAGAAGTTCTCCAAGTCTCGTGACTAAAATGAATATTCGTACATAATTACACTATGGATGATTTGAACAAATCCCACGGGAAAATTTATACTATAAAAAAAATGAACTGTAGAAGATTGGAATCTTCTGAAATATTCACATTGTGGATATTTTTAAGCAGAAATCCCCACGAGAAAAATGGTCACCTACATTTTAGTGACTAGACATCATTATTACACAGTGGATACTTTAAGGATAAGCCCACTAAAACAATAATTATTTTTCCCAAAGGTGTGCTCCCTGGAAATCTCATTTTGGGATATCTGCATGAGTCCCAAGCTTTGGTATAAATACTTCATACAATCATTGGTTTTCTTAGGATGATCTGATGTTTTATCTTGGTAGTTACTAACCATTCATGATGTCCTTTCATGAAATAACCAAGAATTTGGCTATCTAGGTAATTATGTAAATCTACAACAAGTTTACTGGGAGGGTGCCAACAGTTGGCTAAAGATCCACAAATTTCACACTCAATTTGGAAATCAAATTGGAAAAATAAAGGATCTATAGCTGTTTTATTCAATCCATAATCATTCCACCTTTGTTGAAGCCGTTCACATTCTCTAAGTAGTCCATGTTTCTCCAAAATTGACCGTGTTATAATGAATTTCTTCATTTCCATCTACGTTCATGATGTCCCACCATAAATTTTTGTAGTCATTAAAGTTATATATAGTGTCTAGAAAAATAATGGATGGATCACCCTATGGCCACATTTTAGGCATATCATACTAGGTTGGCCACCTAGTCCTATTTATGGCAAAATACTTATGAAAAATATTTCTTTGGTTACTTCCTTCTGTCCAAATCATATTTATATCATGAAAATATTTACTTAAGTATTCTTCAGCCAACTGTGTAGATAACATACTTCTTTGATACACCATGTCATGTATCCATTTACTCCCCTTGGGATAGATTTTTCTCTCTGGTAATAAATGATGTATGTCTGAATGAGGTTGTAGATTTGCATCTAATACATTTGTATTTCTTAACTGCAATGTGGGTTTCTAGTTTCTTTAGTATTATTCCTATTTCTGTTCTTCATGAATACTCCACAAAGTTTTTGTTTGTTGGGAAGGATACTATTATGTTACTATTACCATAATAGTGTCTTCCCGAATTAAGTATTCTCTACCTAAAAAGTCAGGTAAACAACTATTTTCTCTTATAATATTTTCGACATCAAAGTCAAAAGTTGCAAATAGAGCCTACCACCTTGCAAACTTAGCTTCACCTAGTTTCTTTATGTCTTTTCTCAAGACATTTTTTAGTGCACAGGAATTAGTCCTTAAAAGGAAATTTTTATGAATTAGGTGGACATCAAATTTGTCAATGAAATTCCATGTTTCTTTGACTTCTTTCTCTATAGTAGAATAGTTCTTCTCAGACGGGCTCCAAGTTCCTGAGACGAATTGGAAAATTTTCTCTTCTCTTTCCTTTATCTGATTTAGCATTCCTCCCCACCTTATGTTGTTGGAATTTATTTCAACAATTCAAAAGTAATCTTCATCAACAATATGAAGAATAGGGAGAATTTTTACCTTACTTTTGATTCTTTTGATTGCTTCTGCATGTGTAGGAGACCATAGCTATGGATGTTTCTATAGTCTTTGTTTGAGTAATATCCTGTCCTTGGCACAATCTTTATAAAAACTTCTTACATAATTTAGACAACTTGAAAATCTCTACAATTGGGTTTTGCCGGTAATAACATTTGGGAATTTGTTAGAAAATTCCAAAGCATGCTTTTGTAGATTGATATGCCCATCTTTGATTGTGTGTCCCAAAAATTTGATACTTCTTTGAAAGAGTTCAATATTTTTCTTACTAAGTACCAAGTCATTGTGTTTGACAAGTGGAACAATCTTTTGGACATGTTTAAAATGTTCATGGAAATTTTTGGAAAAAACCAACACATCATCAATATAGACTAGTCGCCAATCAAAATAGGAACTTTTTGGAACTTGGGGGGAGCATGCTTGAATCGAAAAGGCATCACATTCCATTCATAGTGTCTTGCTAAGACACTAAACATTGTCTTGAATTTATTTGATTCTTTTATTGCAACTTGCCAAAATCCATATTTCATATCAAATTTAGAAAACACCTTGGCCCCTGATATTCTTGCTATGAGATTTCCTTTATGTGAAATAGGATAAGTATGATCCGAAAGGACAAAGTTTAAGGGTATTTAATTTATAACTAGTCTTGGAACCCCCTTATCTGTTCTGAATGTTTATTAACATAAAACCCTTAACAGTTCCAAGGGATGCTGAATTCTCTGATTAATCCTCTTTATAATAGGCTTACTATTTATTTTTGACATAAATATCTATATTCTTTGTTCATTGGAATTGCTCGGATTTTACATGGTTTTCCCTCATAGTCTTCTTTACATGGTAATTCTACACAATGTTGTTTTCTATGCCAGAATGCATTAGGTTCTTTAGCACAACATTCTCTCTCTATTTGTAATTTCAAGGTTGAGATTATTGGCTTGATTAGAGGAGTTTGAAGATAGTATCCTATTTTCATGGTGTTTTTTAGCTCCTTGAGCTCTTTTAGTTTACCTTTTTTTTTCTTAATCTCTTGCATTTCCTGTACCATAGTGGTTACCCTCGGTGTGGATATAAAGGGTAAAGTAATTGTTTGTACCTTACCCTTTGAATTTGGTACAGATTTGAAGAAACCACCCTTACCATTTTTTAATTAGACCGATCCATGTGGCTCTACAACAACCAAAAATATATTTCCTAAGATACAATCAATAGTAAAGTCAGCAACAAAAAATTTCAGTTTCATACAATATTCCTTGAAGTAAATAGAAGCCTGAGGAATTTCATATAACAAATATTTGTTCCCCAACCTAATTACCTGTCTGAAAGAATTTATCCAATATTTTTGCAGGAATTAACTTTGAATTTAATATATTGATGTCTGCTCTTGAGTCAATAAGAGTCTTTAAGGAAAACATTTCACCATTTATATAGATATCCAACATAACATGATGTTGTTGTTGGTATTGGATAGTCATGACTCGCATATCTCTAAAACCAACAGATTCATCTCTTTTTCCTTTATATTTGGATTTCTAAACCATTCTTCATCTTTAGGTGCTTTTCCTTTTTCCAATTCAGAGCCGAGCTGCTGCATAGTTGCAGACATGTTAGTTCGACCAAATTGGTTTTTTTCTTTGTCGGCCCGTTAATTCTAACAACATAAAAGTTTGGTCGAAGTTTTTACAGAAGTTCAGCCAAAATTTTAATCGAATTTATGTTGGATGGAAAATTTGATGAAGCCCCTTCAAATAAACATTTAGCGACTATATAAATAGTCGAAAACAAAATAATTATTTTTGCATAATTTCGCATATTTCTTCATTTGGGCTGATTTTGCAAAGGACTTTTTTTGGGCTTAATTTTCAAAGGGCTCTTTTTGGGCTTAGTATTCAAAGGAAATTTTTTGGAGTTATTTTTTAAATTGACATTTTTTTAGAGGCTTTTCGGGTTTAATTTTCAAAGGAAATTTTTTGGAGGTATTTTTTTTTTAGAGACATTTTTTTAGAGGTTTTTGGGCTTAATTTTCAAAGGACATTTTTTGTAGGTATTTTTCAAAGTGACATTTTTTAAGAGGTTGGGCTTAATTTTTAATGGAAATGTTTTGGAGGTATTTTTTAAAGTGACATTTTTTTAAAGTAAGTGTTTTGGGTTGAAGTAAATATTTTATAATGATTTTTTAAAATGAGTTTTTGTGTAACTTGTTAAATTAATTTTTTTTACAGGGCTTGGAAGTCTATATTCTGAGCTTCATTTCATTTTTAGAAGAAATTGTTTTGACGGAATGTTTAAAGTAAGTGTTTTGGGTTGAAGTATGTCTTTTGTGAAAATTTTTTAAAATGAGTTTTTTTTTTTTTTAAAATTAAATCTTTTGTGATGATTTTTTTAATTGAGTTTTTGTCTAAATTTTTGAAGGAAATTTTTTGAGCTTCATACTCAATTATCATGGGAAATAGAAGGAATTGCGAGAGAAAATATGATTAAACAGGAGACCCTGAGGAAAGTAGAGAAAAAGGGAGAGAATATCACAAAAAAAGGAGAGAAGAACACTCAAATATTGAAAGGGAAAATCAACCTCAACTAGAAGTTGAATCAGGTATGTAAATGTAAATATTATAAATTTGATATTTGAAATTTTACTAGTGTATTGTGAAACTTACTTTTTATTTGATGAATTGATTTGAAAAATATTTTGCAATGTAAACAGAGAGAGATATTCCTCAAAACATTGATGATGATATACAAAATTTTGAAAGAGAAAGTGAAAGAGATATTGAACCAATGATTGAAGATGATGAAGATGGTGAAAATGTTGAAAGAAATTCAAGGGAAGAAATTGAATCACCAGGTATGTATATACATATGTTGAATGTGTATTATTGAAATTATACATATTTATTAATTTAGTTATTTATTGAATATGTAAACTTATTATGTAAATTTAATTCTAATATGTACAGATGAAATCAATATTGATGATGAGATGTTAGAAAATGTTGGCACTCACACATATGGACATAAAATAGTTGACCATGTTATATGATATCTGTTAATCACATTATTGATTCGTTCTTCAAAGCTGAAACTATGGTAGTCCAAGCCCAAATGTTGAAAATTCTCTTAACATCAAGGAAATTAAAAGAAGCTATGACTTTATTGGGTATTCAAAAATCAACAGAAGATTAAAAAATGAAGGAAAATGTGATACAAAATATAAATAGTGCTCTAAATTCAATTAGGAGATCTGGAAAAAAAGGTGATTCAGATGCACGTAGAGCAATAAAAATGGCAGTGGTTTCATCAAGTAATAAGCAGAATCACTTGGTAAAATCTATGGCAGGAGCATTAGGAACCTCACAAAAAAATTCCCACAAACCTCAGAAATTACAATTTCAAATATATGTAAATGATAAATTCGTTTGTTGGACAACTATTTGTAGGCAACCATACAAATATAGGCTTGGAGAAAATTTTAAAAAAATAATACATGAATATTTCATGAAAAAATCACGTGTTTCACCAAAAGCGAGGGATGTGATGCAAAGAAGAATGGAAATAAATCTGTACGAAGAACATGCAAAAAATTTCTTGGAAAACACTCAGATAGAGTTGTTCAACAATTTCAAAGAAGAGAATCGTGAAATCAATGTCTCAATCAATTATTTTGTGCAATAAAAACCATGGTATTTTAAACCTACGACTGTACGTGACACTTGTTGCTGTCGTTATCATGTGGAATTTCAGTTATATTATGACACATTCCTTAATTTTTGTAATTTTTTTTGGAAAGATTCACCTCATCCTTCCACTATCCATGATTTCATATCTCAAATTCTATGTGGAAGAGAAAGCCATGAATTATTTTACCAAAATAAATGTGTTGATGGTAAAAAATGCGATGGTTGTGGAAATTTGCCTAAATTTCAAAATAAATATCGTACTGATATAAATGATCAACATTGTCCAACATAAAAGTGAAATGGAAGAGATATGAATATATCTATACATTGATTGGTTCAAGTAGTACTGCAAGTGCTAAAATAATTTCTTTACAAGAAGAAGAAATTTTTGTGATAGATTTTTTGAGAAAGTTTGAGGCAGAAATTAATAAATACACCAAGCATTCCCATAGATATTGATGCCAGGAATTGAAATTCAAAAAATCTCATAAATTTTCTCCACCATGGGCCATTTTTTCAATAGTTGATTTTGCCGAAAACTACATATTTGTTCCACAAAAATAAATCAGAGTGAATACTATCATTCTGACCAAGTCTCCATACTTGTCCATATTCTATATAGACATGTTGGAAAAAAAGTTGATCATATAGAAAACACCAGTAAAAATAGGCATGTTATTAAATAATATCACTTTTATATCAGTGACGCTCATACACATGATACATATTTTCCACAACACTATTTGGAAAATATTTATGACTCCTTGAAAAGTTGTGGAATAAAATTCAATGAACATTGAATATGCTTAGATGGATGCACAGGTCAATTCAAATCTTCACGATCATTATTTTTTTTATTTCATATTCATATGAAAACCTACATTAAATATTATTGGAATTTTTTTGAGATTGGTCATGGAAAAGGAGAACATAACGGTGCAGGGGCATGTATAAAATGAGTACTTCAAAGATATCAAATGGACCACTATGCAAACCAAATTGTATGAGCTGAAGAAGTTGTTCAATTGTGCATCTCTACACTAAGCCATGAGACTAACTGATCAAGGGAAGTACAAAGGTAAATTCAATTTATTTTTTGTTGGATTTCTAATTTTAAACAGTACATTTATCACAATGATTATCTTTGATGATATTTTGATAACATATTTATATTTTTCTTTGAATTTTCCATATAGGTTTTTTTGGCATATTGGGATCGAATATGTAGATAGATCCATTGGAGATGACATTGAGACAATAAAATGGACTTGAAAATTGCATTCAATTAAAACAAAGTTGTCCAAAAATGTGTTTGCATTGGATAAAATAAAATATTATTGTTTTTGTTATGTTTGAATAGACAACACAGAATCCAATGATTTTTGTGAAAACAAAATGTATGTAAAGGATTGGCAACATACGAAACTAAATACAAAGGGGAAAAAGTCTGGTGCATGCTTTGAAGAATTGCAATCAGAGGAGACTACAATATCATTCGAAAGTGATCAATTTTCTTATTTTGTTAGAGAAGGTAACATTTCAATTTCTTTCAAATGATAGAGATCTAGAAATAAATAATAAAATCAAGTACACATGTTAATTTTAAAGTTAATTTTTCATGTTAATTATGATCTAAATTTAAATACATAAGTTTGTTTTATTGTGCAGAAGATGTTTTTGCTATAGTTTCACCTACTATCAACCATGAAAATGTGAAGTATTATTTGATGTGTTGCACTGAACAAAAGATGAAATTATTGGAAAACTATGATGATAACAACTTTACATATGACAAAGGGTCTATTATATTGAAAGGTTATTTTTTCCAACAAACTCATCAAAGTGGGGATTTTATTTACTTTAAAGACTATGAACTTGATGTTATAAGTTGTCAATATAGTCACTTGGTGTGCGTAGCACACATAAAGTTGATAGAAGTTCAATCAAAGAAAAAATTGAAAATTAAGAAATGGAAATGTCAAAAGCCAACCATGAATGGATAATTGAAGATGGCATTCGATTGGATTTTTTTTATTGAACTGCCCAACAATTTCTTCTCTTTGGATTCGTTTTTTATAACTTCCAGAACTCAACTAAAACTTGAATTTCCTTTTATGATATATGTACAAGTGTTTGCACATGGACATTGTTTTGGTACATGCACACGAGTAATTTATACACGTGTACACATACACATGTCTAGATTATCTGGTCTTAAATGATTTCATACATTATCTAGTACAATTTGTCATAATGTCATTATTGAAAAATGTACATATATTTGTATCTAGAATAGTTGATAAAATGCAAATTTTAAGTTGCATGATTTTGTTTTAGATGTGTCTGTTAAGTAAATTATAATGTTCATTCTTGAATACAAAATGTGTGGTACGTGTTTTGTAATTTCTAGTTTACTATCAACTGAAAGTAGCTTTTCTATGTACATTAATGAGCAATGTTTTGTACTGGATATATGTTTTAATGCAATTTTAAAATTTTATGATTGTTTGACACATCTAAGAACACCTAGAATTTTATGATTTTTTTTAGATATATACATTGATATGTATTGTAATTCAATCATCTATACATATATTCAAACATGAACTTCAATCATTTTTATGCACATATATTCATGTGAACTTTTTTTTATTTGTAACTTGGGCTAAAATATATTAAAAGCATTAAAAATTCTACAAAGGAAATGGGAAGAGATGGAAAGTAATGCTTAGCCTATCCCTTCCTTGGTAGCATTCAAAATAAACCATGTTTGCGGCTACCTCAAAGGAGGAAACTGACCCCTTAAGAGAGTCATCCAGTCTTGTAATACAAAATATTCAGTGGCCCATATAAAAACAAAAGAGCTGAAGTATATCCTGAGGTCACAAAAAATAGAAATTAACCTTCCTACCAAATAATCGTGGAGTTAATTCATCTTCATCTGTTTCCTAGTCCTATTCCTCTATCAGGCACCCATATTCTCTAACCATGGATTCCACCTTAGCTATGGGTATTCGAGGAGGCTTCAGAGGAGCCACATGGACAATGAGAGAAATTGGGTACTCCACATCGTAATCTCTGGTCTAGAAACCATCTGAGTCCATAACCCAAACACATATCTCCTCCATCGTGGGCTCATAAACTAGAAATGGGTTTTTTTTCCTAGGCAAAAGATATAAAAATTACAGAATAGTGGATTTCTTGTAGCCTCTTCTACCTTTAGGCTCTCTGGAGGTGAAAAAGTCTTCGAATGAATGCTATCAAATGCTTGTGGAGCCAACACCTCATAGCTATCAGATGTAGAGTCCTTTATGGATTCCAATTATTGGTCATGGCCACGGTGAGAGCATCCTGAGAACGCACCCCTGCAGCTTCCTCTGATGGTCTTCTTACATTGGCTTGGGGCCATGTTATGGCTTCTGACCTGTACATTTTATGATCTTTTTTAGATATATATATATATCGATATGTATAGTACTTCAATAATTTTTCCATATATTCAAACATGTAATTCAATCATTTTATGTACCTATATTCATGTGAACTTAAATATGTATTTTACCATCTATGATTATTTTATATGAAATGTATGATCATGCAAAATACATAGTTAAATATCACCTAATAATATATGTACATCCTAAAATTATATAACATTCATACTCATGTTCAAATGTATAACATGTACCAATGTATATGTTAAATGTAATTTGAATTTCTATCTAGATTCATTTTATATTTAACAAATAAAATGACAACTTGAGTTTTAAGAACAAAACATTATATCACAACATGTTCACATGTACATGTGTAAATTTTAATTTGAAATTTCCATCTAGATTCATTTTATATTTAACAAATATAATGACAACTTGAGTTTTAAAAACAAAACATTATATCACAACATGTGATTACATGCCAAATGTAGTTCAACTATCCAAAATATACACATGTATACATGGTTTGTAATTCAAAATTTCCATGTAGAGATTCATTTTATATTTAAAATTTATAAAATGGCAACTTGAGTTTTAAAAACAAAAAATTATATCACAAATGTGATCACATGCCAAATGCAGTTCAACCATCCAAAATAGTGTTCACATGCCAAATCTAGTTCAACCATCCAAAATATACACATTTTGAAAATCTGATTTGAAATTTCCATCCAGAGATTCATTTTATATTAAAAAAATAAAATTACAACTTAAATTTTAAAAATAAAACATTATATCAGAACATTTGATCACATGCCAAATGTAGTTCAAATATCCAAAATATATGCGTGTATACATGGTTTGTAATTTGAAGTTTCGGTCTAGATATTATTTTATATTTAACATTTATAAAATGAAAACTTAAGTTTTAAAAACAAAAAATTATATCACAACATGTGATCACATGCCAAGGTAGTTCAACCATCCAAAATATACACATTGTGAAAATGTAATTTGAAATTTCCATCTAGAGATTCATTCTATATATAACAAATAAAATAACAAATTGAATTTTAAAAATAAAAAATTATATCACAACATGTGATCACATGCCAAATGTAGTTCAAAAATCCAAACTATACATGTGTTTTGTAATTTGAAATTTCCATCTAGATTCATTTTATATTTAAAAAATAAAATAACAACTTGAATTTTAAAAACAAAACATTATTTTATATTTAACAAATAAAATAACAACTTGAATTAAAAAAAAAAACATTATGTCACAACATGTGATCACATGCCAAATGTAGTTCAACTATCCAAAATATACACATGCATACATGGTTTGTATTTCTAATTTCCATCTAGAGATTCATTTTATATTTAACATTTATAAAATGACAATTTGAGTTGAAAAACAAAACATTATATCAAAAAATGTGATCACATGCCAAATGTAGTTCAACCATCCAAAATATACACATTGTCAAAATGTAATTTGAAATTTCCATCTAGAGATTCATTTTTTATTTAAAAAATAAAATGACAACTTGAATTTAAAAAAAAAAAAACATTATATCACAACATGTGATCACGTGCCAAATTTTTTTCAATTATCCAAAATATGTACACATGTATACATGTTTTGTAATTTGAAATTTCCATCTAGAGATTCATTTTATTTTTAACAAATAAAATGACAACTTGTGTTTTAAAATCAAAACATTATATCACAACATGTGATCACATGCCAAATGTAGTTCAACTATCCAAAATATACACATTGTGAAAATGTAATTTGAAATTTCCATCTAGAGATTCATTTTATATTTAACAAATAAAATGACAACTTGAGTTTTAAAAACAAAACATTATATCACAACATATGAACACATGCCAAATGTAGTTCAACTATCCAAAATATACAGTTGTATGTGTTTTGTAATTTAAAATTTCCATCTAGATTCATTTTATATTTAATAAATAAAATGAAAACTTGAGTTTTAAAAACAAAACAGCTTGAGTTTTAAAAACAAAACATTATATATCACAACATTTGATCACATGCCAAATGCAACTATCCAAAATTTAAAATCATTCTTGATAAAAGTAAATGTAGTTTCCAACTATATCCAAATGGTAAAATATTTCCAAAATTTGTATCACATGAACAATAAAAGTAAATATATATATAGTTAAATGTATAGTGTTACAAGTATCAAGTTATATAGAAAAGTAAATATGACTGCATAGATAAGACAATAAATAGAAAATCAAATCTAAGATTAGATCTATCAAATAAAATGTTGCACACATGTGCATCATCACTCAAATACAAATGGATCCAGTGTCTCTGCCAGCAACGTCCTTAGCCTCGTGCTATCCTCTGAAGAATGGGGAACCTGTACACAATGTGTAAAAACATTAAAATTTAATTTTCTAAAATAGAATGAGAATGTAGGACTTCATGTAAAAAAAAAATGAAAAACAAATCATGCAATACCTCATGTAGTTCCCTCTCCATTTTCTTTTGTTGCTCGTCCATTGAAACATCCTCCACAGTAACATATTGCACAAAAAACTGTACAATATACATGTACAAGTATATATATATTTTTCAAATGAAAATGCTTATAAAATAATTTTCAATAATATTAAAAAAAGGTTAGACAACTTGTTCAAAGGGTGTGGATGTTCCTGTCTCCATCATACACACCACTGCTAGAGTTGTTGGAGAACATAAATCATCTCCAAAAACCTAAAATTCAAAAATTTTAAAACTAAAATAACTCAAGATCTAGATCTCATTTTATAATAAAAATTTTGAACTTCAATTTACAACTTAAACATATAAGTGAAAAATTTAATACTTGTGATGGTGGATTGGGCACATCTCCTAAGGGTGGCTTCGAAAGAAAATATCCAAAAACCTAAAATTCAAAAAATTTAAAACTATAAAATAACTCAAGATCTAGCTCTCAATTTTTAATGGAAATTTTGAAATGAAATATATAACTTAAAAACATTTTTAAGTGAAAAATAGTTCATACTTGTGATGGTGTATTTGGCACATCTCCTAAGGAAGAAGAAGGTACCTCCATCACAAAAGCATCAAACGGAATCAAAATCCGTTAACATTTAACTATATACATGTACATGTCTACATAATTATTTATTTTAAAAATATGTCATCATGTTCCGATATATAATAATAGATTAAAATGATTGTACATCATCATGTTCACTTAAAAAAACACTAACATGTGCCAACATATCATCTTGATGGTGAGAACCATCTTGATTGTGTGAATCTGAAGCTTCGATCGTGATATTAACATCTTCGTTCATCAAGTGTGAGAACTGCAAATGGTGTTCACATATATGATACATTTTTTTAAAGATTAACACATACAAATAAATGTATTTATATGTATTTATTACAAATTGTACATGTGTCAAAATAATCACCCTAACCATTAACACATACCGATCTGATGCCCTCTTCCTCATGAATAATTAAGTCCCGCCAACCATTGCGACAATTCTTTTCATATGTTTTGAGATCTTCAACACTCATGTTTTATATCTCATAATCTCTATGATACATATAATTATCACATGTACTCTCTCGTGCTCTTTGTCGATTCATAAAAACATCAATTCCACCCAGTCCACTCTGAACATTGTCAATGATGATATCCCTTGCTTCTCAACTAATTTGAGAAGTGGCATCCATCTTTGACCACAAATTTTCCACAAGAAGAGGTCAACTAGCAAACGGTGGCCTGCGGTGAGGAAACTTAGCATCACACTTAACACCCCTATGGTCACATAATTGACCTTTCCTAAGACCAAAAAATTTAGAGGGAAGGTCATTATAATTGGGTTTCATTCCAAAACAAAATTATGCATAAAATAATTTTTCAAAATAAAGCGGAACCTCTTCATTCCATGGTAGTCTTCCATAGGCAGCAAGGTGCCTATCATAAAAATGGCCAACTATTTCAGGGTGCTCGAAATATTTCACCTTTAGCATATTTTTTTTCAACCCTTCTTTGAAATTAAACATAGAGTTGGCCATTTCTGTTGTAACTTTTTGTTTAACAACCTTTCATATATCAAGACCCATCACTTTTTCCTTTCTTTTTTCTGATCACTTCTACAAAAGTATCAATGGTTGTCCCAAGTGTTTTGTACACATCTATTAGTCTGCTTAAAGAATGAGTAACTATTTCTAAGCTTTCTCGACTCTTAGCATGGAGTTTCAAAGACACATGATCTTTCTTCAATTTTGAATAAAGATGTTGAAACCTTTTAATGTGCATTGTTGCATGTTTGTTTCTCAAGGTATATCAGAAATGTCAGACGGATAATTCGTGGTTGGTGTAAAACCTTCTTCTTGAATAACCCATTTTGTCCTATGTCTTTTTGGAGCAACATTTTCACCCTCTGCATCAATATATAAAATTTTGTATAAATAAAAAAACATGTGAACAAATTTGTACAAATTGAATGAAAACAATATTCAAATTGATGGCCACCTTGATATGGTTGGCCAGCATCATGCCCACCCTGAGACTATTGAGAAACAAAATGACCACCGATTTGTTGAGAACTAACACAACCACCCATTGATTGGCCTTTGGTGGGATGCTTATCACCACCCTCACGCAATTTGCCACCACCTATTGATGGGCCTCCATGGGAATGTGTACCACCACAAACCTCATGCGACGAGAGGGAAGCTTCATAAAAAAATATGAATTTATAATCAATTCAAAAATACATTCATACATATAAATACATGTACATATGATTGATTAAATTGTGTGAACCATGGGCATGTTCCATTGATGGAGTAGATACTCTTGTCTTCCTAACTCCTAACAAATAAAAAATAAAATTTATTAAAAACTAATTTAACTCACAAAATTGATAAAAATATCAATTCCATATGTATACATGTATGTACATGGGGATAAAAGTATATATATAATCAATAAAAAAATCAATTCCACATGTATAAATACATGTATGTATGGAGATAATATTATATATTCAAATGTCATTTAAAAACGTGCACATTTAATATAAATACCATGAACATCCCTAGATCCATGATCCCCCTTTCTCGTAGAGGCATGAGATTCTATTGATATTCGCCTTTCATCCTCCATGATTTATATGGATATCTACAGTGGAAATTTACAATTATTTTTAAATTACTGTTTAAAATAAATTCAAAAGATTTCAAAAAATTAATGTAATTTAATACACAAATTATGTAAAACATAACTTTCAAAGCACAAATTAATGTGTGAAACTCAATATATATTTTTTTTTGTTGAATTCCTCAAATTTTAATTTTATAAAAATTTGAATTTCACCAAGTTGTCCTTACATGGTGGGAGCACACTTGGTATATAATTGAAAAAACACATGATCATTAAAAATGACGCATTGATAAGTAAAAAATACACACATATCAAAGATATGTTACAATTTCTATCAATAAATTTTGAAGGAGGGCGTCTCAACACTAATTCATCTTTTAGAGATGAATATTAAATTGGCATTGCCCCGTATAATACTAATTCATCTATTAATTCATCTTTTACAGATGAATCTTGAATTGCAATTTCCCCACACAATAGATCACGAGACATCTTATTAAAATTTGCACAATGTCTTATACTAAAAAATTGGAATTGTCTAACAATATTGTTTTCTTTTCCATGTAGTTGTTTTAGCCTCTCCCTATTAACTTGGTACACGCCTTTCATCTAGTTGCACACAAGTTTAGAATTGGTGAAAACTACAATTCCATTTGATCCATACTCCCTAGTTGTTCCCAAGCCTTCTATCAATGAAATATAATATGCCTCGTTGTTTGTTATTTTTCCTGGTATATTCATTTTCCTTTGCAGGACCTTGTTAGTTGCAATATTGCAAAGAAAATATGTAATCAATGCTTTCCCTGGATTGGGCTAGCAAGAAACATCTATGCATAATGTCCATTTTTCAACCATATTTAATGGGTTTTTTTTATCCCTGAAAAAAAATTCAATAAAATAAATTAAATTAACATTTATTGCAAATGCATGCGAGAAATTACATGTACATGGTTTTCCTTAAATTTTATGGGTGAAATTACATGTACATGGTTCCCAAAAGCACTAGAAAATTCCTTAAAGTTTACGGGAGAAATGGCATGAACATGGTTTCCAAAAGAACTATATTTTTTCTTATTGCAGATGCCTTAAATTTTATTCCTTATTTCAAATGCCTTAGTTTTATGGGAGACATTTCATGTACATGTGTTACACAGCAATTTGTCACCGTCCCTGCAATTCCCCATCCCGCACATTGGAGGGCTTATTCTATGACCTGTGAGCAGTGACATGACCTGAAAACACTTTCATGGCATCCCCCTGGACAAGGACATTCATTCCCCCGAAGACAATTCCTTGTGAAAAACCCTACAAATATCCTTTTTTTCCTTGGCGCGACTAGCCAGTTCAACCCTCGCACCAATGGGGGAAATCATCCAAAGAGGGCGCGCCAGCTGGCACACTGTCACAGTGTTATACCTATGCCAGGCTTATTAAGGAGTGTTTTTTTTTAAATAAATGGTGGAAGATTGACTCCAACCAATTCCTGAATTGGTCTCTAAATTGAGTTGGGAGGTTTTGCTCTGGATCTCCATGTAGAGGAAGTGGTTTTCCACCTCTCATGGAAGCTTCCTTGAGGATAGGGCCAATCCCATGATTATAGGGATCCCAAATCTCCTTCGACCATCTATATAAGCTTGCCATTTTCCTTTGCAAGCTAGTCTCCAAGAGCCTTCATAGCCTAAAGAATGCTGCAAGAGCCTTGATAGTCCTTATAGAGCCAAATCAGTAGCAAGGAGATTATTGTCAAGACAAACGAAGAGAGAGGCTTGTCCCATTCCCGACGAGCTTTACCAAGACGTATTCCGCTGTCGACCCGCCGAAGGAAGATTCAGCATCAGAGCCAGGTTGTATCTTTCTTTGTATTAATTAATGATAAGTGACTTTGGTTATGGTTCCACTCATATTGTTCATACATTGTCATCATGAGCTGTGTCTTCTATGACTGATACATAATTGCACATATTGGGTTTTACTCTTGTGTGTTTGTCGTGTTTCTTGTATGTGCAGGTGTTTGATCGTGACAAACGAGAGAATTGTGATCTGCCGGAGCAAGGAAATGAGAGCGCTATCTTCCCTACAAACAACAGTGTTGGACTTAAGGTAGGCATTCTTCGCAATTTTGTCTATTGCAATTAGGAATTTGTGCCTTATCGTGATATTATTGTTGCTATACCCGATCTGGGCTAGTAGGGATTGCCTCTGTCCACAGAGGGGATTTACCTCTACAACAACATGGTTGGGAGAAAATACATGTACATGGTTCCCAAAAACACTAGAAAATTCCAACCTTAAATGTTATGGGTGAAATGACATGTACATGGTTGGGAGAAATGACATGTAAAGTAAAGTTTTCCTTATGTTTTATGGGAGAAATGACATAGAAATGACATGTACATGGTTCCAAAAACACTAGAAAATGCCTTCAATTTTATTGGAGAAATGGCATGTACATGGTTATCCTTAAATTATGCCTTGAGTTTATGGCATAAATGGGAGAAATGACCTATACATGGTTCTAAAAACACTATCAAATGGCTTAACGTAATTTTTGTCTTAAAGTTTATGGGAGAAATGACATATAAATGACATGTACATGGTTCCAAAAACACTAGCAAATGCCTTAAATTTTATGGAATAAAGGAGAACTGACATGTACATGATTTTCCTTAAAGTTTGGCTTAAAGTTTGCCTCGAGTTTATTGGAGAAAGCCTTGATATTATGGGAGAAATGACATGTAAATGGTTTTCCTTAAAGTTTACCTTAAAGTTTATGGGAGAAACAACATAGAAATGACATGTACATGGTTCTAAATAAAAATATCAAATGCCTTAAAGTAAAGTTTGCCTTAAATTTTGTGGGAGAAATGACATAGAAATGCCATGTACATGGTTCCAAAAACATTAGAAAATGCCTTAAATTTTATGGGAGAAATGACATGTACATGGCTATCTTTAAATTTTTATTGGAGAAATGGGAGAAATGACATGCACATGGTTATCCTTAAAGTTTTCCTTAAATTTTATGGGATAAATGACATAGAAATTGCATATACATGTGGTTCCAAAAACACTAGGAAATGCCTATTGGAGAAATGACATAGAAATGACATGTACATGGTTCCAAAAACACTAGGAAATGCCTTAAAGTAAAGTTTGCCTTAAACTTTATGGGAGAAATGACATGTACATAGCATTTTCCTTAAAAATATATTAAATTAAAGTTATGGTTTTCCTTAATGTTTGCCTTAAGTTACAACCATGGAGTTATGTTGTCATCCAAGGATGAACATTAGCCAATAAAACCAAGTATGTGCATAAGTTTAAATTGGTATGTTTATTTATGAACTTAATTGAAACAAATATGTTGCTAGAAATGAACATATAATGATAGGTTCTACAAGATGGATGTTGACTAGTTTTTAATAAATGCATGTATGCATGTATGCCTGGTGGACTTGTTGTGTGCATGTGAAAGTTGTATGAAGACAATTATCCTAGAAATGAATATATAATGATAGGTTCTACAAGATGGATGTAGACTAATGTTTAATATATGCATGCATGCATGTATGCCTGGTGGAGTTGTTGTGTGCATGTCAAAGTTGTGTGAAGACAATTATGGATGTAGACTAATGTTTAATATATGCATGTATGCATGTATGTCAGATGGAGCTGTTGTGTGCATGTGAAATTTGTAGGTTCTACAATATGGATGTAGACTAATGTTTAATATATGCATGTATGCATGTATGTCTGGTGGAGTTATTGTGTGCATGTGAAAGTTGTGTGACTAATTTTTAATATATGCATGTATGCATGTATGTATCATGGAGTTGTTGTGTGCATGTGAAAGTCGTGTGAAGACAATTATAGATGTAGAATAATGTTTAATATATCCATGTATGCATGTATGTCTGGTGGAGCTGTTGTGTGCATGTGAAAGTTGTGTGAAGACAATTATCCTGCACACAAAAATGGAAATATAATGATAGGTTCTACAAGATGGATATAGACTAATGTTTAATATATGCATGTATGCATGTATGTATGGTGGAGATGTTGTGTGCATGTGAAAGTTGTCTGAAGACAATTATCTTGCACACTAGTATTATTCATGATAGGTTATACAATATGGATGTAGAATAATGTTTAATACATGCATGTATGCATGTATGTTTGGTGGAGTTGTTGTGTGCATAAGTACATTACCAGAACCGACAATATTAAGTTCTTAAGAGAAGAAATTAAAACTCAAGTAATCAATATAAATCTATATCTCAATAAATATTAGGTCAATATTAATCTCAATGTATATCCAAGTCTGCTAAAAAGAAAAAGGCCTGAGAGAATTTTACATCATCTAAGAACTTTAGAAAATTTTCAAAATGTTAAATCTATTTCTAAAACAGTATTTCATTTTATTAAACAAAAATCAAATAATTACATTATACCAAGTGTTGGGTCTCGTAATTGTCACATTTTCATCATGTTTATCCTTTCCATTTCTCACATTCCATCACCTCATTCAACCATTCATCATACCATTTCCATGGGTTCACCTCATTATTTTCAAATTTATTTATTTATAATATTATAAGAGAATGTCTGATTAATTATTAGAAAATTGACATATTTCACTAATATCTCAAATGTGGATGAGCTTTGTAAATGTGTAGGATTATTTGGAAGAATTATTCAAAATCCTATTGAATATTTCATCCACTATTTCAATAATTCAAAGGATAATTGTTCAAGATTATTCTAAGGGGAAGATCATGGAGATTCCAAGGAGAAGATTATGGAGATTTCAAGGAGAAGATCATGGAAGATTCCAAGGAGAATATCATGGAGATTTGGATACCATATCTTATCCAAGATTTGTGAGATATGAGTGAGGATTTAAAGGATCATATTTTGTAATTATAGTGATATTGGTTGAGAGAAAAGTGGATTTGTAATTAATGAGTTTCTTATCTTGTTTTCAAAGCACTCATGTATAAATAGGAGTGCTCTTTCTCCAAGTAGAGATGATAAGATATGGAGAGATAGGATATGGAATAGTATTTTCTGAAGTTAATGGAAGAAATAATTTATCATTTTCTTGTGCATTAGATAAGTTCCAGTAGCTAAAAGTACTCTCAATGTACGAGGCAAGGGTGGAGGGTGCCCCCACACAGAGATAAGTACACTTCTTAGTTTTTCTAGCTGTAATTAGTTTGCTTATGTTAGATTTATTATTTCCTTATTTCATGTTTTCATAATAGCATTAATGATAGATTGAAATCAGTAATGAAGGACAACCAGGACCTCTGAACATAGAGCCCCTTGATTATTATTTCATATATGTTAATCTATTGTTTATAAGTTAGATTTCTTATTTCCTTCTTTCTTGTTTTCACAATAGCATTAATGATAGAATGAAATCAGTAATGAAGGACAACTAGGAACTTTAAACATAGAGCCTCTTGATTATTATTTCATATATCTTAATCTATTGTTTAGAAGTTAGATTTATCATTTCATGCTTTCATGTTTTCACATTAGTATTAAGGATAGAATGAAATCAGTAATGAAGGACAACGAGGACCTCTGAACATAGAGCCTCTTTATTATTATTTCACATTTCTTAATCTATTGTTTAGAAGTTAGATTTATCATTTCCTTCTTTTATTATTTCACAATAGTATTAACGATAGAATGAAATTAGTAATGAAGGACAACCAGGACCTCTAAACATAGAGCCTCTTGATTATTATTTCATATATCTTAATCTATTGTTTAGAAGTTAGATTTACCATTTCCTGCTTTCATATTTTGACAATGTCATTGATGATAGAATGAAATTAGTAATGAAGGACAACCAGGACCTCTAAACATAGAGCCTCTTGATTATTATTTCATATATCTTGATCCATTGTTTAGAAATTGATTAAGTTAGTTTTATATTTGTAATATTCATTTCTTTAACCATCAATAATTCATCTTCTAAAGTTGATTGTGATTGAAACCCATATACTTTGGGGATGCTTCTAAGTTAACCAACCCGGATTGATAATCAAATTCTCGTGTTAATTTATTCAATAAATTGACCCAACATTTTGGTGCCGTTGCTAGGGAAGCATACTTCAACATAGTCAATTAGGAAGATTTTTTCGAAAATAAATAAATAAAAAACAAAAAATGACAAAAACATAATATTTCTTTTACTTAACTTTTCTCATGTCTAGGATAGAGATTAGAAGAATAAATGCATTAAACAAAACCCCTATCAAAATATAAGAAAAAACAATAAAAACCAATTTTCCCAACAAGATCTAAAACTACATGATGTTAAAGAAGCCATTTGGAGGGTATGTCATAACAAGGATTTTCTTAAATCCTTGTCCACAATCTACAGTGATCACTAGGGATGAATCTTCAATTCAAAATTTTGAAGAGGAACAAAGCATCAATGAAGAGGATCCACAAGAGGAAGACTTAGAATCTTCTTCTCGCAAGGAGATGAATGAGTCATGGATCACATGTGATGATGATAAAACACTAGAACCTGAAATTGAGGAGCTTATAACATCACAAGATCCCCCTTGCATTCCACATTTTGAACAAGTAACACTCGAAGAATTTTGTGAAATGACTACTAGTGGGCGCCAAGTAAACAAAGATCATCTTAAAAGTTGGTCACAATACCACTCTGTTTTTCAATGTTCTTTCTCATCAAAATCTTATGATCAGATTAATTTTCATGTTAAAGCATTTATTAAAGTACATTTTTCAAATATGGATGTGAGTTTAATTCTCATCTTGTTACGTAGATGAATGCATTGGAAAAATTTTTATACTTGAAAGAAAAAAATATTTTTCTACAATAGAGTAGGTAGGATATTATTTTCTTTAGTTGCTAATAACTATGCTCTCCTCCTGCATTTTCACTCAATCTCGAGGATCAAAAAGTAAGTTGTTAATAAAATTTTTCAAGAATGAATAAATTGAGGTTTGCAATATCCTTGATCAAAGACATCTTTGGATCTACAAATCACTCTGTCCATTTTTCAATAAAAATTTATGAATTTAGGAAATTAACAAAATTTAGTTTCTTTCTAATTTTAGTTTTTAATTAATTAAAAAAAAATCACATAATAATAATAATAATAATAATAATAACAATAATAATAATAATATATTATTATTATTATTATTATTATTATTATTAAAAAAATACTTTTAAAAACTAACAATATTTTTTAAGATAAGATTCAATTTTTTTTTTTTTAGATTTAAAAAAAAAAACTCATTCAAATAATAATAATAAAAACAATCTATAAATGAAATACAAACCATAAAACAAAATGCAAAACATTAAAAAAAAAAAATAAAACAAAACAAAGCATGCAAATCAATAAACAAGAAAACAAAACACAACTCTCATAATAAAACAAAAGGAAATCATTAAAAAAAAATTAATTAACCATAAAACAAAACAATAAAATTTTTAATACATCAAAAACCAAACAAAAACATAAATCAAATCGAATATATATATATATATATATATATATATATATATATATATATATATATATATATATATATATATATATATATATATATATATATATATATATATATACGCCATATCAACATTAATTTTTTTTTTAAAGAAATAAACAAAACAAAAACTAAAATAATAATAATAAAAACATGTGAATTCAATTCCTACTCTTCTTTACCGATAGAAATTCTGGACTACTGCCAGATTGCTCAATTTTGGATTCATACGACTTCAAACACCTTTGGAATTTATGTTATGCTGGTTTCTATGAGAGAAACAAGCCATGGTGCAAGTTGTAGCAGCGAGAAATACATGCTCTTCTTTTACATTATGTTCCAGTGGAAATTTAATTCCCAAGGGTTCCTTTGAAAATTCCAATTCAACTTCCGTCAAGCCATCTCTGCGGCCTCCAATTCAGTTTTTTTTTTTTTTTGGGAAGAATTTAGAGGTGAAGGCGAATGTAAAGACTGTATCGATGCTTTTATGGATTAGATACAACAACCCGGACCAATAGAGATAGAATTGCAGAAAAAAATGGGAGTCTCACCTGTAGTCCAATTGAGAGAGAATTTTTATTGACCTTTGTTTGAGTGCTTAGATATCTAAAATGCTATAGATATGGCCGAGGATCCAATGGAAGTAGGTTATTAATTTATTTCTTGTTGTGGCTGAAATTTCTGAATCTATGGATTGGTGAAATATTAGTTTCAACTTCAGGTTTGTACACCTTGTTAGACTCCTATACCAATAGGTGTCATTTTTCATGATTGTCTTGATTGAACTATGGAATATGTTCAAACCTTTTTCTTGAGCAAAGGTGTTCCATATTCTTGAAAAACCAAAAATTCAAAAAATTTAAAAAATGTAAAGAGGGTATACCCTAAAAGAAAAATCAAAGGGTAAGAAAAATAAATTGGTCAAGAAAATGAAAGAAATGAACCCCAAACAAAAATAGACCAAGGAAAGTGTGCAAATCCAAATGCCACTACTATTTCATTTTTGTAATAAAGCAATTGTGTGCAGCTTGTCAAACTTTTGCCACAATTTATGAAGAGTCAAACTGTTTAAACTTGACTTATTCATATTTCAATTTCATGTTATAGAATAGAGAATAAATATCTGACCAAACAGTTTAATCTTGGCAGATAAGTAGATAGGTAGAGTTATTAAAAGGTGCTCAACAGTTTAATCTGAGCCCTTGGATGTAATAAGAGTAGAAATAGATAGATTTATCATGTAAAAAGAAAAAGTTGAA
The DNA here is from genome assembly GCA_034641835.2 of Pinus albicaulis. Lineage (NCBI taxonomy): Eukaryota > Viridiplantae > Streptophyta > Pinopsida > Pinales > Pinaceae > Pinus > Pinus albicaulis. The sequence continues at coordinate 626,403,138 of CM076579.1, forward strand.
AAGGGTTTGCAAGTCTAAATGCACCCTAATAAAGAAGAGAAAATGGTAGTAGTAGATAGGGTAGGTAGATGGTGTTGCAAAGTTTTATCTGATGAATGATGCTGCTAAATGTTTTTGATCCTTTACTTTCATCACAAATACTGAAGCAGGAACACTGGAAAATCACAGCAAGCAAAGTCAAAATCATTAACTTCCCTCATCACTTTCCCCTTAAAAGTTTTACTAATTTCCTCCAAAGTACTAAGGTATTTGGAGATCAAATGGGCTCAAGGCATTTCCTTGACTTTTGGAGGGACCAGACCCTCGGCCTAATGATCAAAAAGACCTAAGTACTTGAGATAATTCATCATTATAATCATTCATCTTTAACCTTTTCCTAAGTAAAATCTCATTTTGCTTAGGAAAATTATGCAAAATTCCATAAAAATCCCTCAAAATAACTTACTATTCTAAGTTTAAGTGTTGAAGATGAGATATTGCAATTTACTTAAGAAATTGTCACTTTCTTAGATGTGCAAAGTATTTTGAGTTCCCTTGTCCCTTTGTCATATTAATGTTTAACTCTAGTTATTAAATCCCTAGTGAAAGTGCCTTATCCTAAGTATAATAACTCCTTTGATATAAATATCCAAAAACCCCTATATTATCAAGTTTAACCAAAGTATTTATTTCCCCGTGCATTCAAATAAAAACCCACTATACGCCCTTTGGTTAAATATATCCTTATATTATAGTCCCGCCCCTTATGGTAGTTAAATAATGTTTATTTATTACCATATAATAATAAATATTAAAACAACATTTAAACATATAATTCTATATGTTTAACACAAAAAAAGGATAAAACCTAAAGTTTTACTTTTTAAACCAAAACTTTGGAAAAACCCCATGCCAACGTGGCTCATCCACCTGGCATCCCACTCGACACTTTAATTATAATACCCGCGTGCAAGGTTCCCTACCCCGACCCTTTATAACTATGGGATTAATTAGTTATCAGGACTAATTAATAACCTTTTTCCGCCTATTAGACGCCCCCCGGGATGTTTTATAAAGTTAAATCGCGTTTAAAACCCCGCGAGGCCCGCACAATAATACCCCGCCATCTCCCCGTCCTTTCCACCGTTAGATCGCCTCTCCACAGATCAACGCTCCATATCAATTCCGCCACCCGTCCCTTGTCAGCACTTTAATGCGCGGGGGAATAGTGGTATTGGAATAGTCCACCTGCCACGCGTCCATCGCCCAATGGAATCGCTGCCCTCGCATTAAAAACCACTCTTGTCCATAAGCGGTGCGGGGACTAACCGCTTACCGCCCGGCCCTCCACCACACGTCAGCCCGTACTAAAGTGACGTCACTCCTCAAAAAACTACAAACCCCTTTTTGACTTTGGAAATAAAACAAATTTTCGTGTTTTTTTATGTCATTTTCATTATTTGAAAGCGACTGCGCCTTCCGCTACGAAATTCAAATTTTCACTGAAATCTACTGTTCTATCCGATTTCGCTCCAGAATTCCACCGGACCAGTGTTCAAGCATCCTTGTGCTACCACCTGATACCTGTTAAAACCCAGTTTTCCTCCAAGAACAGGTATTTATCCTATAGCGCTTCGAACTTCAAAAGAAAGTCTGTTTTCCTTGTTTTCCACTGGATTAGTGATCAAATTTTATCGCTAAGATCATTCCTTGAGGTTTAAAACTGTGAATTGTTCCCCTGAAACTGCAATTGTGCTAATTTCCTTCATTTAAACTGAAATCACACCCGGCCTGTGAAGAAAACCCAGAAAATTCCATTTTGAACCCACAAGAACCAAAATGGAAGCCCCGACAGCCTTGAATGTGACTCCACTGAATGCCCCCCACAGAGAGTTAGAATATTTGCCCTTAGTGGATAAAGATTTTCAGATTAAAGACTTGCATTTTGATGAAAGCCCCCTTCTGAGTTATTGTCGCTGCAGAGATGATTATTCGAAGGGGCAAGATGTCATTGGGTTGTGGGAATCCAATCTCCCGAGATATCTCATCCCCTCAGTCATTACTTTCCGAGAAATTATCCACTATTGCCATTCTAACTATGATCCTACTCAAAGAGCTGTAATATCCCCTAAACAGAGTGTTCTTTTCCCCATTACTCCCCAGGCTATCAATGCAATGCTACATTTTGAACCTGGTCAAAACCTCACTCCCTTGTCCATTGGGGAATTGCTTGAAAAATCTACTCGGTTGTCCTCTGAAGAGGTGATCAGAAGATCACATACTTGGATAAACAGTCTTAATACTAGTCATAAGATTTGTTTACTCCAATATTGTTATCAAATATATTCAAACAGAGGTTAGAAATCATAACAGCTAAAGAGTATCAGTGGTTAAAGTGTATCAGGTAAAAGTCAGTGAAAGTTAAAATGAAGTTACAGAGCAGTCAAAGGTAAACAGTAAAAGTAAATACAGAAGGCAGTAAAATGGTAAAAATCTATGAGAATACTTTCACCAATAGTGAGGTTTGTCTAAAGTGAAAGTAAAACAGTCAAAAGAGCAAGAAAGTAAAAAGATGAAAAAACATAACAAGAAGGAACATTTTTGCAGAAATTGCATATTTTAGTCATAGTTTTGCAGAAACTATTTTGATCAATCCAAGATGAATTTTACAAAACTGAAGGAGGTTTATGTTCTTAAGAGGTCCATCTACAAAAACCTCTCTCACTTTTCTAACAGCAATTATGGTTTTGGAAATATTAAACAATGTTGGAAAGCACTTTTTCCAGAAAATTCCAGTTTAAGTCATCATTTTGCAGAGAGTATTTTGGCCAATAAAAAATACTTCATAAAAAACTGAAGGAGGTTTTTGTTCCTAATATACCCATATACAAAAACCTATCTCAGTTTTTCCACAGTGATTTTATAATGAGAGATACATGTGTATCTTGACAGGCCATTTTTCAGACTCTGTAAAAATATGTTTTACACATATGTTTTACAGAGACTATTATGCACAGCTGGAGAGGAATTTTGGGAAAGTGAAAGAGGTTTATCTCACCAATATATTTATATACAATAAACTCTTTAAATTTTTACATATATATTATTTATTGAGAAATAAAAAGATATCATTGGACCCCAATTTTGCAGAATTGTTGGAGCAGAATGCACAAAGAAAGGAAGCAGTTAGTGACTTGGATGCCTCATCATCAACTAAGAGTTGGATCAAATTCGAATTCTCCTCTTTGTAATCACCTATCCATAAAAAATAGTTCCAAATAGATGCATTAGTTTGAGTGTCCTTTAATTAAGTTCTATTTATGTAAAATAGTTGGAGAGATTTGTGAACCAATTTTGATATTTGTTTCAAGATATTTTAGTTTAGAATTTGTATAAACACTCCACTCTTGGAAGAATTTGGGGTGGATTCTATTACTCTGTTGTAACATTGAGATTTTCGGAATAAAAGCATTTTGGAGAAATTTATTCGTGGCTTACTGGATGACGATTTGAAGCTCAGGACTTTTTGCAGGATTCATGTGTTGGACTGTAGTTCAATAAGTCTTTCTACCCTTTGTCTTAAGTTTTATATCAGTTTATAATATCATTATGTCCATTTCTGAATAATTTACATAAAGGATTGAATCGGAATTTACTTAATTGTACTCTGATTTCAGATGTGATTGTTCTTAATGTTTTCCTCTAAATTAGTTATAAGCATGAATTCTTAAATGCTCCTGCTTTGCTAATTTAAACATTGTTGATTACTATAATAAAGAATTCTTCATTGCTCTTTGTTTGTAGTCATCTCATTTCTCTCTTTTGAACATGGTGAAAGATTCTTAGCTGCCTTTCATCCCTTCAAGATCATCCCATCCACTTTAAATTTTAAGGATTTTTCTCTGTCTAGCTATCTTGCCCTGTAAAGCCATCTTGTGTGTAGAATAGAAATCCAGTAAAGCCATCCTTTGACTCCATAGCCCAATGGACTGAAAACTTTCAACCTTGCCCTTAGTTTGTGGATTCCACCATTTTTCAAACAAACTCTTGGATATATAACTAGCCTAAAATCTTCTAAGAACAAAGATAAATTATAAAGAGAGAGCCCTCTCTGGATGTAGATTGGCTAGATTCTGCATCTGAAGGTTGGTTTGTGGTTACCTCGAGTATACTTTCCTTTTCTTACAACTTCAAGGAAAACCTGAGTGATAACACACCTACAACAGAGGCAGTGTAGGAGAGATTTGTGGCTCTGCAATCGGCTGCTTTCTAAATCTGGTTGTATTTTGTGTTTTAATAACAGCGCCATAAAATTTCCATTTTGGATGAACAGTCAGTTTAAACCTTACAGTCCTTGCGCAATGAAAACAAAGTCTTTGGTTCTATTCACACTAGTTTTTCAAACGGTTGAAAGAGGAGGACACGTGGCAGCATATTACAGGCTCACATTATTTTTTGGAGCCGGCTCGCAAAGTCAGTTTCGGACCTGAGAAGCTTACAAAATCAAATGCATAAAGTTTTTGGGTTTTTTTTTTGAGCTCGTCATCGAACCTCAATTCCGAACCCGAAGACTTTATAAATTGCAGTCCATAAAATCTTCGCATCACATTTCCGCCCTACGTCATAATAAAATTTTGTAATTCGAATTTCTCATTGCAATTTGGTTTAACAAGCTTTGAAGTTCGAACTATGGTTTATTAAAACTATGGTTTAACAGTTTAATACGGAAAAGTCTTTAATAAGTTTTTTGTTTATATGCCGCGCGGCAAAATTCATTTGACTTTAGCCATATATATATATATATATATATATATATATATATATATCACTAATATATATATATTATAAATCCTTTTAATAAAAGGTTTATAATATGTATTTTAATATAGTTTGGTTTATTTTTTGTTATGTGTGATATATAAAAGCCCGAAGGCCATTTGTAATGAAATATATAGAGTGTGAGTGATTGCACAGAAGTACGAAAAACATATACACAGTGAAGAAAGAGCCCAAAGGCTAATTTTTGTGGAGTGAAAAACACAGTTTTTCTACAGAGCACTGTTCAATGTGTTTTGGTGAGATAGAGAAGAACCTCTTGGCACTGTGTTATTGCAGTAGTCCAAATTTTGTAATCCCTCAACAGAGGAAGACTTTTGTAACAATTTTTTTTATTAATGAAATAGAATTTGAAGTGTGTGCAAACTCTGTCTACCAGCAAGTAATTTTTTTAAATTTTCTGTGTTAGAAGGAGTGTATTACTCTCTCTGTATTTTTCTGGAATTCTCAGAAATTCCAACATGGTATCGGAGCTAGTCCAAGCTCTTTGAAGGTGTCAAAGAAGATGAAGGAAGGATTTTTGTTGTAGCAACTTCTCCAGCAGAGTGAAGGCTCAGTCAAAGAATCCATAGTCAGTTTATTTTAAAAATTCATAGTCAAGATTTAAAGCATAGTTCAAAGTGCTCGGCATGGCAGGAGCCAACACAAGCATGAGTATTGGTAAGGCTTAGCTCCCACAGTTCAATGGGAAAAACTATGATTATTGGGCAATCACCATGAGAGCCTTGTTTGCCTCTCAAGCCTTATGGGAACTTGTTGAAGATAGTTTTGAAGAGCCAGTAGATGAAAATGAGTTTAATGCCTTAACACAGGCAGAGAAGGACTTGTTGAAGAGCAATAAGAAGAAGGACTCTAAAGCCATATTCTAACTCTATCAAGCAGTACATGAGAGTGTGTTTCCAAGGATAGCAGCAGCTAATAAATCCAAGGAAGCATGGGAAACTCTCAAGACAGCGTATCAAGGCATGGAGAAAGTGAAGACAACAAAACTATAATTGCTGAGGAGAGATTTTGAGACTCTCTGCATGAAGGAGTCTGATAACATAGACTCATTCTTCAGACATGTGATTGGTATGGTCACATAGATAAGGTCTCATGGAGAGACACTTGAAGAAAGAAGGATTGTGGAGAAAGTTTTGAGGAGCTTACCCTCAAGGTTTGATGTTATAGTCACCACCATAGAAGAGACAAAGGATCTCTCAAAATTTTTAGTTGATGAGCTTCATGCATCACTGTTGACACATGAACAGAGATTGGGAAGAAATGAAAACTCATCCTTGGAGCATGCCTTCAAGATCCAAATGTACTTTGGAAGAGGAAGAGGTCAAGGAAGAGGCAGAAGCCAAAACAGAGGAGGAAGAAATAGCCCAGAAAATGCTCAAGGAAGGGGCAACAATAAAAATCAGAACCAAGGCCAAAGCAGCAGCTAGCAAAGTGGACAACAACATGCTCATGGACAAAGGTATGACAAATCCAATGTCCAGTGTCATTATTGTAAAAAATATGGGCATTATGCAAATGGATGTAGGAAAAAGCATAATGATATGAGTAATAGACCCAGTGCAAATTTCACTAGAGAAAATATTAGCCAAGATAAATTGTTTTTAGCATGTAATATGGCTAAGGAAAAGAGTGAAGATTTATGGTTTCTAGATTCAGGATGTAGCAACCATATGACAGGAAACATTGCTATGTTTTCTATGTTAGATGAAAATGTGAAGTCTTAAGTCACATTGGGAGCATATAGTAATATTTTTGTCACAGGAAAAGGCATAGTAAATGTCTTGACAAAGAAGGGAGAAAAGAAGAGCATATCTGATGTATATTATGTACCAGGTATGAAATGTAATCTGTTAAGCATTGGGCAGCTCATTCAAAAGGGCACAATGTTTTCTTTGAAGATTATGTATGCACCATCATGGATAAACCTCCAAGCAAACAATGTATTTCTGAAATAAGGATGACAAGGAACAAAATGTTCCCTCTCAGGATGAGGGCAGATTTGAAGAATGGAGAAGAAATGGCAGCAATGACACAAGAGGCTTTCCAAAGAGAAGAAAAAGATGAGAATTGGTTATGGCACTTGAGATTTTGACATCTCAACTTTGGAGGTCTTAATTTGTTACATAGGAAAGGAATGGTAAGAGGATTACCATTGATTGAGAAACCAGACAGCCTATGTGAAGGTTGTATCTTGGGTAAACAACACAGAGAAAGTTTTCCATCATGGAAAAACATAAGGGAAAAAGCACTCTTAGAAATTGTCCACTCATATTTATGTGGACCAATGCAAACACTATCACTTGCAAGTAGCCACTATATTTTAACTCTTATTGATGATTTTACAAGAAAAACTTGGGTTTATTTTTTGAAAAATAAAAGTGAAGTGTTTGAAAAATTATGCAATTTCAAAGCACTTGTTGAGAACCAAAGTGGGTAGCATATCAAAGTCCTTAGGACTGATAGAGGAGGTGAGTACATATCTAAATAATTTATGCATTTTTGCAGAGAAAGTGGCATACACAAGAAATTTACAGCAAGGTATACTCCGCAGCAAAATGGAGCTGCCGAAAGGAAAAATAGGACAATCATGGATATGGTAAGGAGTATGCTAAAGGAAAAACATTTGCCAAATGATTATTGGGATGAAGTTGGACATTGTGCAGCGTATATTTTGAATAGATGCCCAAAAAAAGCAGTAATGAACAGAGTTCCAGAAGAAGCATGGAGTGGGATAAAACAAGGAGTCACCCACATGAAATTTTTTGGTTGTGTGGCCTATGCACATATTCCAGATCAACTAAGGAAGAAGTTGGAAAAAAAGGGGGAGAAATGTATTTTTATTGGATACAGTGAGGAATCCAAAGCTTACAGGTTGTATAACCCATCCACCAATAAATTTATTGTGAGCAGAGATGTTCGGTTCATTGAGGAAGAAGCTTGGGATGGAAGCATTGAGAAAACAGTGAATGTTAAAAACTGTTTGTCTCATGATGAAAATGAGGAAGAGACGGCTGAAATACATCCCTCAATAGTAGCACCAACACAAGGACAACAAGGGACACCCTTGAGAATAAATGAGAGTTCTTCTCCAAGCACACCACAAGGAGAAAATTTGAGTGCTTCTTCAAGAACTTGTACACCAAATGAAAGAGGAACAAGTTCAGAAATTTAAATGAAATTTATGAGTAAGAGGCAGCAAATGAAGGTATGAACTCTTATTTTCTTTGTATTTTCATGTTGATGATCCTGTTCATTTTTAAGAAGCCATTAAATATAAGAAATGGATAGATGCTATGGATGAAGAGATTAATGCCATAGAGAGAAACAAGACATGGGATTTAGTTGAACTCCCAAAAGGTAAAGAAGTAATTGGAGTTAAATGGGTCTACAAGACCAAGAGTAATGCTGAAGGTAAGATTGAGAGACACAAGGCCAAACTTGTGGTCAAAGGGTATAAGCAACAACATGGAAGAGACTATGAGGAAAAATTTGCACCGGTTGCAAGAATGGAAACCGTGAGAGCAGCGTTGTCTATTGCAACACAAAACAAGTGGAAAGTTTACCAAATGGATGTGAAATCAACATTCCTAAATAGAGTGTTAATGGAAGAAGTTTATGTTGAACAACCTATAGGATATGAGAAGAAAGGCCAAGAGCACAAATTTTGCAGATTGAAGAAAGATCTTTATGGGCTGAAACAAGCACCAAGAGCATGGTACAGTAGGATAGATTCCTATCTACTGGATAATGGATTTGAAAAATGTGAGGGAGAACCCACCTTATACATCAAGGAGAAAGATGGTAAGATGCTGATTGTTGTTCTATATGTTGATGATGTGATCTTTACAGGTAATGATGATTACCTTGTTGAAAATTTTAAGAAGGTCATGAAAGATGAATTTGAAATGACCAACATGGGCTTGCTGAAATACTTCTTAGGAATAGAAGTAAAGAAAAATGAAAATAAAATTTTTATTTCTTAATAAAAGTATGTGAATGAAGTTTTGGAGAGATTTAACATGCAGGATTGCAAAGCAGCAATTACTCCCACAGTGATGGGATTGAAACTCAGCAAAGAGGACAACAATAAGGATTTTGATCCTAGTTTGTACAAGAGCATAGTTGGCAGCCTCATGTATTTGACTGCAACTAGGCCAGATATTATGCATGCTGTTAGTTTAATTTCCAGATTTATGGAGAGGCCAAAAGAATCACATTGGCAAGAGAAAAAAGAATTCTGAGGTATGTTAAAGGAACTAAAAGGTATGGAATTTTATATACTACTTCATAAAATTCAGAATTAATTGGATACACTAACAGTGATTGGGCTAGAAGTGTAGATGACCGGAAAAGTACTTCTGGCTATGTTTTTCACCAGGGTTTAGGAGCCATTTCATGGGCTTCTAAGAAATAGCGTATTGTAGAGTTATCTACAACAGAGGAAGAGTATGTGGCAGCTACAGTAGCAGCATGTCAAAAAGTGTGGATGAGAAGAATGTTGATGAGTTTATGTCAAGAATAGGTAAAAGGTACAATGATTTATTGTGAAAATAGCTCAGCTATTGCATTATCAAAGAATTTCGTGTTTCATAAAAGAAAAAAAGCATATAGATGCCAAGTTTCACTACATTAGGGAGTTAATGAACAATGGAGAAATTATTTTAAAACATTGAAGCCCTTAGGAGCAATTTACAGATATACTGACAAAGCCATTGGGGAAAAAGAGTTTTGAATATCTAAGGAAATGCATGGGTATGACAGATAACCCAGCAGTTGAATTTAAGGGGGAGTGTTGAAATATTAATTTCAAGTGCAGGTTTGTACACCTACAGTAGAGGCAGTGCAGGAGAGATTTACGGCTCTGCAATCGGCCGCTTTCTAAATCTAGTTGTATTCTATGTTTTAATAACAGTGCCATAAAATTTCCATTTTGGATGAATAGTCAGTTTAAACCTTATAGTCCTTGCACAATGAAAACAGAGTCTTTGGTTCTATTCACGCCAGTTTTTCAAATGGTTGAAAGAGGAGGACATGCGGTAGCATATTACAGGCTCGCATTATTTTTTGGAGCCGGCTCGCAAAGTCAGTTTTGGACCCGATAAGCTTACAAACTCAAATGCATAAATTTTTCGGGTTTTTTTTTTTTGAGCCCGTCCGCGAACCTCAATTCCTGACCCAAAGAATTTATAAACTACAGTCCATAAAATATTCACATCACATTTTCGCCCTATGTCATCATCAAATTTTGTAATTCGAATTTCTCATTGCAATTTGGTTTAACAAGCTTTGAAGTCTGAACTATGGTTTATTAAAACTATGGTTTAACAATTTAATACGAAAAAGTCTTTAATAAGTTTTTTGTTTATATGCCGCGTGACAAAAGTCATTTGACTTTAGGAATATATATATATATATATATCCTTTTAATAAAAGGTATAATATGTATTTTAATATAGTTTGGTTTATTTTTTGTTATGTGCAGTATATAAAAGCTCGAAGGCCATTTGTAATGAAATATATAGAGTGTGAGTGATTGCAAAGCAGTGCGAAAAACATATACACAGTGAAGAAAGAGCCGAAAGGCTAATTTTTGTAGAGTGAAAAACAAAGTTTTTCTGTAGAGCACTGTTCAGTGCGTTTTGGTGAGATAGAGAAGAACCTCTTGGCACTGTGTTATTGCAGCAATCCAAATTTTGTAATCCCTCAACAGAGGAAGAATTTGTAATAGTTTTTTTTATTAGTGAAATAGAATTTGAAGTGTGTGCAAACTCTGTCTACCAGCAAGCAATTTTTTTAAATTTTCTGTGTTAGAAGGAGAGTATTACTCTCTCTGTATTGTTCTGGAATTCTCAGAAATTACAACATGGATTTCTGGTGCAAAGATATCAAATCTGATCCACAATCCATTATATATGGTGTAGTAGTTAGGAAAATTTGACTTGTTAGGCAAATATTTTGAATTGGATATCAGATTTTGATTTCCCCAACGCATAGCATTTACTGGGGTGGACGTAATATGGATCTCCACCATAATAAATTCCGATTTCACTAGCTAGAAAGCAAACGGTCTGGACAGAAGAGGGCAGAATGAGATCAATGAAGAAGGTAAATTTTTTGAAGCAAAACAAACTCCTTCTCTTGGAACTGGTCTCTGGCATGTTCGTTGCCAAGCGATCACCATTGCTAGCATGGGCTACATGGTAGCATTGGAAGTGGAGCACTATTTGCAGGAGATAGGGGGATAGAAAGGAAAATATAGTTGATTGTGTTGGAAAGCACAACTACTCTTACTCGAGAAATTGATAGTTCTTGAATAAAGGGATTGCTTGACTGGGCTATCTAAAGCAGAAGAGAGGCATGAGGATATTCTACGTCACCTACTATACATTGCAAACGTTATTGCAAAACCAGAATATGTTCACTATATCTGCTTAGCATCTAGCGAATTGGACTTCTCCTTGTCCTTTTGATTTGACAAGCTTTAAGTCAGACGTTGGAATTGCGAATCTGTGCTGTTTTTAGACCGTGATATTTTAATGACTACCATTTCTAATTTTCCATGTGAAGGCTTGTGCGCTTCAACTAGGAGTTATGCATATTTATTTTGGAGTCCGAGTACCATCATTGCTGGCTTTAAATTTTCTATTTGATGTCTAATCCCTGCATCTTAATAATTCTCAGAATTTATTGGAATGGATCTCTCATAGAGGCATACTTTGTTTCACATCTAATGTTTATAAGCCTAATTTTCCTAAACCACCAGGACTTTTGTTTTGATTTTCCTTTTTTGACACTGTTTTGAAATTAAAATTTTCTGTTTCAATTTCTTTAACCTCCAGATGCGTTGAAACTTTGTTAACACTATTTTGGAATTGATGATTTATGTATCCTCTCCCTTCCGCCAACAAAGGGAAGAGGAGAAAACAGACAGACTTCGTGAGGAAATTGATAAGGGAAGTAGCAGGTTTTTCTCCTTAATAGAAGTGGATCAATGAGCTGCTAAAGGTAGGGAAGGATAAACATGCTCTTAATGTGGCAAATTTGATGTGAAGAGACAAACACTGCGAAAAGGGAAAGGTAGGTGTTGTTGGTGCTGTAACCTTAAAATGAAATGGTAATTATTTTCTTTGTGTGTTGATTGTTTTTTTTTTTTTAAACATTGATGAGTTTGAAAAAAATAAATAAATAACAATTTTCATTTTAGTGTTAGTTTTTTTTAATATTTTTTTATTAGTTAAAAAAAAACTATTGATTTTTATTTATTTTTTTATTAAAAAAAAAAAATCAAAATAAATAATAAATTATTATTATTTTTTTAATTTGTTATTTAAAAATAAATAAATACATAAAAAATAAAAAAATCAACATAAATAATATTTTTTTTTTTTTAAAATTTGTTATTAAAAAAAATTTTAACATCAATAATAAATAACAAAATAATTTTTCCTATTTAATTTTGTTATTAAAAAAAAATTCAACATAATTAAAAAAAAAAATTTGCCCCACAGTCATTCGCATAAAAATCATAAAAACAAATACTTCTTCCCCAAACAATACAAAGCCTTTTCAAATATATATATTTTTAATGATTGTTAAAACAAACAGGATCAACCTTCTTGCAAAACAATAAAACACATTGAAAAAATATTACACAATCAAATGATTAAATTGCATGAGGACATGCAATACTTTTAGTTGGGGGGAAATACAAATATGTTAGAATTATCATTCTTTTTAAAGTGAATTTGTGGGAAAAAGTTAGGCTGCATATACTAACAAGAGAAATTAGATTGGTGCTATGTGTAGGTCAAAGAGAAGCTTATGTAAAAAGCCTCAACATTACGATGCGGCACCCTTTTCATCCATGATTGGTGTAACTTCAAAAAATAATTAAAAAAATGGACAATTCGTAAATTCTTGAAAATGAGCTAATTTGTTTTTGAGTCACTTCATATAGGACTTATCGATGGAGATGGCACACAAAGGCGACAATTTTTATGCAGGAATGGTGCTAAGTTTTTTAGGGTTGAAGATGATCTAATGCAAAAGCGATTTTTAGAAATCACAATGAAGCATGCATCATTGGACATTTGCTGCTACACAAAAATCCTTTTGCATCATGATTAATCACATTTTTTTTTCAAGCGCCTTAATCATCCCTATGTTGCAGCCCATCTTCCATTTCCTTATCCTTCATGACTCCATACATGCCTATTTTTCTGAACTACATACATCATTTCCTTCTTATTCCTTGTCAATAAAATCCCAAACATCTCATTTTTCCATAACTCCATCGCCTTGCTATCATTTTCCTAAAACCTGTGTCTACTGCAATCATTTTTATCTATATTCCTACCAATCATTTTGTACAAACTCGTGTTGAATGATGTGGGATTTCTTAAGGCCCACCTTTTAACAAGTCTCGACCCATCGACTTCAGCACTTTATCTGGGATAGAGACTAGAGTCATCATTAGTACCTTGAGGCTTGTATTCCCTAATGATAGGTTCTCTCACCGACAGTCATGGGAATACATGAATTTTCCTTGATCGTTGGATCTTGCAAGTGGCTCGACATTAGATCATTTATTCATGCTACGGAAGATGTACTTGGGTACCTTGGCACTCATTGACATGAATGGTGAGTTTTCCTTGCATTGGTTAATGACATCCATTAATGGTCAGTAATCCAATGACTTCTTTTCATGCTCGACATCGACACATTCATTCGCATGACTAGAATTGTACCATCGGATTTTTGAAGCGGGTGAAGACTATATATTTTTCATGACTCCATCAGCAGTTGCGATAGTATTCCTTCAACCATATGAGAGTATGACAGTTCCACTTTCAGACATCATCTTCAGATTCATACAACCAAGCAGCAGTATAGATTCATTCACTTCATCTAGTAGTATCACTTCAGATTCCTTCACTCTATCCAGTAGCATGATATTCACATGATCCAACACCATGATGTTTTCCTGATCTAGCATTATGACGTATTCTCTCATGCAAATCTGCATCACATTTTCCAGATCCAGAAGCACGAGCAACTACATTTTTCATAGTTCATCAATGTTTTGGGTAAGTGAAGGTATGTTATTTCCTAATTTTTAATCAAACAATTTTCTTACATGTTGAAAGTAAATGAACTTGGAAAATTGCCTCACCATATTACATCATTTTTCACCTTTTCATAACACATCTTCAGTTTTGGGAGGAATATTCATAACCATTTCATTCCATTCATCATCTCACATATTGTTGACCAACATGACTTTTCCAAACTACACTTCTTTGCAATTGATACATTAAATCTATTTTGGCATGATTCAAAAATATGGGAAAAGGTTTTCTTATGCATATTTATGACTTATTTCCAGTATATGACTTATTATTTTTAGTACACGTGTTAAAAAGGAGAAGAAATAAAAAATAAATGTTGTTAACACAAGAACAAACATTTGTTATATTCATGGTTGTTAACACAAGAACCAACCATAGGAAATATCAATTGCAATACATGTATTTCACACCCTGGAGCGATATATTTTTAGAAACCATAATCATGTAAAGCCAAAAAGTTTTTATCCATGCAAGGTTGCATGAGGACATGCAACAAGTCCAGTTTGGGGGTTTGTTGGGTCTCATAATTGTCACATTTTCATCATGTTTATCCTTGCCATTTCTCACATTCCATCACCTCATTTAACCATTCATCATAAAATTTCCATGGGTTCACCTCATTATTTTACAATTGATTCATTTTTAATATTATAAGAGAATGTGTGATTAATTATTGGAAAATTGACATATTTCACTAATATCTCAAATGTGGATGATCTTTGTAAATGTGTAGGATTATTTGGAAGAATTATTCAAAATACTCTTAAATATTTCCTCCACTATTTCAATAATTCAAACGATAATTGTTCAAGATTATTCTAAGGATAAGATCATGGAGTTTCCAAGGAGAAGATTATGGAGATTTCAAGGAGAAGATCATGGAATATTCCAAGGAGAAGATCATGGAGATTTGGATAACATATCTTATCCAAGATTTGTGAGATATGAGTGAGGATTTAAAGGGATAATATTTTGTAATTATAGGGATATTGGTTGAGAGAAAATTGGATTTGTAATTAATGAGTTGCTTATCTTGTTTTCAAAGAACTCATGTATAAATAGGAGTGCCCTTTCTCCAAGTACAGACGATAAGATATGGAGAGATAGGATAAGAAATAGTATTTTCTGAAGTTAATGGAAGAAAAAATTTATCATTTTATTGTGCATTGAATAAGTTCTAGTAGCTGAAAGTACTCTCAGTGTACGAGGAAAGGGTGGAAGGCACCCCCACATCGAGCTAAGTACACTTAGTTTTTATAGTTTTAATTAGTTTTCTTATGTTAGATTTATTATTTCCTTCCTTCATGTTTTCACAATAGCATTAATGATAGAATGAAATCAGAATTGAAGGACAACAAGGAAATCTGAACATAGAGCTTATTGATTATTATTTCATATATCTTAATCTATTGTTTAGAAGTTAGATTTATCATTTCCTGCTTTTATGTTTTCACAATAGTATTAAGGATAGAATGAAATCAGTAATGAAGGACAACCAGGACCTCTGAACATAGAGCCTCTTGATTATTATTTCATATATCTTAATCTTTTTTTTAGAAGTTAGATTTATCATTTCCTGATTTCATATTTTCACAATGGCATTGATGATAGAATGAAATCAGTAATGAAGGAAAACCATGACCTATGAACATAGAGCCTCTTGATTACTATTTCATATATCTTGATCCATTGTTTATAAATTAATTAAGTTAGTTTTATATTTGTAATATGCATTTCTTTAACCATCAATAATTCATCTTCTAAATTTGACTATGATTGAAACCCATATACATTGGGGATGCTTCTAAGTTAACTAACCTGGGTTGATAATTAAATTCTCGTGTCAATTTATCCAATAAATTGACCCAACACCAACTATCTAAATTATTAACCAATTTATTATGATAAAAATTAATTTGAACCTCGTGACTATTAGATGAGGGTGATAATGTTGACATTTATTAGATGAGGCCGATGATGTTGAGATTTAGAGGATCAATATTTCTCAAGTTTGGGTTGTTGTCTTTGGTGTTGCTTCAATGTTGTGGCCATGGCAGCTCAACTTAAACAACTGTAGATCAAAATACCTTCAACGTTGTTTACCATCAGTACTACCCTAATTAATAGTAATTTGCTTAATACATAGTATTATTTACCTATACGATTAGATCTCTTAATGGGAAGATATCTAACATATAAGTGTAATAGAAGGAGTAAGGTTAAATAATAAATAAAATGGTACTTATAATGATAGTTACAAGGTTCATGTTTCACTTACCAATATTAAAACATAACCTCCAAGCTGTAAGATGATCTTAACTAGTAAGCTTCTAGGACATGTTGAAGATTAGATGTGGAAGAATGTAGATTAGACATTGTTAAGGGTGGCAGAGTGGAGCTAATAATGGATTGAGCCCTCAAAAAATAAAATTATTAGTGTTCTTGGAAGGGTTCATTCCCGGTGAGTTAGTTCTCATAAGATGGGATCGGCTCTCCTTGATGTAGTGTAGCGTGGAAGAATGATCATGCATTTAGTCAGACCTTTATGCCAGTTTTTGGGCACTTCATGGAACTTGTGTTTTGATCTGCAGTTACAGATTTAACAGAGAATCATATTAAAACCGTTTATTAGGATGGTTTCCTTTATTCTCCAAACCATCTTCTAGCAGCAATGTTACTTGGTTATGAAATATGTTTGGTTGGAATGCCCAGACATATTATTTTATTAAACATAGAAAGTTACTTGGCCTGTGAAAATAGAGACGATTGCATTCCATTGTTATGTGAAAACATTTGATAGAGAAATCAAAGCAAGAGGAGAAAAGTGTAAAGCTATGTTATGTGAACACTGCAAATTATCGAGACCCGGTCAATGAAGTTGAAGGTACCTGCATATTAAAACCATTTATTAGCTTGGTTTCCTTTATTCTCCAAACCATATTCTAGCAATAAAGTTACCTTGTTATGAAATATGTTTGGCGGTAGTGACCAGTCAGATTATTTTATTAAACATAGCAAGTTACTTGGCTTGTGAAAATAGAGAGGATCGCATTCCATTGATATGTGAAAAAATTTAACAGAGAAAGAAAATCAAGAGGAGAAAAGTGTAAATCCGCATGATATGAACACTGCAAATTATCAAGACCCAGTCAACGAAGGTGAAGTATCTTCATATTAAAACCATTTATTAGCTTAGTTTCCTTTCTTCTACAAACCATCTTCTAGCATCAATGTTACCTAGTTATGAAATCTATTTGGCAAGAGTGCCCAGAAATATTTTTTTATTAAATATAGTAAGTTACATGGCCTGTGAAAATAGAGAGGATTGCATTCCATTGATATGTGAAAAATTTTGACAAAGAAAGCAAAGTAAGAGGAGAAAAGTGTAAAGCTATGTGAAGTGAACACCGCAAATTATCAAGATCCGGTCAACAAAGGTGAAGGTATCTACACATTAAAACCATTTATTAGCTTGGTTTCCTTTCTTCTCCAAAACAACTTCTAGCAATAATGTTACTTGGATATGAAATATGTTTGGCAAGAGTGCCCAGATGGATTGTTTTGCTAAGAAAAAAAAATTACTTGGCCTTTGAAAATAGAGAGGATTTAATTCCATTGATATGTGAAAACATTTGATAGTGAAAGCAAAGAAAGAGGAGAAAAGTGTAAAGCAATGTTACTTGGTTATCAAATCTATTTGGCAGGAGCACCCACACAGATTTTTTATTAAACATAGAAAACTTGGGCTTTGAAAATAGAGAGGATTTCATTCCATTGATATGTGAAAACATTTGATAGAGAAATAAAATCAAGGACATCAAAGTGTAAAGATGTGTGATGTGAACACTACAAATGATCAAGATCCGGTCAACTAAGGTGAAGGTATCTACATATTAAAACCGTTTATTAGCTTGGTTTCCTTTCTTCTCCAAACCATCTTCTAGCAGCAATGTTACCTGGTTATGAAATCGGTTTGGCAGGAGTTCCCATATAGATTGTTTTATTAAACAAAGCAAGTTAATTGGACTGTGAAAATAGATGGGATTTTATTCCATTGATATGTGAAAGCATTTGACAGAGAAAGAAAAGAAAGAGGAGAAAAGTGTAAAGACAGGTTATGTGAATACTGCAAATTATCAAGACCTGGTCAATGAAGGTGAAGGTATCTGAGGAAGTTTAGAGGGATGCGAAGACTACAATTTCCAGGGGTCGGTTCCCTGTGAGTTGGTGCTCACAAGACAAGATTGGTGTATTGAAAATATTGGAGTCCTTGGTTGGTTGGTGTCAGTATATTTTTGAGTCAGTGCTCATCAAGCTAATGAGATTGGTGTCTCAAGCAGGTTTCATCCTGCAGCTTTTGTAACCATTGGGTTAGTGCCCATTGAATTAATAAAGAAAGTTTTCCCTTTTTCAAAATTTTGTGTACTATGTATTATATCTTTTTTTTCATTCACTTTTGATTGGATAATGTGTTAATCAATAGAAATGAATAAAATTAACAAAAATTCTTGATTAATAATTGAACCCCTTCTTAGTAATCACAAAGTGTGCTAACATAAGAGAAAGGACAAGAAAAGACATCACCATTCATCCATGAAGAAAAAGCATCAAAGGGTTTTTTCATCTACCTGGAAATTCAGAGACAATAAGACAGTGAGATGATGAGGCCGTAGGGAGTAGACAACGAGAAGACGAGGCAACAGTGAGTAGAAATAAATATGACAAGGTAGAATATCGTCGAGGAAGTCGCCGAGGATGCAGATTACAAATAACCCACAAACACATAATATAAAACTTAAAAACAAAAAAAAACAATAAAAA
Source organism: Pinus albicaulis (assembly GCA_034641835.2). Lineage (NCBI taxonomy): Eukaryota > Viridiplantae > Streptophyta > Pinopsida > Pinales > Pinaceae > Pinus > Pinus albicaulis. The sequence continues at coordinate 626,421,905 of CM076579.1, forward strand.
TAAAAAATAAAAAGAGCATAACCAAAGCATAAGCTTCTCACCTCCTCGCCCCTGCAACAACAAGAGAAACATGAGCAGAAAATGAGACGATAAGGCAGAATATCACCAAGGATGTCGTTGAAGATGCAGATTAAAAATAATTTTTGAACACAGAAAAAAAAATAAAAAATAAAAAAATAAAAAAAAATAAAGAAGAAGAAGAAGAAGAAAGAAACATGGCATAACCAAAAAACAAACCTTCTCACCTCCTCGCACCTGCAACAACAAACACGAACACGAGCAAACAATGAGACAATGAGGCACGCGATCACCGAGGACATTTCCTAGGACATAGATAAGACAGACATATAGCAAGGGTAACAAACGATAACAAATCCGAAACTTGTTGCGGACTGGGGGCCAATATATTTATAACAAAAATTTCAGCCAAATTATTTTCAAAAGTTCAGCCGAGCTAATAGTTCGACCAGACTATTAGTTCAACTGAACTTGTGTTTCCACTTTTCCCATATCTAGCCAAAAATATATTTACCCACGCCGTCAATACACTGTCAATGTAAATGACAACATTATTTCAGAATAATTAATTTCAAAACTTTGGTCATGTAGAAATTATACAACAAGCATCTATTTCATGGATTCACCTGATCTAACAATGTACTAAAGTTAAATACTGAACCTCTTCTACAAATATTTTTCAGAATTAAAACATAATCACTAATCACATGAACATGAAGAAAGGTCAATAATACACAACATAGATAATTTCCCAGGGAAATATTACATCTAAAAACCCCACTATATTCTATTTCATATTAAGCATGGATCCTGAAACAATTACATACAAAAAACTTCTCACAAGAGCCCTCAATACATTAGCTAATTGTATCACACTGTCATATGCAAAAGTGACCAACACATAGCCAATTCTCAGCCTCTAGATAGCATGCCTTGCTTGCACAATCCCTGATGGTAAAGATGCGTAAAAGATAGGAATTGTTTCCTGCCTTTACTGTGCAAGTATCATGGGTAATCCAATGGGTGTTTTCCTGCATGTGTGCAAGTAGATAATCTTACAACTGATAGTCAACCTCCCTTTCACATAGAACTCAACTGGGTCTCCACTGGATCTGACATGCATAAAACTAATAATAGTAAATCCTCAATTGCAAGTGATATCATTGATTGTAAATTAATCAATATTTAATTCACTAGATATCTCACTAGTGTACCTTTAGTTACAACTAGCAGAACTAAGTTTAACTCACTTAACTGAGTTATATTGTTTAAAACTTGCACCACCTCATGCACCATTTCACTTCGAACTCTTTTACAACTAGAATTACTCTTCATGTCCCACCAACTAACCTCTAACTTGACCTCCAGATAGCTTGCCTTGCTTACACAATCCCCGATGGTAGAGATCCCTAAAATATAGGAATTATTGCATGCCTTGACTGCGCAAGTATCATGGGCACTCCAATGGGTGTTTTCCTGCATGTGTGAAAGTAGATAATCCTACAACTGATAGTCAACCTCCCTTTCACCTAGAGCTCAACTGTGTCTCCACTAGATTTGACATGCATGCAGCTAATAATAGTAAACCCTGAGTTGCATGTGAGATCACTCATTGTGAAATAATTAATATTTAATTCACTAGATCTCTCACTACTGTATCTTCAATTACAACTATCACAACTGAGTTTAAATCACTTAAATGAGTTAAAATGTTTACAATTTGCACCAACTCATGCACCATTGCATTTCGAACTCTGTTACCACTAGAATTACTCTTCATGTCCCACCAACCAACCTCTAACTCCAAATACACTAGCTTACTAAATTTATCACTTTCAGTTAACTCATTCAAGTCCACATTTAGAATATATTACACTTTAATTTCCATCTAAATTAAGGGATAATAAAAATAGACATGCACACAAAAATAGCACTATGGGCCCCACCCTAGTCTGGGTGCTTAATGCACTCGGTGTGGGTGTTGAATCTTCTTTTTGAATTCAACACTCCCTCTCAACAAGAAAGGTATTATACTTCACCCTGATCATGTCTCTATGGTATACAAATTTTTTCCTGGTGATCTCCTTCATTAGAATATTTGCATCCTCATCTTTCGTGGAAATTTACTAAAGCAACATGATCCTCCTCTGCACACAATCTATGAGATGATGGTACAAGATATCTATATGCTTGGACCTATCATGAAACATAGGATTAATTGAGTGTTTAATGGAACTTTGATTATCACAATGAATCAGTATTGGATCCATCTGAGAACCAAAAAAACAACCAAGATATTTCTCATCTAGATAGCCTCACATGCAGATTGACTTGCTGCCAGATATTACACTTTCGATGAATTGAGTGCCACGGATCGTTGTTTCCTGTTGTACCAGGAAACTGCTTTTTAACCAATGCTAAAGATCCCCCTTGATGTGTTCTTTCTGTCTGATGGACTTCCAACCCCATCTGTATCCGTGAAGCCATGCAACTTCACTCCATCCGTCTGTTTGTAGCATATACCATACTCTAATGTGCCCCTCAGGTATCATAGGACATGCTTCCTAGCCTTCCAAAAGAGCTTGGTAGGATTAACTATAGCTTGACTTAGCTGGTTAACTACGTAGAAAATTTCTAGTCTCGTGTTCACTAGATACATTAGCGAACCCACTAACTGTCGATAGACAGTAGCATCCACTACCTCTCCAGAAGTAGCATCCTTTGTCCTCCAAGTTCCTGGAAGAGGAGTATCCATGGGTTTGCAACTCTCCATGTTAAACTTACCCAGTATCTTCTTTGCATACTTTCCTTGAGACACAAAAAGTTCACCATCCTGCTGCCATATTTTCAATCCAAGGAAATAATGAAGGAATCTCATGTCCTTCATTTCAAACTCCCTTAAAAGATCCTCCTTGCATGAGTGTATTAGCTTCTCATCACCAGTAAAAATTAGATCATCAGCATAAAAAAATGATTAATAGCTTACCCTCAACCACAATTTGGTACAAGTTTGCATCTACTTCACTTTTGGTGAAGCCTGGTCTGGTGAAATAGCTGTCTATCCAAGTGTACCAAGCACAGGGTTCTTGCTTTAGCCCATACACATATGTGAATCACTGTTGAATATTTCGAAACCATCAGGCTGCTCTATGTACACCTCTTCCTCAATGATCCCATTGAGAAACACAATTTTCACATTCCTCTGATGAATGAACTAGCCCATCTACACTGAGAGTGCAAGGATGGATCTTATGGAAGAGCACCTTGCGACAGGTGCAAATGTATCATCACAATCGATCCCCTCAATTTGTGAGAATCCCCGGGCCACAAATCTGGCCTTGTATTTCTCCACACTCCCATCAACAACTTGATTTACCTTGTAGATCCATCTCAACTAATTTGTCAACTAGTCTTGGGACTATCTCCCATGCACTGTTATTGACAATGGAGTCATACTCCTCCACCTTTGCATCAACCGAAGTAGGCTACTACACTGCTTTCTGAAGGAAGGTGGTTCAGTCACAATACATTTTCTCATAAGAGCCATATATCCAATAAATTAGCCAGGAGACTGTCTCTATCTACACTGTGAAGTAGGGGCTCCTACATTTTTGTGTAGCATCAAGTCATAGCCTATCATCTTTCATGGTGCGCCTTCTACCATTTCTGATGATGGCTCTGCATTAGTGATTTCCTCCACTCCATGAACCTCTTCATGTGGCTGATCCACATCTTGAGACTCATCCTTGGGAATCAACAGTTCCTCCTCTGCATGCAAGTCCAACTCCCTCTCAAGGGACAACCACATGGCTTTCCCCTCATTAAATTTTATATCCCGTCACAAAAAAATCATTTTTTTGTTTGTAAAATACACACGATAATTATGGGGTGTTTCTCTATATGCCACAAAAATCCCAACCTCAACAGTCAGTTCTAGTTTCTTCCTGGCATCCTTGGTCACATGCACATAAATAGATGAGCCAAAAATCTTAAAGTGTGAAACATCAGGTTTCTTACTAGTGAAAGCCTCTTCAGGTGTACTCATGCCAAGTACTCTATCAGGAAAATGATTTTGCACATAAACCACAATGTTGCATGCTTCAGCCCAAAAATGCATTGGTAGGCCCTGATCATGCAACATCGCTCATGCTACACCCACGATCATTCTATTCTTCCTCTCTACGACCCCATTCTGCTATGGGTTATGAGGTTCTATGAGTTCTCTTCAAATTATTTCTTTGCTGCATAAGTTATTGAATTCGTTAGAGATGTATTCTCCACCATTATCGCTCCTAAGAGTCTTCACTTGATTCACCGACTCTTTCTTCACCAATGCCTTAAACTCACTAAACTTAGAGAATGTTTGACCTTTCTTCTGCATGAAGAAGATCAATGATTTATGAGAAAAGTCATCAACAAATACTACATAGTACTTATGTTTTGTTGTTGAAGCAACCGAGAATGGTCCACACACATTTGTGTGAACTCTCTCAAGGATCCTCGAAGCTTGGTTCTCCTTCTCATGAAAGGTAGACTTTACATACTTCCCCATGGTGCAACCCTTGCACGAATATAACTGAGCAAGTGTTCCTATTGGAAGTATATTAGAAATTTGTTGCATCACTTTCAAGGATCCATGATGAATATGGCCCAATCGCTTGTGCCATAATTCTCCCTCATCTCGGCTCACCACTTTTTCTGTCTTTCCCATCATGGCAGCGCAAAAATCTACCTCCATATTCTTAACTCAAATCCATATCCTCTTGGCTTGACCCATTTTTTTATGTCACAGGAAATATTTTACATCACTAAAAACAACATCATAGTCTCTGTCCTCCAACGTTGCGACTAAGACCAAACTTTTCTTCAGACCTGGTACATGAATTACATCTTTTAATTGAAATAGTTTACTTGAATCCCTCTGAAAGGTAATGGTACCATTCCTGGTAGCACTATACTGTCTGTCATCTCCCATCTCAATATGCATTTGGATATCTTTATCCTCTAAGTCACTGAAATGTTCCTTATCTCCCTTCATGTGAAAGGAAGTGCCACTATCCAAATACCACACAGATCCCAATGCATTGGACAACATGCATGCGATCAATGAGAAGTCAAGATGAAATTGTGATGCAAGGGCCTTACCAGCTATAGATCCAACAACCTTCTTGTTATTCTTCTTTTATGGACAGTTATTAGAAAAATTCCCATGTTCGTGACAGTGAAAACACTTCACCTTGGACATGTCCTACTTATTTCCATTCTTGGATTCATATTTTGAAAGAAATTTCTTCCCCTTCCCCTTCCTTGCCTTAGCAGCCAAAGAACAATCCTCGTCATCCTCATTCTTAGATGAATATCCATCTCTGGTGTTCCATCTTAACTCCTCCTGCACCAAATCCAACCACAGTCATTCGCAATCTGGAAAATTTTCCCTTCCATTGATAGAGCCTTGATAAATGTTCCAACTCTTGGGAAGTCCTAGGAGAGCCAACCTCACCAAATCATCATCAGCGACTATTATTCACACACTCCCTATTTTATCTTGACATTAGACAAACTTCGTGAGATATTTTGGAATGGTGTCACCCTTTTCCATATTGATCTTCCTGAGTTTATCTTTGAGCGCCAATTTCCTATCGTCACTACTACTTTGGAATAGATCCTTCAAGGCTTCCACATAGCATATGGTGTAGCTTTCCCATGGAGGCTTGAGACAGTGTGGTCTCTTACTCCCTCCAATAGGATCCTCCTCACCTTTGCCACTTTCTTTTTCCATGCATCAAGATTGGAAGCATCCGCAACATCTAGCTTAGGAACATATTTGTCAATGAATTCCTTCAAGTCATTGTCTCTGAGTTCCTCCTCCATCCTATCCTTCCAAGCAATGTAGTTTGAGCTACCCTCGAGTGCACACCCTTGGTGAACCGTGCTATTGCACCAAGAGTGCTGCAACTCTCGACGACTGTCCTACTTTACTTTATCAACCCAGGGTTCGTAAAAACTTGGGGGTGAAAATTATATATACACATCAGATTCATTCTATTCATGTCATCCTCTTCCTCTCTACGAAAGGGTGTTACTTATAGATGTTATTAGTGAATTCTATAACACTTCAATGAAACATAACTAAATTGCAGAAAGGAAATTATAAAAGGAAACTAATCTAAATTGGAGAAAGAAAAATAATTTATATTGCAGAAAGGAAATTAATTTAAATCACACTTAACTTAGAGAATTGGCTAAAAACACCCTACTTATCTTATTCTCTATCTACACAGCTAATCTCTCCATGACTTAATTCTAATTGAAAAAGTGTTGATTTGCAGCTTGGAGGAAAAAAAGGGCTAAAGAGGCTAATGGAGGGCTTAACACATGAAACAAGGCTTAGAAGTGCAAAGAGGTGTTTAAATATTATTAAAAATTTGTTATAGCACAAAAATGCTAAACAGAGCGGAATAATTTGAAAAGTACGATGGAAAAGATGCGCATGGAGAAAAAGTTGCGAACTACAAAGTGCAATGGGATAAAAGATGCGACGTGTGAAATGCGATGGGAAAGAACTGCGAAATTCGATATGTTAGATGACGTGGTAGTAGGATAGGTGGAAGAGCACTTTGATCATATCAAAATCAAAGGAAAGGAGCAGTAAGAGTTAAAGGAAATAAACTAAACAATGCAAAGTGTGAAATGCGACGGGGATAAACGTTGCGATTTGTGATGGGTGACGTGGTAGTGGGACTGGCGGCAGAGCCCGATCACAATATCGCAATTGGGAGATAGGACTAGTAAGTATTAAAAGGAAAAGTAAAACGATGTGAAGTGTGAAGTGAAAAATGCAACATGATAAAATATGCGAAGTGCGAAATGCGATAAGTCATATGAAGTGGCGGTGGGACTGGTGGCGGAGCATGATTGCAATATTGCAATCGGAAGATAGGAGTGGTAAGTCTTAAAAGAAAAGGGAAAAATTTTCGATGAGAGATTTGCGATGTGGTAAAATTTGTAATGTGCGAAGTAGGATATCGCAATCGCAATGTCGCAAAGTTAGAGGGATAGCGGTAGTGTTGTTCGGGAAAAGTTGTGAAGTGCAATGTGCGATATCGCAATCATAATATCACAAATTTGGAGGGATAGCAGTAAAGGGAAAATGATGCGAAGTGTGATGTGCGATGCGGCGGATGACGTGGGAGTGGGACTGGCAGTGGAGCGCGAGTGCAATATCATAGTCTTCATTTGGAAGTGGTAAGTCTTAAATAAAAAAGTAAAAGGTGTGAAGTGCGATATGCGATATCGCAATATCGAAATCGGAAAATGGGAGCGGTAAGTGTTAAAGGAAGAAACTAAACACTGCGATTTGTGGTTTGCGATGTACGGTAGCAGGAATTTTGAGGAGGAAAGGCGGAGGTCAAACTTTGATGGGTTTTCAAGCATTTTTTGCATTAAAATGAGTAAGGAAATAGTAACCAATAGAAACAAAGGAATAAGGGAGGTTGAAGGGTTTAAGTGCTTTTAGGGGAAAAAGGTGAGTGCAGAAGTTAGAATAAGAGGAGAAAAAGAGGGAATGGTGGGCGTAACAAAAATGCTCAGGTTGTGAGTACAGAGATGGAAAATGAAGCGGGGAAGCACCATGGAGCTGCTATGGGGTTTTATCACTAATTCCTGCAAATAACTCTGGTGGTATATGCACGAAGAACGACAAGTGCATGAGAACACAATACAAAAATGAAGGATGAAAATGGTAATGCAAATCTAGTTTTAATCTCAGAAATAGTAAACATAAATAATTTTTTGGATATGTGGGAAGGTTTGCCCTCCTCGAGCCCTATTGATAGAGATGAGAAGGGGGTATTTATCTACAAATTTTTGGTTTTCCTCTATTTTATTACTCTCATAAGAAATTAAAAAACTATAGTAGAAAATTGAAAGAAAAAATAAACAGTAATGAAACTATCAAAAGAAAAACTAATTTAATGACAGAAAGAAACTAGCTAAATGACAGAAAGGAAATAATTAAAACATCAGAGAAGCTGAGGCACATGGCTTGGGCCCTAACCCACGAGCCTCGCTCCCTGAAACTAGATCAGTAAAAAAACATCTGACTACTCATTGCATTACAAAAATATAGTATTATTACATCCTGAAGGTCTTAAACACCAAAACCCTAATAGCTTGTAGCAAAATTTCTGAATAGAATCGAATCAAAGGCCCCTTCCTAGCTCTAGCTCTTCTCTATTTATTCTCCATGACATCTACCAACATCTCCCTTGAAAATAGTGATTGAATCCACTTGACTCAAGGTAAACATACATTGAGTGCACTTCGTCTTCAGTTTCTTGGTTGCCTCTGGAACTCGAATTGTTGGAGAGAATATTTCAGGTGATTGAGACCACTTGAATCAAATTAAACAAAGATTGAGTTCAATTCGTCTTCATTTTTCTTGGCTGCCTTTAATAGTTAAGGAGGGTGGACAACCCCCTTGAATCTCTCCAATATTTCTCCATAATTTTCCTAACATTGTGCTAATTTATTATTCACTCTTGATCTTCCAGTAGCAGGGAGAAAGTCCCTAAATTATCTCCTTCTCCAAATCTTCATAATATGCCAAATATTCTCACAATATTATACGAAAATAACCAATAGTAGGCAAAAATATGCAATTACCTTTAAACCTTCCTATGAAAATATTAAAGCATAAGAAAACATTACTAAGTGCAGAAGGAGATATTTAGTATATATTTTCATGTGCATAAGAGAGGTATATGGGCCTAAGAAAATTTATATGGGCCTTAATTTATGTCCAATTTAGAGGCCCATTAACTCTAAACTCAAGCCATTGAAATCCATTTCGACCTTGAATCAGTTGTAGCACCAAGAAAGTATTTCTACAAATTCGAATTCTATCTAGTCATACACTCAACTCCTGCTTCACTTCTGCAATTTAATGTGCTCTGATACCATGTAGAAATTATACAACAAGCATGTATATATTGGATTAACCTGATCTAACAATTTACTAAAGTTAAATACTGAGTCACTTCTACAAATATTTTGCAGAATTAAAAACACAATTGCTAATCACATGAACATGAAGAAAGATCAATCACACACAACACAGATAACTTCCTGGGGAAAGATTACAGCTAAAACCCCCACTATATTCTATTGTATATTAAGCGTGGATCATGAAACAATTACATACAAAACTCTTCTCACAAGAGCCCTCAGTACATAAGCTAATTGTCTCACACTGCCATATGCAAAACTGACCAACGCATAGCCAATTCTCAGCCTCTAGACAACATGCCTTGCTTGCGCAATCCCTGATGATAGAAATGCCTAAAAGATAGGAATTTTTGCCTGCCTTTACTGTGCAAGTTGCATGGGCACTCCAATGGGTGTTTTCCTGCATGTGTGCAAGCAGATAAACTTACAACTGATAGTCAACCTCCCTTTCACCTAGAACTCAACTTGGTCTCCACTGGATCTGACATGCATACAACTAATAATAGTAAATCCTCAGTTGCATGTGAGATCATTGATTTTAAATTAATTAATATTTAATTCGCTATATCTCTTACTAGTGTACCTTTAGTTACAACTAGCACAACTAAGTTTAATTCACTTAACTGAGCTAAATTGTTTACAACTTGCACCACTCATGCACCACTGCACTTCGAACTTTATTACAACTAGAATTACTCTTCATGTCCCACCAACCAACCTCTAACGCACAATCCACTAGCTAACTGAATTTATCACTTTAAATTAACTCATTCAATTCAAAATTTAGAATAGATTACAGTTTAATTTCTATCTAAATTAAGGGATAATAAAAATAGACATGCACCCAAAAATAACACTGTGGGCGCTACCCTAGTCTTGGTGCTAAATGAAACTAGGTGCTGAATGAAACCAGTTGCTTAATGCAGTAGGTGTGGGTTATGAATCTTCATGTTGAATCTAAATCGACCGAACTTTCTAATAGTTTGGCCTAACTGTTATAAAATTTTGTCCGAGTTATTGGGAAAATGAAATTTCTGACCACGTGTCTCATGAATTTGTAACCCACCTTCGTATTTTTACCCAATAGAAAGACTTATTCAAAAGAATAATCTAAGGCATTATTTATTGATGGCTCATTTGAAAGAAATACAAAAGACTTTCATAGAATTCCACAACAATCCAAAGTTAGATCCTTAACATTAGGAGAAATTAGCCAAGAAATTCATAATATCAAGAGAGAAATCTCCTCGTTAAAAACTAAAGTATCTGCATTTGAAAAAGAAAAAGAAGCTGAAGATGAAGAATTTTTTAGCAATCCAAAAATAGAATTATTTGAAGGAAAAATACATGACTCTGTTGGTTTTATAGATATGCAAGTCATGACTGTCCAATACCAACATCATGTTATGTTGGATATTTGTATAAATGGTGAAATTTTTTCCTTAAAGACTCTTATTGACTCAGGAACAGACGTCAATATATTAAATTCAAAATTAATTACTAAAAAATATTGGGTAAATTATTTCAGACAGGTAATTTGGTTGGGAAACAAAGATTCGTTATATATGAAGTTCCTCATGCTTCTATTTTCCTCAAGGAATATTGTATACAATTAAAATATGATGTTGTTGACATTCCTATTGATTGTATCTTAGGAAATGTATTTTTGGCTACTGTATAGACACATGGATTAGTTAGATTAAAAAATGGTAAGGCTAGTTTCTTCATATCTGTACCAAATTCAAAGGGTAAGCTACTAACAATTACTTTACCTTTTATATCCACACCTAGGGTATCCACTATGGTAGAAGCAATGCAACAGATTGAAAAAACAAAAAATAGAGCTCAAACCACCATGAAAATAGGATTCTATCTTCAAACTCCTATAATCAAGCAAAGAATCTCAACCCTGTGATTACAAATAGAGAGAGAATGTTGTGCTGAAGAACCTAATGCCTTTTGGCATAGAAAACAACATTGTGTAGAATTACTATATAAAGGAGACTATGAGGGAAAATCATGTAAAAGCTGAGCAATTCCAATGAACAAATAATATAGAGATATGTGTCAAAAACAAATAGTAAGCCTATTACAAAGAGGATTACTTAGAGAATCCAGTAGCCCTTGGAACTGTTATGGGTTTTATGTCAATAAACATTCAAAACAGATAAGGGGACTTTGAAGACTAGTTATAACTTACAGACCCTTAAAATATGTCTTTGCAGATGATACTTATCCTATTCCACATAAAGGAAATCTCATAGCAAGAATATCAAGGGCAAGGTGTTTTCTAAATTTGATATGAAATCTCTATTTTGGCAAGTTGCAATAAAATAATGAGATAAATTCAAGACAAATTTTAGTGTTCGAGGAGGACACTATGAATGGAATGTGATGCCTTTTTCACTGAAGCATGCTCCCTTAAAGTTCCAAAAAATCATGGATACTATATTTAAACCCTATTTTGATTGTCTACTGCTCTATATTGATGATGTGATGGTTTTTTCCAAAAATTTCCATGAACATTTTAAACATGTCAAAAATTTTGTTCAACTTGTCAAACACAATGGGCTGGTACTTAGTAAGAAAAAGACTGAACTCTTTGAAACAAGTATAAAATTTTTGGGACACACAATCAAAGATGGACATATCACTCTACAAAATCATGCTTTGGAATTTGTTGACAAATTCCTAGATGTTATTATGGACAAAACCCAATTGTAGAGATTTTAGGGTTGTCTAAATTATGTAAGTGATTTTTATAAATATTGTGTCAAGGAAAGGATATTGGAAAATTTTTATATTCGTCATCTTATATGTTTGGTATCTTCTCTTTTGATTCTTGTTGCTCCTTTTATACTACATTATCATCTTCTATCAATGGTGCTTGTGCATCAACTTTTTTTTCTACAATCCCATTCTATGGCTTGTGCTCTTTGAAGACAACATGTATGCTAATTATGGTATTTTTTGAGGCATGGTTTTATATTTTGTAAGATTTTGACTGCTCACTATACGAGTAAATATGAATTTTTCACTTTTATCATAAAATTTTTCCTCTTATCTATTTAGGCACATGTGCATAGGCTACACATCCAAAATATCTGAGATAATATACACTACATCACATACCTAACTATGCTTATTCTAGTAATTTTTTCATCACACTCTTTGTAGGTGATGTTTATCACATAAAAAACACATGCAAGTGCTTCCGCCCACTACTTATTAGACAAGTTTCTTCCTTGCAGCACGCTCCTTTTCATATTCATAATGGTTTTTTCTTTCTCTCTGCTACATCGTTCTGTTGCAGTGTGTACCTTGTTGTAAACTTTCTTCTGATTCCATGTTGTTTGTAGGTAATCATGGAATGCCTTTGAATCATATTCTCCACCACGATCTAATCTCAATTTACCTTAATCTATTGATGACTTTGGTTCTCTGCTTAGGCTTTGAATTCTTTGAACGTTGAAAAAGTTTCAGACTCATACCTCAAGAAGTAAACCTAAGTCTTTCTACTATAATCATTAATGAAAGTGAGGAACTAACAACTTCCACCAATCGACTGTATCCTTGTAAGTCCACACAAGTCTGTATGCACTAGCTCAAGAGGTTGTCTTGCTATGTATGAAACACCCTTTGGAAAACAACTTTCACGGTTTTTCTTTATGAAGATGCAATAGTCACAAGTACTAGCAGGGTAAAAATGTGAAGTTGGGTAACACTTTTGTGAGAATTGGGGGCATAAAACTTTTTTCCTCAATAGTTCGGCCGAACTTTCGTAAAAGTTCGACCAAACTATTCAAGAGTTCGGCCAAAATTTTGAAATTAGTTCGGCGTAACTCATTCTACCGTTTACATTGATGGTGTACTGATGGAAATGGCAAATAGATTTTTGGACGGAGATGGGAAATCCAGCAACAAAAGTTCGGCTGGACTATTAGTTCTGCGAAAATTTTAAAATAGTTCGGCCGAACTCGTATTTTATAGATATATCGACCCACAAACTTTTACAGGTTTCTTGTTCATATTGGTCTCGCATGTCTGTTTCCTGTTTGTTGCTTTCTCCTTTTTTTTGTTGTGTCGTGATGAGGAGGGGAGTTTTGTTGGCACATCTATATCTTGTTCATTGATTTCTGCTATTTTTCTGTTGTGCACTGCAATGAGGAAGGGAGTTTTGTTGATTTGCAGTGGCGCCGCAACGCTAAGGTAAATTTTGTTGATTTTGTTTGATTTTGTCAGTTGCAGTTGCTTTTATTTTTTGTAAATTTTTTGTTTTTTTTTTTCAATCTGCTTTTAATTTAAGTTTTTTTTGTTCGCAAGGAATTTGGTTGTCTTCCAAAATGTCTTCAGGGATCGCCTAGGTTCGTATTTGAATTTCTGCGACTTTCCAGGTATGTATCATAAGCATGTGAATTTCTGCGAATTTCTGTATCTATGTTTATAGCTCAATGTAATGATATAACTTAATGTTTATAGCGAATTTCTGTATCTATGTGAATTTTTGCTAATTTTTGTATCTATGTTTCTTGTATTCTGTAATTGCAATATAAATTCAATTTATAGCTACTTCCTGTATTTATATATATGCACATAGTATTTAGAACTCTTAAGTATGCATTACTTGAGTCTACTTAAGGTCCTTACTTACGAGTCCAACTTTGTATATATATATATATATATTAACACAAGGCAAGAATAAGTAATTCAAGAGTCTCCTCCCTCCTCTCAGCTATGAAGAACTATTAAATATGTTGTTGAAAGTATATGTCATTCATTATTGGTGATTGAGGGTTGGTGGAGGAGTTTATTATTTTTGAACATATAGTAAAATATCTTGATATATTTTCAACTGTGCCTCGGGATTTTTTGAAAAATACTCTGGTTTATATAAATTTAACAGATCAAATAGTTATACTTTTATTGTCATACAATCCTTCTAAAAACAAAATATCAAATTCTGCCTTCCCTATAGAAACTTCTTCTGACTGCATAAATTATATAACTAGTCACCAAGTATACTGTTTACTATGTGGAAAAACATATCAACATCTTCCCCAGAGGAATCCAAGAACATAGGCATATGTCTGTATGCTACCTCCCAGAGTCACTTTGTTCCTACTAGTTACATATATTTCATTAAAAGACTTTGTAAACATGGGATAAAAGGTTTGCAAAAATATAACATAAATGTAACATAAAACCGATTCCAAGCACCCAAAAACTCCAAAAATGCTGGTACTATATGAAAATAGATGTCTCTTCAGTTAAAATTTCCATCCCAGATGCTCCCATACCATTTGAGTCAGAGAGCTTGTATTGCATAACCCCAAAACTCCACACAGACCCTTATTAGATAAAATGTCCACTTGGCAGTTTTTTTCACGAAAGATATGTTTGAAATGTAAGGAGGTGAAATTGTACCTTAAGTTTTTGATGTGATCCAACCATGACTATAGATTTCCCGAGTTCAATTTGATGCCCTTGTTTAGGTGATCAATCAGTACTTTTTAATCTCTGTAAACCCACATTTTCTTGATACAGAGTTGGTTGGAAAACCACAGCAAGCCCCACAGAGCCAGGACTTCACCCCTCATGTTTGTTCCAGATCCTCCGTGCTAATAAATCTTATAGTGGAAGCTAGGGGATGACATGATCCAAGCACCACACCCACACTTGGAATGTTATGAAGCCCCATCAAAATATCCAAAAAAACACATACTTTCAATATATCTCCCATTTTAATGTGGTCTATCAAATTTAGAGAAAAACACATTATCCATAAAAGTTTCCCATTGAAACCAAAAGTGATTTGATACAAAACATAGGTTTTAACCTTCTATAGGTAATTGTTTCAAATAGATTCTCAATTTAAAATGAAAAATATTCAATGTAAAACACATGCAATAACATATAATTGTGATACTTTCCCTTCTTCCAAACTTAGTGGTCATCCTTCTAGAAAAATCCCTTTTAATGAAGAAGATATATCCATAGTGATCCACTGATATTTTTTCACAAACAACTCTTCCATTTTTGACTTTATATCTCAAAACTATGCTCATTGAATTTATGCATCTATATTTTTAAACTACTTGAAACTATTTTATTACACCATAGGAATCATTTCGATATATCTCCCATTTTAATGGGGTCTATCACATTTCGAGAAAAACACATTAGCCATAAAAGTTTCCCATTGAAACCAAAAGTAATTTGATACAAAACATAGGTTTTAACCATATATAGTTAATTGTTTCATATACATTTTTAATAAAATGAAAAATATTCAATGTAAAACACATGCACATTAACATATAATTGTGATATTTTCCCTTCTATCCAACTTAGTGGACACCCTTATACAAAAATCCCTTTTAATGAAGCAGATATATCCATAGTGATCCACTGATATTTGTACACAAAAAACTCTTCCATTTTGGACTTTTATATCTCAAAACTATGCTCATTGAATTTGTGTATCTATATTTTTAAACTACCAGAAACTATTATATTACACCATAGGAATCATTTCGATATATCTCCCATTTTAAATGGGTCTATCAAAATTCGAGAAAAACACATTAGCCATAAAATTTTCCCATTGAAACCAAAAGTAATTAGATAGAAAACATAGGTTTTAACCTTATATAGTTAATTGTTTCAAATAGATTTTTAATAAAATGAAAAATATTAAATGTAAAACACATGCACATTAACATATAATTGTGATATTTCCCCTTCTTTCCAACTTAGTGGACATCCTTATAGAAAAATCCATTTTAATGAAGAAGATATATCCATAGTGATCCACTGATATTTGTTCACAAACAACTCTTCCATTTTGGACTTTTATATCTCAAAACTATGCTCATTGAATTTAAGCATCTATATTTTTAAACTACTTGAAAATATTTTATTACACCATAGGAATCATTTCGATATATCTCCCATTTTAATGGGGTCTATCACATTTCGAGAAAAACACATTAGCCATAAAAGTTTCCTATTGAAACCAAAAGTAATTTGATATAGAACATAAGTTTTAACCTTATATAGTTAATTGTTTCAAATAGTTTTTTAATAAAATGAAAAATATTCAATGTAAAACACATTCACATTAACATATTGTGATATTTTCCCTTCTTTCAAACTTAGTGGACATCCTTCTAGAAAAATCCATTTTAATGAAGAAGATATATCCATAGTGATCCACTGATATTTGTTCACAAACAACTCTTCCATTTTGAACTTTTATATCTCAAAACTATGCTCATTGAATTTATGCATCTATATTTTTAAACTACTTGAAACTGTTTTATTACACAATAGGAATCATTTCGATATATCTCCCATTTTAATGGGGTCTATCACATTTCGAGAAAAACACATTAGCCATAAAAGTTTCCCATTGACACCAAAACTAATTTGATACAAAACATAGGTTTTAACCTCATATAGTTAATTGTTTCAAATAGATTTTTAATAAAATGAAAAATATTCAATTTAAAACACATGCACATTAACATTTAATTGTGATATTTTTCCTTCTTTCCAACTTAGTGGAAATACTTATAGAAAAATCCCTTTTAATGAAGCAGATATATCCATAGTGATCCACTGATATTTGTTCACCAACAACTATTTTAGTTTGGACTTATATATCTCAAAACTATGCTCATTGAATTTATGCATCTATATCTTTAAACTACTCAACTATTTTATTTCACCATAGGAATCATTTCAATATATCTCCCATTTTGATGGGGTCTATCACATTTCGAGAAAAAACCATTAGGCATAAAATTTTCCCATTGAAACCAAAAATGATTTGATACAAAACATAGGTTTTAACCTTATATAGTTAATTTTTTCAAATAGATTCTTAATAAAACAAAAAATATTCAATGTAAAACACATGCATTAATGTATATAATTGTGATGTTTTCCCTTCTTTCCAACTTAGTGGAAATCCTTATAGAAAAATCCCTTTTAATGAAGAAAATATATCCATAGTGATCAATTGATATTTGTTCACCAACAACTATTCCATTTTTGACTTATATATCTCAAAACTATGCTCATTTTTTCCAAAAAACGTTTTTTTGGGTCACTACCCTTGAACACGTGTGTGTGGGGAATTTTTGTCTATATGAAACCCTAAAGTGGGGGTCCTTTCTGCCCATTTTATTCCCACCACTATGCTTAGAAAAATATATAGTGCATGGGGGTATTCACATAGAGAATATAACACATACCAAACATCCAATAATTCTCCTTAATGTTACCATCAATGTTGCAATGGTTAGAATTATTTCTACTACCCTTGCATGGATGTGTTGTGGCTATTTTATTCTTATCCTTCTATTTCCAGTTCTTATTCCCCTCCTTCAAAGCTTCTTGGTTCTATTTTTTCTTCAAACCACTAAAGTACCATTTATTTTGGCCTAGATGGTTTCTAGATAATGTGCGTATACACATGGAATACATTATCCTTAGCTTGGAAAGAATCACTTATTTTTGTAGATTGTTATATAGATCCCACATATACTTAAGGATTAAATTTGGGCACTTGGGAAAGATATCCAATAATATGACCATATTTTTGAACTTAGTACACTCTTATACACCCTTATGTCTGTACGTAAAGTAGTGTGAATGATTCCACCGGTCCTCTACACACTTCATATGGTATAATTGGGACAGGTAGTGTTAAATTCTACAAGTTCTATAGGAAGAGTTTGTAAAGGGACAGGTAGCCTCTTGATCTCATCTTTTATGAAAGGTGACATATCTAGTAAATGCCCCTACAGTCAATCTCTGGAATAGATCTAAATAGATGTTCTTCACTTTAATATCCATAAAACACAACCACTTTAAGGAAAACTGTGTACATGTGTCATTTCTCCCATAAATGCTTAGGCAAATTTTTTAAAGCCTACATGTCAAGTTGACCTTCTCTCATTAAATTTAAAGCATGTTTTTGGTAAGTGCATAAAATAATTTTGCAAACCATGTAAATGATATTTCTCTCAAGCTTTAAGGCCTAAAAATTGAACCTAAAGTGGCTGAACTCTCATAGAATTTTTAAATTCCATAGGATTTTAGTCTGTCTGTTGAGTGTTAACTTCTGCAAGTTCTAAAGGCAGAGTCTATAAAGGGCCAGGTAGCCTCTGGATCTTATATTTTCTCAAAGGTGACATATCTAATAAATGCCCCTACAGTCAGTCTCTATAATAGATCTAAATATAAGTTCTTCATTTTAATATCCATTAACCTCAACCACTTTAAGGCAAATTGTGTACATGTGCCATTTATCCCATAAATTCTTAGGAAATTTTTTTAAAGCATACATATCATGTTGGCTTTCTACCATTAACTATAAAGCATGTTTTTTGTAAGTGCATAAAATAATTTTTCAAACCATGTAAATGTCATTTCTCTCAAGCTTTAAGGCTTAAAAATTGAACCAAAAGTTGTTGAACTCATATAATTTTGAACTTCCATAGGATATTAGTCTATCTGTTGAGTGTTATCTTCTACAATTTCTAAAGGCAGAGTCTGTAAAGGGCCAGGTAGCCTCTGGATCTCATATTTTTGTAGGTTTTAACCCTGAACAGAAATTATCTACACACAAATCTTATAATAGAAAATAAAGAATAGCAAGAGCATAAAACATAAAACAGATAAACACAAAGATTTTCCCCTGGATCCCAAATTGGGACGACCAACTTGATTTTTCATTATACTCCTTTTAGTGTTACAAAACATAATATATATACATGCTGAAGCATACATAAGCCCCAATCCATTAACCCTAGATTAGAACATAACCGTAGTTCCCTTTACCGGATCTACAAAATACCAGGGGCCAAAAACCATCGTACCCCAAAACCATGTACAAACTCATGCACAAAACATGGGTGGGTCCGCCTATGAGTGGGTCCGCACACCAAAAATATTTTCGCCGGGGCGCTGCCCTGGACCCCAACAGTGGGGGCTGCCTCGCCCCTTGTGACCCCCCTGCTACGCTTGGCACAACGTACAACGCGTGGGGCTAGTCATGGAAAGAATATAACACATACCCAACATTCTCCCACTTGTTGTTTTCTTTCCATAGGGGGCCATAGGAGAGCTTCGTCATTGGGCCAATTCTTCAACACCCATTGTTTCTCTACACCAAGAGAACTTCTGAGTGCTCACAGACTTCGTCAATGCATCTACAACATTATTCAAAGTGTCTACCTTTACCAGCAACACCCTTTTAGCCTCAACCATATCTCTAACAAAGTGATATTGAACATCAATTTTCTTTGTCTTTGAATGGTAAGCAGGGTTCTTAGCCAGGAAAATTTCACTTTGGCTATCACAGTCTATCCTTATAGCTTGCTATACCAACCCCATACTTGAACACAATCTTTGCAACCAACCTGCTTCCATGCTTGCATGAGTGGCTGCTATGTATTTTTCCTCTGTAGTTGAAAGAGCCACTACAGATTGTATTTTACTCATTCAACTGACTGCACCTTCAAATAGGTTAAACACATACCCACTTGTAGATCTTATTTGTTCCATATTTCCAGCCCTGTTTGCATCAACAAAATGATGAATTTCCAACATTATTTCCAATCCTGGTCTTCCCTGGTAGCACAAGCCATAATCACTAGTGACACGTAAATATCTGAAAACCCGCTTCACTACTGTCCAATGCTCCTTCCCTGGGTTTGACATAAACCTGCTCAATACTCCCACTGCATGTGCAAGGTCTGGTCTAGTAAAGACCATTGCATACATCAGACTACCCACTGCACTTGCATATGGAACACGGGACATATCCTCCTCCTCTTCTTGTGTCTTGGGACACTATTCAGCAGATAGCTTTACACCTACAGGAATAGGAACATTCACCGGTTTACTATCCTGCATATTGAACCTCTGCAATATAGTCTCAACATACTTCCTCTGGTTTAACCAGGGCTTCCTCTTTGCCCGATCTCTCTTAATTTCCATGCACAAAATATAGTTTGCAGCACCAAGATCCTTCATGTCAAATTTGGAGAACAGTTGGGTCTTCAAATCTTGGATAATTTCTTTGTCATTTCCAATCAACAACATATCATCCACATACAAGACCAAATAAATAACACGGTTACCAATTAATTTAAAATAAACACAGTGATCCTCCTTGCTTTTGGTGAAGCCAAGTCCCTGTATATAGGTATCAAATTTCTGATACCACATCCTTGGTGACTGTTTTAACCCATACAGAGACTTCTTCAACCTGCATACCAGTTCTTTCTTACCCTTCACCATAAAGCCTCCAGGTTGCTTCATGTAGATCTGCTCTTCTAGATCCCTGTGAAGAAATGTTGTCTTCACATCCATCTGTTCTATCTCAAAATCAAATGCAGCAGCAACAGATAAAAGTAATCTATTGGAAGTAACTTTGGAAATAGGAGAAAAAATATCACCGAAATCAATTCCCGACACTTGGGAATAACCTTTTGCTACCAATCGAGCTTTGTATTTCTCCACCTTTCCTTCTACATTCATATTCTTCTTAAACACCCATTTTCTCCCAATGGGCTTCCTTCCAGCTGGCAACTCCACCAGATCCCATGCCTCATTTTTGTGCAAGGATGCCATTTCATCAACCATGGCCTCCTTCCATAGTTTTCCATCCTGGGAATCTACTGCCTCCCTGATAGTTCTGGGATCATCATCAATTATAGTTAAGGCAAAACCTTAACAGAAAGCAGATGGACTATACATTTCTGTTTGCCTTCTTTCCCGAACTGATCTTCTCAAAGATGGAGTTTGTGGCTCTTCCTCTTCTGAATCTTCTTCTGCTGTAGAGTCTGATTCATACTCCTTTAGCTCAAACTCTATCTTCTCAGGTTCCTTTGGTATTATTTCATGTTTAACAACATCTTTCACCTCTCTAAACACCACATCTCGGCTGTACACAACCTTCCTTGTTTCCAGGTTCCAAAGCTTGTAACCTTTTAAACCATCCTTATACCCAATAAAGATGCACCTTTCAGATTTATTATCCAACTTGGTCCTTTTCTCCTTTGGAACATGTACATGTGCATCACATCCAAATACCCTTAGATGTGAAAGAGAGGGTTTCTTACCAGTCCATACCTCATGTGGAGTCTTATCCTCCAACGCTGATGAAGGTGATCTATTAACTAAGTAACATTCAGTCTCCACTGTCTCTGCCCAGAATTCTTGTCCTAACCTGGTACCACTGAGCATGCTTCTTGCCTTTTCCATCAACGTTCTATTCATTCTTTCTGTAAATCCATTTTGCTGAGGTGTGTATGGAGTAGTCTTCTGCCATGCTATACCACACTTCTTACAGAACTCTTCAAATTCCTTCTTGCAGAACTCCCCACCATTATCTCTCCTCGACGCCTTTATCTTCTTCTCTGTCTGGTTTTCCACCAGAGCCTTAAATTATCAAAGAATTCAAATTTCTTCCTCAAGAAATATATCCATGTATTCCTTGAGAATTCATCTATGAATGAAACATAGTACACAGACTTTCCCAGTGATGGAACTGACACAGGTCTAGACGCATCACTGTGCACAAGTTCTAATATCCTTTTCTCCCTCTTAGCACCAGAAGGAAAACTCACTCGATTCTGCTTCCCATATACACAATGTTCACAGAAATAGAAATCCACGGAGAAATTAGACATACCTTCTATCATACCATTTCTATGTAGTATCTGAAGGCCCTTCTCTCCAATATGTCCAAGCCTTTGATGCCATAGCATGGTCTTTTCTCGAGAGACAGCTAGGCTTTCTGCTCCACTTTCAGGAACCACATAACTATTACACCCATCAATAATAGTGCTACATTGTAGCTTGTACAGAGTTCCAGTCTGAACTCCCCGCATTAATACCAGTGCTCCTCGAACCATCTTGCAGGCATCTTTCTCGAACATTGTTTTTACACCTGCATCATCCATCTTGCTTACAGAAATCAGATTTCTGGCCAATGTAGGAATATGCAGAACACCAGGAAGTGTTCTAATCCTTCCACCTTGCAGCTTCAGCTTGAACTTTCCACGTCCGACGATTCTGGCCTTCCTATCATCCCCTAGGAAGACATCACCACCATCATATTTCTCATACTCGCAGAACCACTCCCTATGGGGAGTGAAGTGAAAGGATGCACCTGAGTCAATCAAACATGACTGATGATCTACATGTATGTTTGAAGAAGAAGAAAAATACGCATCCCCACCTTCATCCGAGGTGGTTTTTTCCTCTGTAGAAGGAGCATCCTCAGATCCCTTTCCTTTTTCAGGAGCTTTAGATCTGCAGTCCCTTTTGTAGTGCCCTTCCTTTCCGTATTTCCAACATACCTTTACAAACTTTCCAGGAGATTTAGATCTCCCTCTAGATTTGGATCTCCCACTCGAAACCTTATTCTTGTTTCTGTTTTGGGACCTTCCTCGTATAGATAAGGCATCTCCATTCTGGCCCTCCATATTTCTCTGTCTCATTTCCTCCGACATCAAGGCTGAGACAATGTCATCAAAATTCAAGGTATTTGTATTGCTACCTATTGCAATAACCAGAATATCCCATGATTTTGGTAGAGAACACAACAAACTGATGCACTTATCTTCATCTGAGATTTAAATATCAATATATGACAGCTGACTTACCATAGTATTGAAGGCGTTCAGATGCTTTGTCACCGAGTCTCCATCCTTCATCCTCAGATTATACAGATTTTTCCGCAGGAAAAGCTTATTCACCAGAGACTTAGATTGGTACAAATTCCCAAGTTTTTCCCACAAATTCTTTGCCGTAGCTTCCCCAGATACATTCAACAATACTGAATCTGAGACACACAACTGTATTGTGCTCTTAGCCTTTGGATCCAGTTTCTTCTAGTCTTCATTTGACATTTTCGTTGGTTTAGTACCTGGATTTACTGCGATCCACTGATCTTTATCCACCAGCAGATCCTCCATCTTCATCTTCCACAACTCAAAAATCTGACCATTAAATTTCTCGATCTCTATCTTTCCGCCGCTCGCCATCTTCTTTCACCACAAGAATCGATCCCGCAGATCTCCCATTGAACAGGGTCTACCTCAGGCCCGAGCAAAAAACCCTTAGTAGCAAAGACATCCCCTTTAAGCCGAAACAACTCTGATACCAAATGTAGGTTTTGACCCTAAATAGAAATTATCTACACACAAATCTTATAACAAAAAATAAACAATAGCGAGAGCATAAAACATAAAACAGATAAACACGTCGATTTTCCCCTGGATCCCAAATTAGGACGACCAGCTTGATTTTTCATTATATTCCTTTTAGTGTTACAACACATATATATACATGCCGAAGCATACATAAACCCCAATCCATTAACCCTGGATTAGAACATAACCGTAGTTCCCTTGACCGGATCTACAAAATACCAGAGGCCAAAAACCATCGTACCCCAAAACCATGTGCAAACTCATGCACAAAACATGGGTGGGTCCGCTTATGAGTGGGTCCGCACACCAAAACAATTTTCGCCGGGGCGCCGCCCGACCTCAACAAAGGGGGGCCACCTCGCCTAGACCCCCCCCCCGCTACACCCCCCGTGCAACGTACAGCGCGTGGGGCTAGTCGTGGAAAGAATATAACACATACCCAACAATTTTCTCAAAGGTGACATATCCAGTAAATTCCCCTACAATCAACCTCTGTAACAGATCTAAATATAAGTTATTCATTTTAATATCCATTAACCTCAACCACTTAAAGGAAAACTGTGTACATGTGTCATTTCCCCCATAAATTATTAGGCAAAGTTTTTAAAGCATACATGTCATCTTGGCTTTCTCCCATTAACATTAAAGCATGTTTTCTATAAGTGCATAAAATAATTTTTCAAACCATGTAAATGTCATTTCTCTCAAGATTTAAGGCCTAAAAACTGAACCTAAAGTGGATGAATTCTCATAGAATTTTGAACTTCCATAGGATTTTAGTCTGTCTGTTGAGTGTTAACTTCTACAAGTTCTAAAGGGAGAGTCTGTAAAGGGCGAAGTAGCCTTTGGATCTCATCTTTTCTCAAGGGTGACATATCCAGTAAATTCCCCTACAATCAATCTCTATAACAGATCTAAATAAAAGTTCTTCATTTTAATATCCATAAACCTCAACCACTTTAAGGTAATCTATGTACATGTGTCATTTCTCCCATAAATTCTTAGGAAAAGTTTTGAAAGCATACATGTTATGTTGGCTTTCTCCCATTAACATTAAAGACTTTTTTTTGTAAGTGCATAAAATAATTTTGCAAACCATGTAAATGTCATTTCTCTCAAACTTTAAGGCCTAAAAATTGAACCTAAAGTGGTTGAACTGTCATAGGATTTTGAACTTCCATAGGATTTTAGTCTATCTGTTGAGTGTTAACTTCTACAATTTCTAAAGGTAGAGTCTGTAAAGGGCCAGGTAGCCTCTGGATCTCATCTTTTCTCAAAGGTGACATATCCAGTAAATGCCCCTACGGTCAATCTCTGTAACAGATCTAAATAGAAGTTCTTTATTTTCATATCCATAAACCACTACCACTCTAAGAAAAACCTTGTACATGTGTCATTTCTTCCTTCTGCCATAAAATTTTAGGGAAACTTTAAGGCATGTGTCATTTCTATTTCATTTCTCCCACAAACTCATAAAGGTGTGACTTTTGACATAACTAGTTGTTTTAGTAAGTGCATAAAATTCATTTCTCCCACAAACTAAAGGCTTCCTCCCATTAATTCTAGATGTGAATTCTACCATAAAATTTTTAAGTCAAAATTTAAGATAAACCATGGACATGTCATTTATTTCATGCACATGTGTAATTTCTCCCATGCATTTGCAATAAATGTCAATTAAATACATATTTTTATTGAATTTTTTTATTTTTTTAATTTTTAATTTTATTTTTTTCAGGGATAAAAAAAGCATTAAATATGGTTGAAAAATGGAAATTATGAATAGATGTTTCTTTCTATCCCAATCCAGGGAAAGCAGTGATTAAATATGTTCTTTCCAATATTGTGACTAGCAAAGTCGTCCAAAGGAAAATGAATATATCGGGAAGAACAACAAACAACAAGGCATATTATATTGGATTGATAGAAGGCTTGGGAATAGCTATGGAGTATGGATCAAATGGAATTGCAGTTTTCACCAATTCTGAACTTGTGTGGAACTAGATGAATGGCGTGTACCAAGTTAAGAAGGAGATGCTAAAAGAACTACATGGAATAGCAAACAATATTGTTAGCCAATTTCAAATTTTTAGTGTAAAACATTGTACAAATGTGAATAAGATGTCTATTGATCTATTGCGTGGGGCAATTCCAATTCAGGATTCATCTATCAAAGATGAATTAATAGATGAATTACAATTATATGGGTCAATGCCAATGCAAGATTCATCTCTCAAAGATGAATTAGTTTTGAGATGCTCTTCTTCAAAAATTCAAGATTCATCTCTCAAAGATGAATTAGTTTTGAGACGTTCTTCTTCAGAAAATGAAGATTCATCTCTCAAAGATGAATTAGTGTTGAGATGCTCTCCTTCAAAATTTATTGATGGAAATTGTAACATATCTTGGATATGTGTGTGTTCTGTATTTATAAATGCGTCTATTTTAATGACCATGTACTCTTTTCAATTATATACTAAGTGTGCTCCCACCACACCATCTAAAACACAACTTGGTGAAATTCAAATTTGCAAAAAGTGGTGAACTTCACATTTTTATAAAATTAAAACGTAGGGACTTCAACAAATTTTTGTTTAAATGGAGTTTCACTTCTTTTTCAATGACAATGTGTTTTTTTAAATTTTATACCAAGTGTGCTCCCACAATGTAAACCACAATTTGGTGAACTTAACATTTTTATAAATTTTTTTCTTAAATTGAGTTTCACACATGTTCAATTAGTGCTTTGAAAGGTTTGTTTTACATAATTTGTGTATGCTAAATTACATTAATTTTCTAAAATTTATTTTGAATTTATTTTAAATTAGTAATTTAAAAAAATAATTGTAAATGTCCACCGTAGATATATATATCATGGAGGATGAATGACGAAGATCAACATAATCCCATATATCTACGAGAGAGGGGGATCAGGGATCGAGGGATGTTCATGGTATTTAAATATAATCTTAAATATCCATACATATACATACATGTGTGTACATATGGAATTGATTTTTTATCAACTTTGTGAGTTAAATTGGTTGTTAATAAGTTTTATTTTTTATTTTTTTAGGAGCTAAGAGGAGAAGGGTCTCTACTCCATTAATGGAGCACACCCATGGTTCACACAGTTGTGGTATGGTTCATACAATTTAATCAATGAATATGTACATGTATTTATATGTATGAATGTGTTTTTCAATTGATTATAAATTCATATTTGTTTATGAAGCTTCTCTCTTGTCTCGAGAGGTTGGTGGTAGTTCAAATCCCCTTAGGTGGCCATAATAAGTGCTAGTAGGTTGCGTGAAGGTGGTGATATTTATTCCCAAGGCCAATCAACGGATGGTTGTGTTGGTTCTCAGCAGGTTTGTTCTGGTTCTCAACAGTCTCAGGGTGGGAAAGATGCTAGCCAACCACATTGAGGTGGTCATCAATTTGAATATTTTTTTCATTCAATTTGTACAAATTTGTTTACATGTGTTTTTTCTAATATAAGAAATTATATATATTTATGCAGAGGCTGAAAATGCTCCAAATGTTGGCAAAAAAAACGTAGGGTAGAACACGTAATTCAAGAAGAAGGTTGTTGACCCACCATGACTTATTCGGCCAAAATTTCTGATATACCTTGGGAAAGAAACATGAAACAATGCACATTATAAAGGTGTCAACATCTTCATGCAAAATTGCAGAGAGATATTATGGCTTTGACTCTACTTTTTGAGAGTCGAGAAATCTTGGAAATAGTTACACACTCTTTAGTCCAACTAGTAGATGTGTACCAAAAGCTTGGGTCAACCACTGAAACTTTGGTGGAAGTCATGAGAAAAGAAAGGAAACAGTGATGGGTTCCGATAAATGGGAGGTTTTTAAAGAAAGAGTTACAAAAAAATTGGAAAAGACTATGTCTAATTTCAAAGAATGGCCGAAAATAAAGATGCTAAAGGTGCAATATTTCAAGCACCCTAATATAGCTCACTATTTGTATGATAGACACCTTGTGGCTTACAGAGGACTCCTACAGAATGATGAGGTTCCGCTTTATTTTGCAAAATTATTCTATGCAGAATTATTTTTGGAAATGAAATCCAATTACAATGACCTTCCCTCTGAATTTTTTGGTCTTGAGAAAGGTCAATTGTGTGACTGTAGGGGCGCTAGGTGTGATTCTGAGTTGCCTAGTCTTGAGCCACCATTGGTTAGTTGACCTTTTCGTGTTGAAACTTTGTGGTCAGAGATGTAAGCCACTTCTCAAATTAGTCAAGAAGCAAGGGATGCCATCATCGACAATGCTCACAGTGGATTGGGTGGAGTTGATGTTTGTCTGAATCGACAAAGAGCACGTGAGAATGCACGCGCTAAGTTTGTGTATTATACAAATGAAGAGATTCAAACATGAGTGTTGAAGATCTCAAAACATATGCAAAGAATTGTCACAATGGTTGGCATGACCTAATTTTTCATGAGGAAGAGGGCATGGGAACGGTATGTGTTAATGGTTAGGGTTCAATTATTTTAACACATACATAGAATTTGTAATAAATACATATATACATACATTTATTTTTATACATTAATCTAACAAAAATGTATCATTATATGTTAACACCATTTGCAGTTGTCACTCTTGATGAATGATGAAAATGTTAATATCACATTCAGAGCCTCTGGTTCAAAGAATCAAGATGGGTCTCACCATCAAGATATGTTGGAAAATGTTAGTGTTTTTTAAACTTGATATTTTTAAAATAACTAATTGTGCACACATGTACATGTACATGTATATATAATAAAATGTTTTAACAGATTCTGATTCCGTTCGATGTTTTTGGGATGGCGGTACCTTCTTTTTCCTTGGGAGATGTACCTTCTACTTCCTTAGGAGATGTGACATATTCACAACAACAAGTATGGACAATTTTTTACCTTTAAAATTTATGTTTTTAAGTTATATATTCCACCTCAAGAAGTTCCATTAAAAAATGAGATATATCTATATCTTGAGTTATTTTAATTTTTTTGAATTTTAGGGTTTTGGAGATTTTCTTTCTGAACCACTCTTAGGAGATGTTCCAAATCCGACAGCACAATTATTCAATTTTTCACTTAAATGTATATGTGTGTGTGTGTTTAAGTTATAAGTTATAAATTGAAGCTTAAAAATTTTATTATAAATTGAGATCTAGAGATTTTGAGCTATTTTAAATTTTTTGAATTTTAGGTTTTTGGAGATTTTCTTTTGGAGCCTCTCTTAGTAGATGTGCCAAATACACCTACAGAAGTATTCAATTTTTCACTTAAATATATTTGTTTTCAAGTTATAATTTAAAAAATGAAGTTTAAAATTTTTATTATAAATTGAGATCTTGATCTTGAGTTATTTTATACTTTGAAATTTTTTGAATTTTAGGTTTCTATAGAGGATTTATTTTCTCCATGGACTCTAGCGATGGATATAGGAACATGCACACCATTTCAACCTTTTGAACAAGTTGTCTAACTTTTTTTTTAATATTATTGAAAATGAGTTTATATATATGCATTTTCATTTGAAATTTCTTAATATATATATATATATATATATATATATATATATAATTGTACATTTATATTTTACAGTTTACTGTTGGAGATGTTCCCATGGGGGAAGTTGTAGCAGATGAGCAACAAATGGAGAGGGAACCTCATGAGGTGTTGAATGTTTTTTTTTCTTTTTTTCTATATATATATATATATATATATATATTTTACATGAAGTTCTATATATTCTCACTCAATTTTAAAACATCAAATTTTAATGTTTGTAGACATTGTGTACAGGTACCCCATGCTTCACAAGATAGTTCGAGGATTGAGACTTTGTTGGGAAAGACACTACATCCATATGTATTTGATGGATGATGCACATGTACACATGCAACATTATATTTTCAATAGATTTCTAGTCTTAAATTTACTTTTTTTATATATTATATAGATGCAGTCATATATAACTTGATACTTGATACTTGTGAGATCTACAAATTTTGGACATATTTTATGTGAACTACATTTGGTACATGTGAATGTGATATATAATGTTTTTAAAACTTAAGTTTTGAATGGTTGAACTACATTTTGCATGTGAAGTAATGTTGTGTTATAATTTGTTTTGTTTTTAAAACTTAAGTTTTGGATGGTCAAGAACTACATTTGGCATGTGAAGTAATGTTGTGTTATAATATGTTTGTTTTTAAAACTTAAGTTTTGGATGGTTGACCTACATTTGGCATGTGAAGTACTGTTGTGATCTATATTAATGTTTTGCTTTTGAACTACATTTGGCATGCTTTTGAAAAACTCAAGTTTTGGATGGTTGAACTACATTTGGCATGTGAAGTAATGTTGTGGTATAATTTGTTTTGTTTTTAAAACTTAAGTTTTGGATGATTGAAATACCTTTGGCATGTGAAGTAATGTTGTGATCTATATTAATTTTTTGCTTTTGAGCTACATTTGGCATGTGAAGTAATGTTGTGTTATAATTTGTTTTGTTTTTAAAACTTAAGTTTTGGATGGTTGAACGACATTTTTCATGTGAAGTAATTTGTTTCAATATATATTAATGTTTTTCTTTTGAACTACACTTGGCATGTGAAGTAGTGTTGTGTTATAACTTGTTTTGTTTTTAATAGTTGAAATACATTTGGCATGTGAAGTAATGTTGTGATCTATAATTTTTTGTTAAATTAAAACTTAAGCTTTGTGGCTGATCTACATTTGGAATGTGATATAATGTTAAATGTTTATATTGGATAGTTGAACTACAATTGGCATGATGTGTGAAGTAATGTTGTGATATAATCAAAAAACTTTTAAAACTCAAGTTTTGGATGGTTGAACTAAATTTGGCAAGTGATTATGATATTAAGTTTTGTTTTTAAAATTCAAGTTGTAGTTTTCCAAACAAAAAACAATTCACATGAATATATGTACATGTAGAAATGATTTTACACATGTTTGAATATATATGTTAAAATGATTGAAGTAAAATTTACATATATATATATATATCTAAAAACAGTGATAAGATTATAGGTCTTGTTAGATGTGTTGAAAACAATCATAAAATTTTAAAAATGCAATCTATAATGTATATATATATCCAGTACGTGCAACATTTTTCATCAATGCACATAGAAAATCTATTTGAATAGTTAATTGATTTCTAGAACATATATATCCAGTACTTCAACATTTTTCATCAATGCCAATATAATTTAGCTACTTTTCATCAATGTCTATAGAATTTAGCTACTTTCAGTTAATTGCATTCTAGAACATATATATTGAGTATGTGAAACATTTTTCATTAATGCACATGGTAAAACTACTTGAACAATTAATTTAATTATAGAACATATATATATCCAATATGTGCAACATTTTTCATCAATGCACATAGAAAAGCTACTTTCAATTAATTGCCTAGAACATATTCGACCATTGGATAGACAAATTTTGTACTATTTTTTATCAGGAATAGAGATGTGGTTCAAATCCCACCAAAATTCAGAGAAGTGCTCCAAGTCTCTTGTCTGAAATGAATCTTTGTAAAAAACTATACTGTGGATGATTTATTTACATTGTGGATACTTTTTACCAGAAAATCCCAAGAGAAAAAATGGTCACATTCAGTTCGTGTATAGATTCAGTACATGCTACATTTTTCATCAATGAACATAGAAAAACTACTTTCAATTAATTACATTCTAGAACATATATATTCAGTATGTGAAACATTTTTCATCAATGCACATAGTAAAACTACTTGAACAATTAATTACATTCTAGAACACACACACACACACACACACACACACACACACATATATATCCAATACATGCAACATTTTTCATGAATGCATGTATAGAAAAGCTACATTCAGTTGATACTAGCATGCATGTACCAAAACAATTTGTACATGTGCAAACACTTGCACAGATAACATAACAAGGAAGCTTAATTTTTAGTTGAGTTCTGGAAGTTCTAAAACATGAATCCAAAGAGAAGAAATTGTTGGGCAGTTCAATTAAAAAAAATTCAATGGAATGCCATCTTCAATGATCCGTTCATGATTGGATTTTTGCATTTTCCATTTCTTAATTTTCATTTTTTTTTTTCTTTGATTGAACCTCTATCAACTTTATGCATGCTACACACACAAAGTGACTATATTGACAACTTATGACATCAAGTTCATAGTCTTCAAAGTAAAAAAAATCCCCAATTTGATTAGTTTGTCTGAAAAATAACCTTTTAGTATAATATATCCTCTTTCATATGGAAACCTGTGATCATTATAGTTTTCTAATAATTTCATTTTTCGTTCAATGCAACGCATCAAATAATACTTAAAATTTTCATCGTTTTCAGTAGGTTCAATTACAACAAAAAAATCTCTTGCACAATAAAACAAACTTTTAACAAACTTATGTATTTAAATTTATTTCTAGATCTTTATCATTTGAAAGAAATTCAAATGTTACATTCTCTAACAAGATCAGAAACTCGATCACCATCGGATGATATTGTAGTCTCCTCTTATTGCATTTATTCAAACATTGCAACAAACATTTTTCCCTTTGTATTTAACTCTGTATGTTTCCAATCTTTTAAATACATTTTGTTTTCACAAACATCATTGGATTCTGTGTTTTCTATGCAAACATGACAAAAACAAGAATATTTTTTTTTATCCAATGCAAACACATTTCTGGACAACTTTGTTTTAATTGAATGCAATGATCTATCTACAACATCATTTCCAATTGATATATCTACATCTTCGATCCCAATAAGCCAAAAAAACCTTTATATGGAAAATTAAAAGAAGAATGTAAATATGATATCAAAATACCATCAAAGATAATCATTGTGATAAATGTACACTGTTTAAAAATAGATATCCAATAAAAATTAAATTGAATGTACCTTCACACTTCCCTTGATCAATTAGTCTCATGGCTTAGAGCAGCGATGCACCATTGAACAACTTCTTTAGCGGCCATAAGTTGGCTTGCAGAGGGTTTAATTTGATATCTTCGAAGTGCTCATTTTATGCACGCCCCTGCACCATCATGTTTTCATTTTCCATGGCCAGTCTCAAAGAATAACCAACAATTTTTAATGAAGTTTTTTTTATGAAGAAAACACAACCAAAAGAATGATCTTGTACATTTGAATTAACCTACCCATCCATCTGAATATATCCAATGTTCATTGAATGTTATGCCATGAATTTTCAAGGAGTCATAAATCTTTCCAAAACAATGTTATTCAAAATATGTATCATGTGTATGATCATCACTGATATAAAAGTGATATTCTTTAATAACACGTTGATTTTCACTGGTGCATTCTATATGATTGATGTTTTGTTCAGCATGTCTATATAGAATATGGATGAGCATGGATACTTGGTCAAAATGTTAGTATTCACTCTGAATTTCTTTGTGTGGAACAAATGTGTAGTTTTCTGCAAAATCAATTACTGAAAAAATGGTCCCTGGTGGAAAACATTCACGGGATTTTTTGAATCACAAGTCTTGCCATCGAGCTCTATGGGAATGCTTGGTGTATTTATAAATTTCTACCTCAAACTTTTTCAAAAAATATATCACAAAAATTTCTTCTCATAATTCAATTCTTTTAGCATTATTTGCACTTTGAATCGATGTATGGATATATTCATATCTCTTCCATTTCACTTTCATGTTAGACAATGATTGATCATTTATATCAGTACGATATTTGTTTTTAAATTTAGTGAAATTTCCACAATCATCGCATTTTTTACCACCAACACAATTTTTTTCGTAAAATACTTCATCTCTTTGTCTTTCACATAGAATTTGAGATATGAAATCATGGATAGTGGAAGGAGGTGGTGAATCTTTCCAAAATGTTCTACCAAAATTAATGAATGTGTCATAATATAACTCAAATTCCACATGATAATGACAACAACATGTGTCACGTACTGTGATAGGTTTTACATACCATGGTTTTTGTTGAACAAAGGCACTAATTGAGACATGAATTTCATGATTCTCTTCTTTGAACTTATTGAAAAAATCTATCTAAGAGGTTTCCAAGAATTTTTTTTCATGTTCTTCATATTGATTTCGTTCTATTCTTCTTTGCATCACATGCTTTACAGTTGGTGAAACACGCGAATTTTTCTTCCAATATTCATATATTATTTTTTTAACATTTTCTCCAAGTCTATGTTTGTATGATTGCCTATAAATAGCTCTCCACATTATTAGTATGGTACTTCACATTATTTACATCTATTTGCAACCAAAATTTCTGATTTTTGTGCAAATTTTTTTGTGAGGTTCCTATTGCTCGTGCCATAGATTTTACCAAGTGATTCTCTTTAGTAATTGATGAAACCACTTCCATATGTATCGCTCTACCTACAACAGAAACATTTTTCTATCTAGATTTTCTAATTGAATTTATAGCACTATTTATATTTAGTATCACATTTTCTTTCATTTTTTAATTATCTTTGGTTGATTTTCGAATACCAATAAAGTCATAGATTATTTTAATTTCCTTAATTATAGGAGACCTCTCAACATTTGGGATTAAACTCACATTTTCCTTTATGAAGTACGTATAAAAAATGTGGTTAACACGATATTGTATAGCATGGTCAGCTCTTTTATCTCCATATGTGTGTGTCAAAATTTTCTAACATGTCATCATCGACATTGATTTCATATGTACATATTTGAATGAATAATACATAATAAGTTTACATATTCAATAAATAACTAAATTAATAAATATGTATAATTTCAATAATACATGCGTGTGTTATATATATATATATATATATATATATATATATATATATATATATATATATATATATATATATATATATATATATATACCTTGTGATTCAATTTCTTCACTTGAATTTTTTTCAACATTTTCACCATCTACAAACATTGGTTCAATATCTCTTTCACTTTCTCTTTCAAAATTTTTTATCTCAGCATCAATGTTTTGAGGAATATCTCTCTCTATTTACATTGCAAAATATTTTACAAATTAGTGCATGAAATAAAAATTAAGCTTCACATTTTACACTAGGAAAATTTTAAATATATCAAATTCATAATATTTACATTTACATGCATGTTTCAACTTCTAGTTGAGGTTGATTTTCCCCTTCAATATTTGAGAGTGCTTCTATATTTCATTTGCGAGATTTTCTCGTCTCTTCTCTACATCCGTCAGGATCTCTTTTTCGATCATATTTTCTCATACAAATCCTTCAATTTCCCATGATAATAGAGTATGAAGTTCAAAAATTTTCCTTCAAAAATTTAGACAAAAACTCAATTACAAAAAACATCACAAAAGATTTAATTTAAAAAAAAAATCATTTTAACAATTTTGCAGAAAATACATAATTCAATCCAAAACACTTACTTTAAAAAATACGAGAAAAAAATGTCCTATAAAAATAAAACGAAACTCAAAATATTTCCTTCCAAGTCCTACAAAAAAATTTCATTTAAAAAGTTAGACAAAAACTTGTTTTAAGAAATCATTATAAAATATTTACTTCAACCCAAAACACATACTCTAAAAAAATGTCACTTCAAAAAATACCTCCAAAAAATGTCCAATGAAAATTAATTCCAACTTCTTAAAAAATGCCACTTTAAAAAATACTTCAAAAAAGCCTCTAAAAAAATATCACTTTAAAAAATACTTCCAAAAAATGTCCTTTGAATATTAAGCATGAAAACAGTCCTTTCGAAATTAAGCCTAAAACATTTCCTCTGAAAATTAAGCCCAAAACCTCTAAAAAAATGAAAATTAAGCCCAAATCCATACCTTAAAAAAAATGAAGCCCAAAAAACATGCAAAAAATGTATCACATACCTCCAAGAAATGTCCTTTGAATGTACCTCCGAAAAAAGTCCTTAAACCCAAAATAATCCTTTGCAAAAATGTCCTTTGAATGAACCTCCAAGAAAAGTCCTTAAACCTAGACTAAGACCTTTGTAAAATTAACCAAATGTGTGAAATATGCGAAAATAATGAATGCTTTCATGGCAATTTATATTGTCGTGAACTGCTTTTTTGGAGGGGCTTCGTGGTATTCTCTGGCAAACGGAAAGTCAAGTAAAAGTTTGGCCGTCGTTAGACTTGATGGGCCGTCGGCGCAAAAAACAATTCAGTCAAACTTTTTTTAAGAGTTTGACCGAACTAACACGTCAACAATTACGCAGAGCCAAGCTCTGAATACATATCTTCAAATTTGAACTGATTAAACTCTATTAAATATTCTGAATTAACTGTTAGAACCAAGAAAAGAATTTTCTGAATTCACTCTACTTTCAGGAAATATAACTTTTATTGAATTTCATAAATATTTACTAATTTTAATTAATTTTGTAATAAAACGGGTGCAAACAATTTCTGAAGGTCATTATGATTCAGTGAAATCATAATTATGTATCTTCCAAAATACAATGTAAAAAAAATTGAAAAAATTATGGTGCATTACATTGGTTCGTTGTCTGTAATGGGTAGTTTTTAGATTTTTAGTTTATAACCTATATGTTAAGAAATTTCTTGCGTCGCGAAACATATTCAAAATATGCAGTTTTTTCATATTGGACCAGTTCAAAAAATTCTAGTAATTATGATATGCATCCATTGGCGTTGTAAATATGACGAAACCGAAGTAGACTCTGTCTGGATTGTTGTAACACATTTTTTTTCTCAAAAATACAAAATTTTAAAGAATACAACAATGCATATTAGCATGAATTCTTATGAATCCTTTGATTGTTAAAAAAAACACATTGAAAGAAACACTAAGTTGACATATCAAATGTGTATAGAAAAATTCCAAAAAATAAGTAATAGAAAGCTAAAAAAATTTTTGACAACTTTTATTTTTATCGCAAAATGAAATTCTAAACATAATTTTTTTTTTGGCTTGTAGAAAGTTAAAGAACAGAAAAAAAAAATAGAAGTTTTTTTCTCAAAAAAGGGAAAAAAGTGTAACCCAACTTCACATTTTCACCCAACTCGATTTATTTGATGGGAGTTAATCCTCTGACCATATGTTTTTGTTGCAACAATCCCAAACCAGAAAAGTCCAAGTGTCCAAACTGAAAGTGCCATAACCAATAATCATTAGAACATGTAATTGTAAAAGAACTGATCCGATCATTGTAATTCATAATTATAGGAAATAGTTTATTCTTCATCATTTTCACCTTTACTATTAGTTTCTTACTTGGGGGTTTGTCATAAATAACACACTCTTGTACCTAAAAGATAACTTTGTATCCTTTTTGCGTCAATTGACCAACACTTATCAAAT
Source organism: Pinus albicaulis (assembly GCA_034641835.2). NCBI lineage: Eukaryota > Viridiplantae > Streptophyta > Pinopsida > Pinales > Pinaceae > Pinus > Pinus albicaulis. Next base: position 626,458,578 of record CM076579.1, read on the forward strand.
TGTGTTTGAGAACAACAAAATAATATACCTTTCATATTGTCTTTGGCTCCCCCTTCTTGGTTACAATGTTGACCACTCATTTTCCATGTACATCTATAGTCTTTTCAGTCCCCAAATTTACCTTTGTCTTCACAGATTGATCCAAATTTACAAACACATTCATGTTTCCTATCATGTGGTTACTACAACCATTGTCTAATAGCCACACATTATAAGAAGGTTCATGCATGTTATGGAAATCTAGGAACATGGAGTTAGTATTCTCTGTACTAACATTAGCTCTTTCATTTCTTTGATCAGCTATACTTTTCCTACAATCATAGGCATAGTGACTAAATTTATTACAATAATAACATCTCACATTTGATTTGTCAAATATTTGATTATTTTCAAATATTCTACTATTGATTTCACTTTCATGTTCGTGATCTTCTTAGTCACCTCTCTGACCATCATATCTTCTGCCTCGTCCTATACCTCACGATATACCTTTGCCTCGGTCTCTTGAAATAGAATCATGAGTTTTGAAAGCAATTTCTAAAGTGGAATCTTTATTTCTATTTATTCTAACCTCATGTGATAGGAATGATCCCATCAGCTCATCAACGGTCAATTTTTCCAAATCTTTGGCTTTTTCCATGGCTGCCACTACAACATCAAACTTGGTAGACAAAGATCTAAGAAACTTCTAAATTATTGTTCAATCTTTAATATCTTCACCATAACTTTTTAACGAATTCATGCAAGCATGACCCAATTCATGAAATAATAGATGTACTCTTTCAAAATCTCTCCTAGTGTTATGCAATTTAACAATATTGACTTTGGCCATACCTTGATAGCTTGTCACCAAAGTTTCCTATGCTTCCTTTGCTGAAGACATGATCATAATCTTCTGGAAAACTGCTTGGTCCACTCCCTACTAGATAAGAAGCAGCGCTTTTGCATTCTTCCTTTTATCTTTCTTCCATTCCCCCTCTCTCAATTAGTGAGAGCTCGTTCTTGTACTTCATTCTGAGGTTCTGCAAACAAAAACTTTACATGATCCCAAACAGCATGTGCTTTTAACATGGTCTCCATTTAAATGGTCGACACATCATAATCTTTCCTTGTGAAAGAAAGAAATTGTGACTAGAAACTTGATGTTGCCATATTTCTTCACAAAAAAATTCTCTTATAAAACCCAAAATTTCTTCTTTTATGAGTTTTGAAAAACTCTTTTCAATAAACAAAATCCCTTTCAATAAAACCCTAATTTTTTTTTTTTAACATAATAAATATTAAAATAAAAAATTAATATAGGAAAACAAAAACATTTTATAAGAATCTCCCTTTTTTAATATATATCCCTTTTTAAAATTATTTTATACGTCCTTTAGAAGATCCTTATGGAGGAAAAATATTTTTAGAAAATTTAATAAACCTCCCTTTTCAAAGGTGTGACTCATGAGGTTAAATATGAAGGAAAAAAGGAATGACCATGTGAAATTTAATAAACCTTCCTTTCAAAATGAACCTTGTTTGAGCTTTTCAATATGCTTGGCTTTTGGTAAGAAATTCACACCTAAGGCTCGTATAAACTACGCATAAAGCCTTGCTTTTTGACGGAAGTCAAACAAAATTTGGGCACTTTTTGCACTAATAAAGTGCGGAGATTGCGTGGCTTTTGCACTTAGAGTGGATTTCTCACCACTGGCACACTTTTTAATTGTTCAACAATTTTTCAAAAATAAATAAATAAATAAAATTTGTTAGCTTTCGACTCTTGGCCCTTTTCTCATTGGCCTTACACGCTCCACGGATCTTGTGATCCTTCCTCAACTCTGATACCAATTTGTTGGAAACATAGAGGATATAGATCACAAAATAACACAGATAAGTCACACACGAAGCACACACAAGTTGTGGTTCTTCTATTGATCATATGAACTTGATTGATCACCACTCTCTCAATAAAATTAACTCGGTGAAGAGTATTCATCATTTTCGACTAACGAGTCACTTGACATGCACACACTTACCAAATTTATCTACCACATAACTCGACTTACTGCTGACTCTCTAAATATAGTTAAATCTCCATGTGGAAGTTAATTAGCTATGTTAACAAGACTTTTGAGCTCTGGGGTAGCATAATTTTCTTGCTCCATCAAATGATCAAACAAGGTCAATGAAATACCTTTTCATTGCAAAATTGTCTAGGGTGTCTTTATAACTGCCTTGGCAATGAAATACCTTCCAACAACCTCCAACCTGTAATAATCCAATGGTTGAATATCCTCCAATCGTCTAACATACAATCCAATCCTCTAATATATAATTTAAAAATGCAAAATGATAACAAAAAAATTGGAAAAAAATAATCACATGAAAAATTGATATAAACTAACCCAAATAATTTTATTGAAGATGTTTAAAATATTTTTATTTCTTAAAAAATAAATTCTTTTCACAAATCATAAGATACAGTTTTTAAAAAAATAACTCTAAACAAAAAAATAACTTCAAACATTCTATTGTTTAAAATTTAAATCTCAATTATTTATTTATTATTAATTAATTTTCTCATATTTCGACACTCAATTCAATTAAAAGGGCTAAGAAATACCTTTAATTTGTTTTAAAATGACACTCTTATTTCATATTTCATTCTAATAATAAAAAGTAACACTTAATTTACTTGAGTAATTTGCACACACAGTGAAATTAATTACTTCAACTTTCCACTCTTTTGAGTTATAAATTTGTACTTAATCCTACCCAATAAACATGTATGTTGAATCGAAATCATGAACAATCTTGTCACATACTAAAGGGATTGTACACCAAGATTCATGTGTATCTTAACCTTTCTTTTATTAGACATCAAACTACATACAGAGTAAGAAACAATACAAATAGTTTGATGAATCATAGTCTTCAACAACCTTGTCACGTACTAAAGGGAATTGTACACCGAGATTCATGGTGTATCTTAACCTTCTTTATTTTATTACATATCAAACTGCATAGAGACTAAGAAGCAATAAAAATAGTTTGATTCATACAAAGGTCAAATTAGTGTGGCAAAGGCTTTCCTGCCAAAAAGCTTTTGAACATCGTTAAAGCCCTGGATGGTTGAAATTCTGGAACTTGATGCCCCGCACCACGAACGGTTGCAAATGTCAACCCCTTGTAAATTACAGTGTATCCCCCCACCTGCACCAATTTTACCCGCAGAAATGGTGTCAGAATATTTCTGGACCGAAAAAGTCGATATCATCAGAACATAATAGGCTGATCTAATTACCTCCTGCCCATCAATCCAGGGGCGCCATGGACTCTCAATTGGTAGTTTGAGTTCATCGATGGAAAGTCTTGTTGAGGTCACGGGCACTGTGGAATCCGTGTCTCCGCTAAAAGAACAAGAATAACATCATTAATAAATTGTTCCCATCGTCAAATAAAATCCTCGCCTCGTAATGCAACATAGAGGAGAGAATACGAAAGGACAACTCGTATTAAAGTTAATACCTGAAGATAAGTATTTGCAACCCTGCTGCAATTAGATGGCGGTATGTTGGTAACATAGTTGTGGCAGAATCGTTCCATTGAATAACAGCACTAGTGCATAGGTGCAAGATAACACATTCAAGAAATCAACTTACAAGTTGAGTGGAAAAATATTTTTTCTGCAGATTGAAGACAATCACTAACTTGTATGAAAAATATTACCTGCAATGGTACCAGCTATACGTTAAGTTTGTTACATTTGCATGCATGGCTTCCTGAACATCCGGTCTATTGAGATATACTTCTACGTAGTCATCGATGCAAGGATCATATCCAGGAATTTCGTCTCCTCCTTGCTTTTCAAACTACAATAATGTTTATCATAAGAAAAACTGGTCAAAATTCTGGAGACTTTCAAAGTTTCGATAAAGGGAAAACCAAAACCCCAAAACAAAGCTCTTTTTAAAATGAATGAAGTTCATATAACCCTATGGGACGCTTTGAATGACCTTTATATAGAAGCTGTATATTAAAATATTCCAGGATATAGACTTGTACTTTGATCAGAATACCTTGGCCAATTTGGAAAAGTTAGCCGAGCATATCGGAGCATAGATGTTCTGCGCACTGACATTTCCCTTCTCCTCTTCCATTTTATATAGTAAAGCATTGCAGAATCTCTCATCGACATTTGATTTGGTACAGTTTGTGATTAGATTTTCATAAGTTTCATCTGATATCAATGCATGTGTCCACAGATACGTGAATCTTCCAATAGTATCTGTATGTCTGTTCATTATGCCATTCCCCACCTGCATAAATTCAATGTGCAAATTTTATATTCGTCGTCTTAGTATATGCCCGAAGAATCAACATTTTAGCTAGGCCCTTGAGTAGAATTATTTTTTTTCATGTACGATACTATTAAAATTGAATTTGTTTTTTTAACCAAATTTTAGTTCGACTCACCATTATTCCTTTGAAATTTATGAAGGACGCCTGCGACAACCTTTGGCGTTGTAAAATTGTTGCAGCCAACTCTGGAATGTAATTTCCTACAGTCACGTGTCGGTAATAGTCGTTAACAGCCTCACAAAAATAGCAATATTAACCAGCAACTTTTTTATTTCTTTTTTTAGTTTAACAGCATGCAGAGATACGAGCAACAATTTACAGTCAATGTCGGAGTGATGCTATTATAACTTACGAAATTTGGATTGACTTCTTTCAAATAAAATAAAATAAAGACTATGACTGTAAATATTTTGAAACTTTCTACATGATCAATATAAATCCTGCATTTCCCATAAACTATAAATAACATCATATCATATAATCCGAATATCACTCCAATTACTAAGGAATACAAGGACATTAATTACCTGCATAACTTTCACCTGCTAAGTAGAAATCTCGGAATTTGTACTGTGGGAATCTGCCGAACCATTTCACTAGGAATACATACGAGTCTCTGGCTGGAAGAAAATAAAGATAACAAGTTTATCGGTGGCCAACAAATTTAGGGATTCCTTTTCTCTAACTATGCTTCGACAAAACTAACACTTTACCGGTTAGTCTATCGCCGATATACTCAAAATAATCGGAGCTTCTGTTTGAGTAAGAGAAACCAACCCCAGCTGGGGACTCCAGAAACAATATATTAGCCACTGTAGAAAGAATGCATTATAGTTATTTAGACGCAAAATCATCGTTAGAAACAAATTTTCAGCATTATCGAAATACATGATAAAAACGTAGAGTCATATCAGGTTATTGTTCTAGACATATCAATTCTATGACAGCAGTGGAATGAATTTATTATCGGTATGGAGAGATCAATAATATCGGGCACTTTTGATTCAATTGGGTTTGGTCAAATTGCTGTGGTCATTCGTTTTAGATTTTGGAATAATGGATATCGGTGAAGTGAATTGTTTATCTCTGCTCTTCCTCTCCTCTTTCTCATTAAATTTCTAGAATATTTAAAAATCTGCATTACAGTTAAATTCAGATATTACAAACTTAAGGAACTAAACAAACTATTAAATCCAACCTGCAATACAGTTAAATTAAGCTATTACAAACTTAATGAACTAAAAAAACTACTAAATTCAACCACCCGAACTAGAATAAATAGACTATCGATCTGTCAGGGTTGAACCACTTCTAAATCTGCAATAAGGTTACTTGGAAAGAAAAATACCAATATTAAAAAGAAAAAGAAGAGAGAAGCATTAGGGTTCATCCTTCAGTTTTTTTCTTTTTTGTTTTATTCAGTCTTTTCCTTTTTTGTTTTGTTCAGCCAACAAAGGAAATTGCCAATATTACAAAGAAAAAGAAGAAAGAAGTATGAGTGTCTCCTTCAGTTTTCCCTTTTTTGTTTTCTTCGGATAACGATATTTTGATTTATAGTAAAATATAAGGTTAAAGTGATTGTATAAACTTATTCTATTATTTTCTAAAAGTGAATTAACTATAAACGTCATTATAATTTTTTTAACAATATTTCTGTTTGATTTGTAGCATAAGATAAGTTTACAGCCATTCAAACTTATTGTATTATTTTTAAATGTGAACTAACATTATAATAATTTCCAGTAATTACCATAAATAAATTTAGTTAATAAAATCTTTTAACACTAACTTTTTTATAAAACTAATTTTTGTAAAAAATTAATTAATTAATAATTACTAATTTTTTTTTCATAAAACTAATATATATATTTATAACTTTTAATGTAGAGTAAATAGTAATAATTTTGAGTCAAAATGCTTTCAATTTTAAATATTAACTTATTTCTAAATTTTTTAATTTTTAAAATTTGAATTTATACTTTTTGATTGGTGGATAGCTAATTTTATATGATTTGAAATAAAATTTTCATAATTAAAAATTGTTTAAAAAAAAACTCTCACCAATGTCCTTATAATGTGAATATAGATTTTTCTTTTCCCCAAATTTATGGATTTTCCATAATTAATTTTTCTTTTTCTAAAAAAATTGTCATTAATTTTAGGATTTTTACTAACCATGGAAACTAACAGATTTAAAAAACAAAAGCATCAACACTCCATATTAAAAAACAAAGCATCAACACTCCATATTAAAAAACAAAGCATCAACACTCCATATTACACTGATTTTTCCGAACCTATTTTTCTTCTTATTTTTATTATTGAATGTTGATTCAATGATTTTCCTCAAGAAACCTTACCTATATTATATTTGCACAATTCAATTTTTTTTGAACTCACTTTAAGCTTTGTGAAGTAAATTTTTATTGTAATATACTAAAATTGTAATATTTTATATTAGATATTGTATTACATATGAATTCTTTGCCACAAAAGGCATGTGATACTTCATATTAATTTTATTTTTTAGACATCAAAATTCTACCATAGATTATTTATTCGCTAATGAATTAAGATGAATTTAAATTTAAAGTTAAAGTAATATTTTGTTACAATAATTAGTTTTTTGGAAATTCTAACATAGATTATTTATCTACTAATGAATTAGGATGAATTTAATTTTAAAGTTAAGTAAACACTTTGTTACAATAATTAGTCTTTTGGAAACTCTATCATAGGTTATTTCTTTACTAATGAATTAGGATGTATTTAAATTTAAAGTTAAATAAATACTTTGTTATAATAATTAGTTTAAAAAATATATATTTGTTTTAGTTATATCATACATATATATACATTATTTAATAGAAAGATACTATACATTCTACCTGATTGTTTGGTTTCATAAGCTAAACATTGAATAAAATGTGCACAAATAAATTTTAAGAAACCTTTAACTTTTATAGCAAACATGTTGCAATAATGTTTCATCCAAAATTATCTATGCACTTATCTCTATTTTTATCTCTTTTTTTCTCCAAAATTATCTAGTCCATTAATTACTTTTTGTTACTTACTTTGTCCTATTCAAATGTGTTTCATTATTAAATTTATAAACTTATTAAACATTCAATAATTACTTACTTTTTTTTTTATAAAAAATTAAATATATATCATTCACTGTAACAAAACTATAATACATTAAAATTCATATAAATCTTTCTTACCTTATCTGCTTACATAATTGATTATTATAAACTTTTGTAATAGGAATGTTTAAAATATAAGTGCCGATACATATTTTAAAATTCGTTATTATATTAATTTATTAGGAACGGGACGAATAGAACTAAGTATCCTCAGCTTTATTTTTGGATTCTTCCTCCTTGAGTAACATAAATAAAAATTAAAATATGAACAATGTAATCTCCATAGCCAACAGTGCAATACTAGCCTTGGTTCCATGCGTAACGATTCAAGTGAAGCGTTTTTCCATCTGGGTTTACACGAAATGGTCCTAGTTCCGCCATTGCTCCAAATCCGAGTGATGAACATCCAGGCCCTGCAAGCATAGCTGTTTGTGAAGACGAGGAAAACAGTGAAATATAATGAATTGTGAAAGCAAGGGAAAACAAGTAAAACGAACTCACCGCCATTAAGCCAGAGAACTAGCGGCTGATTTGAGGGATCTCCAACGGCCTCAGTGAAATAGTAGAAAAGCGCTCTGCCTGCATGGGCGTCAACTGTTACATATCCCGAGTATTGTCCAAATTTGGTTCCCTCTGGCTGTCCCGGGAGGCCATGCGGGAGATAATCGTCTTCTTGCAGGTGACCCTCTTCTGTGTCTGTCAAATATTCGGAATCATTCACAAAGCTGATCAGGGAGTTATCAAACCCCCAATCCACAGTTTGTAGGCTATCACTATTATATCTTCTGCTTCTGCGCCACAAGCGGAGTGCGTCACCTTGAGTAGTGCGTTGATGAGAGGGAAAAATTGCTGCGCTCAAGATGACGAACGAAATCAAGAACTGAACTGCTATCATGCTCCCCATCTTCGGCAGACAAAGCGAAGGAATGGACTGTAGAACTTACAAATACATTATTCAGTGTAGTGGGCTGCATTATTTTATAGCTGGCTGTGCCTGTAGGGAATGTCCTGTGGAGTTGGTGAGAGAGTTAGGTCGACCTGGTTAACAAAAGTAGGAGCTCTCCCGTATGGCATTCAGTATTGTTTTAACAGTGTTGCAAAAGCAGCATCTCTTCCACATGATATTGCCTTTAACAGCTGGAAATTCGTTTGGAGGTTGTTTGACCTCTCTGAGTTAGTTTCGTTTCAACATGTTCAAATTCATAGAACTTGTTCAAATATTTCATAATCTTAATAATTCAATATATGATATTAAACCTGTGTGATATAAAAGTTATATAGAAGTTAGTACTTGTTAGTTATTTTAAATATAGTTTAATTAAATTAAAAAATAATAAATACAGAAATTTTATTAAAAAATAAAACAACCACTAAAAAATAATGTTAAATAATATTATAAAAATTAAAAAATAGATTAATTAATATTGTTTATATTAATATGTATAATTTATATATATATATGAACATTTGTTTTATTTTTTATATATAAAATATGCTTTACTTTTAATAATAACTTATTTTAAATTGAAAATGTGAATAAAAATTTATAGTTAATGAAATTAGAAATAATAAAGAAAAGAAAAAAATAAAAACTAAAAAATTAAATAAAACAAAAAATTGTAATGAATAGAAATGGAAATGGAAATTACAAAAGAACCTACAATAAGATTTTAATCATTTTCCTTACAAATAAATAAATTTAAATGATAATAAATAATAACAAAAATTGAATTCCTAATGTTAAACTATGGATAAATAACAATTGTTTTTTATTAAAAAGAAACTAACAAAAAATCAAAATAAAACTGAATACCTAATACCATGCCTACCAAAGATATAATATAGCCAAGATTAGAACCAATTGTCATAAACTCCATAGTGAAACAGGTCGTTGGACAGTTACTAAAACATTATGGATGGAAAGGGTCTGCCATCTATGTGAGAATATGAACATTGAGGATGAAAATCACTTTTCTTAGAGTGCCCCCGGTACAACCACATTAGAGCTCAATTTCATAATCTTTGTTGCAATACTGACCTTCCTAGCCTTTTAAGATGTCAAAATTATAGTGAGCTCGGGAGGCTTCTCTCCATGTTGTTTGAGCATAGGAATAAAATCTTAAATCAAACTAAATAACTCTTTTCTTTAGGTCTGATAAACCAAAGATTAGTCTCAGTGGACGTTAACCATAACCATCATCATCATCATCAACAACATAATAACATAATTAAGTATATAAATTTAGTTAATTTATTTATAATTTTTATAAAAATTTAAACCAGCATTTGAATATTAAATACTTAATTTTATGGCTGAATAGATAAGAAAAATCATCTTTTAGTGATAATCACATTTGAGCATATACATTTTATAGATTTTATATATATATATATATATATATATATATATATATATATATAACAAAAGCCAAATTTCTAATAAAAATCATCTTATTTATATAAGATATATCTTAAATATAAAATTTTTAAATTCTTAGAGTTTAGAAAAAATAAGATTTGTTTTTAATAAAATGTGGCGATTGCTACTTTCTTTGTTTTGATTCTCGATGAGGTGCAAGATAACATGATTCTGTATGAGCTACAGCATAGCATGTTGGTCCCATCAGCTAACTAACTCAATCATCAAGTGCATGAAAACCGGAAGGCTCTTATACCATGTATTGGTCACCACAAAGTGGTGTTGCGTTTTCCACTCCTTTCTGTGTACCGAAAAAAATTCCATACTCTAAAGCGAAAAAAATAAATGTGTTTCATAACGGTATCAATGATTACCTAACTAGCGTCGTAATGATCTCAAGATAGAACGCATGACCATAGTGATTACAAATAAGGGGTCAATATTTTATATCGAAGACATACGGCAGGTGCATTTGGTATGGTATAAAATGTTGAGTGTATTTTTTGTTTGAAGTTCATGTCATTATGTTAAATTTATTTGAAGAAATTATAATCTAAGATATCATTGTTATGTTTAAATATTTTTGGTGATAAATTATTCTAACAAGTGTGGTTAGAATATGAACATTTTCATGTGAATTTGTTTTGATGTTAAAATTTTAGTGAATTAGTTTTGTGGTATATTAATGTACATATTTTTTTAGAAAAAGTGTTGTATTAATGAAATAAATAGGATATAATAAATTTATTTGGTATAAGGTTTAATGTGTTTCTCCATTATATCAAATAACAATTAAATATTGGTAATTTACTTTGTAATATTTTATGTAATCTATATAGCAAGCATTGTATAATCCACTAGAGCATTAGTGTTCTTGTGAATAATATCTAATAGAGCATGTGTAGCAAGAAAATGTGCATGTCAATGGTTGCTTGCATTATTGTTTCTTCGGAAATAAGAAGAAAAGAAGATGCATTATCAAATATATACATGTTTTTTTTTAATGGATGGAAGATATAGAACATCATGTGGTGCATTACAGAGTTGACACAGAGTAGGTTGTAAAGGAAATATATTTTGTAGAAGCTTTCATATATACTGGATCATTATATATTTGTCATCCATCTCAATGTTTTCAAAGTGAAAAAAATAAAAATAAAAAAATCTTGTAACAGTAGTTATACCAATGCTGCCTAGTTTGGAGAATTTGAGTCCAAAGTATTTCAAGACAAATTTTAGGCTCTAAATGATTTTTTAGTGGTAAATTTTTCTTTATTAAGTATACAACCATGTGATGTTATTCTAGACACAAAGAACTTTCCAATGGTCTAAGAAAAAGTTCTATTGAAGTTTCGATGTAAAGAATAGATTGTTCTTGTGCATAACTATTTTTCTAAAATTTATAATCTCTCTCTCTCTCTCTCTCACACACACACACACACATTAAATTCATTATATCCTTGAAATTACAATTCCTTATGTTAGTATAAGATAGAAGAGTTTTACCATTATCAAACATTCTATTTTCTTTTTATTATATTGTAGGTCCTAATGTCCACTAGTGCACAATAGAAATTCACATTTCTTCTATCATATCATCCATGACACTAAGCCATGGAGTTCAATAGAAGGGAAACAAAGGATTGGATAGTCTTCCTTGAATTTGGTTATCCATATTTGTGTTTTCCTATACTTTGAATTGCACAACTTAGATTGTTCTTATTTCTATTTAGAGAATCTAGTGCCAACATTCTATTTTGTTGCAAATTAATGATAGGAGTCTTCCTTATTTTCATTATTTCTTGCCACTTATATTAGCTTGGATTGATTGACTAAGATTTTATTCTAATGATTTTCTTATAGGGAGATGAAGAATAAATAACCTTGAATTGATTCCCTTAGAGTATGACCTAGGGTGACTATATCCTTTAGTTAGCTAAGATGATCAACATAAGTAGATGCATCACAATTGAAAGAAAATATTGCTTATACATCTAGTGAAATATATGTTAATAATTAAATATAAATACAATAAAAGAAAAACAATATTCTTCTAGTTCTTGAGCACAACCACTTGCATGGTTTATGTGATTGTTCAAAGAATACTTGCATGACTCTCTGTCACAAGTTCCAAATCCTGAGTCACACCATCATGCAAATATCAATTGAATAATTACATGATTTTGCATGAATTTTTTTTAATACTTATATTACCTAATAATGCCCCAAATAGGGTCTTTCCTGTGCCAAGAAAATCTACTAAAAAATTGTCAGAAATTACGATATGACAATGATAATTGCTGACGTCCTTTGTAGTAGCAAAAAAAAAATTGTTGGTCCAATCTCATAAAAAATCAACAATGAATGAAGATTTAGGTTGAATTGTCCACACCAATAACATAAAGGAGAAATAGTTCCCAAATATTAATTTTCCACCTATGTATATTTCTATTTAGGTGAATCCATTTGGCCCATACAATATCATTTGAGATCCAATTTTATAATACTATATTATAAATTTTCACCCACAATTTCACCCATAGATGTTGTTTTTTATATGCATTATATTTTTTGGAAAATATTTTCTAATTAATTTTAATTAGATTTTCTTTCTCCTCTTAAATCAATTCCTTCACATTAAATTAAAATATAACATCTCCCTTTATAACACTAATTCATAAACTTTATTTCCATCTCTAGATTATATGTAAGGAACCCAAATATTACGATATGATTCTCTCTTTCTTAATTTTATAATATAATCATTTGAAATTCACACTATACCATAATAATATTAATACCTATTTTAATTTTGTTTGCTTTCAAAGTGCCCCTTTTTTTTGCTTCCAAAAGAGCCTATATAATCTATTCTCTTTAGATTTAAAAAAATCATTTAATATAAATTTTATTTATAAAAGTACTTAATACATAAACTGAAACTTATTAGATAATCCTATACTAAATATTAACATGCATTCTAGCCTCTTTTCATCATTTCCTCGAAGGACCCACCTAAAATTCATACACGAGTATTGTCAACATCCCCCCTTTAATCCGAAGGGATGTTGGTGAGTCCAAGCATCGATCTGAACTTTTCAAACTTTTCTCTTCCAAGTGCTTTGGTGAAGATGTCAGCAGTTTGCTCATTTGTGGAACCATGATGTAGATGGATGGTTTTGGCCTGAACATGATGTCGAATTAGATGGTACTTTGTATTGATGTGCTTTGTTCGATCATGGAACTTTGGGTTCTTGTCCAACTTTATTGCAGAAGTGTTGTCGATCATGAGTGGTGTGGAATACATTTGTTTCATCTGCAAATCTTCCAGGATTTTCCGGAGCCACACAATTTCCTTTGTTGCTTCAGCTGCTGCCACATATTTTGCCTCGGTCGTGGAATCTGCTGGAACTGACTGTTTGCGTGATCTCCATGAGACAGCTCCTGATCCAAGACTCATGGTGTAACCTGTAGTAGATACCCCTATTTCTTTGTCGCCATCAAAGTCTGAATCAGAGTATCCGGTCAAGTTGAAGTCGCCTACTTGTGTATATTTGAGTCCAAAGTCTTGAGTCCCCTTCAAGTACCTTAGTACTCTTTTTGCAGCAGACCAATGTCCTTCACAAGGTTTTTGCATGAACCTTGAGAGGATTCCAACAGCAAATGAGATGTCAGGTCTGGTGGTGGTCAGATAGATAAGATTTCCTACAAGCTGTCTATACTTAGTTGCATCCTCAAATTCCTTTCCTTCAATAGATGTGAGCTTCAAGTTTTGTTCCATTGGAGTGCTTAAGGGTTTATAGTCATCCATGCCAAATTTGTTCAAGAGATCTCCAATGTACTTCTTTTGAGAAAGAAATATGAATTTAGGATGTTGAATTACTTCAATACCCAAATAGTAATGAACATGACCCAAATCGGTCATTTCAAAACCTTTCTTCAACTCTTTCTTCATGGATGCAATATAGCTCTCATTGTTTCCTGTTATCAAAAGATCATCTACATATACCACAAGATATACAACTGTTTTTCCAACTTTCTTAACAAACAAAGTTGCATCATCAAGATCAAAGTGTTTGAAATCAAGTTTGAGAAGATGCTCGGTCAATTTCTCATACCAGGCTCGTGGTGCTTGCTTGAGGCCATACAAGGATTTTACAAGTTTGCAAACTTTGTGTTCTTGACCCTTTATCACAAATCCTTCTGGCTGGGACATATAAACTTTCTCCTTTAGATCTCCATTCAAGAAAGTTGTTTTTACATCCATCTGATGGACTTTCCATCCACTCTGAGCTGCTAAGGCAAAGAGAGTCCGGATGGTGGTCCATTTTGCTGTGGGAGCAAAAGTTTCTTCATAATCGACTCCTTCTTTCTGTGCGAATCCTTTTGCCACAAGCCTGGCCTTGTGCTTGTCAAGTGAGCCATATGCTTTGTACTTGTTCTTGTAGACCCACTTACAGCCAATTGGTTTCGTTCCCAAAGGCGGATCAACCAGCTTCCAAGTGCCATTCTTTATCAAGGCATCATACTCCTTCTGCATCGCTTCTTTCCATTCATCATGAGAAGCGGCTTCTTTGAAGGAAGTTGGTTCATGATTTGTAGACAAACTCAATTCACAGTTATAAGCAATATCCATATCAACAGGAGAATCAGAATTATCTACATCACCTTCGATTTGTTGAGTGGAACTTCTTGTTCCTGTTTTTCCAACCTCATCAGGATGAACATTCTCCAGTGTCTTTGTCATCCATTTGGGAGGACCTTTCGGAGATGGCCTAGGCTGGTCATTTGACTGAGTTGGGATTGATTCAAGATTCAATCTCCCAATTCTGTCAATCACATCATCCAATGTGTCATCCGTGGTTGTTTCTTCATGTGGGGGAGAAAGTGCTTCAGGACATGATTCCACAGTTTGATTCAATATCGGAATCCCCCCTTCAAGATGTGGAATCACATTATCAAATTCTTGGAAGGACTTTGCATGTGTGAATCTATCCAGGTGATCAAGTTGCCGCTCAACAACTTTGTCACTCTTGGAAGATTCAAGAAATATGACATCTCTTGCTATTACAAATTTCTTATTTGCTTCATCATAGAGACGATATCCTTTGGAGGTATTGGAGTACCCCAAGAAGACACATTTTCTACTTCTAGCACCAAGTTTGTTCCTTTGACCCTTGGGTATCAAGGCATAACAGGTGGACCCAAAGACCCTGAAATGCTTTACCGAAGGAATGTGGCCATGCCACATTTCAAAAGGAGTTTTGTTTCTAATTGAACTTGAAGGACACCTATTCTTTATGTAAACAGCACATAGAACTGCATCAGCCCAAAACATCAATTTTACATTTTTGAAAAATAACATGGAGCGGACCATATTTAAGATGGTTCTGTTCATTCTTTCAGCTACACCGTTCTGTTGTGGATTATATGGCACAGTGGTTTGATGTTTGATTCCATGTTGACGAAGATAATTTTCAAATTCGTTTGATGTGTATTCTTTTCCATTATCAGTACGTAGAGAGCCAATATGTGTTTGTGCATCATTTTCAATCCATGCATGAAAATTCTTGAAAGTTTGAAAAGCATCGGACTTATTCTTCAGTAAGTAAATCCAACACATTCTGGTGTAGTCATCAATAAATGTCATCATGTATTTGTTTCCATTTTCAGAAGCAATAGGCATAGGGCCACATAAATCTGAATGAACAAGTTCAAGTTTCCTATGTGCTCTTGAGTGTGAATCATGAAATGGCTGTTTGCTATGCTTTCCTAGAATACAAACATCACATTCCTTAGGTTTTCTAGGAATTGTAGGCAGTCCATCAACACCATTTTTCTTCAACAAACGAAGGCTGTCATAATTTAAGTGTCCAAATCTAGCATGCCATAAAAGACTTGATGGAAATGTGCCTTCATCATGATGTGAACTGAATGCAAAGTTTTGAGCATGAGCAGATGAACCTTTCAGCTTCAAGAGTCTCCCTTCTTCTATTCCCTCCATGACAAGTGAGTGATCTGATGCTGATCTGACCTCTGCCTTGCCATCAAACAAGTGAACTGAGTGTCCTTGCTGCCGGATTTCGATCAAGGACAACAAGTTTCTCTTCAACTCCGGGAGGTATAGAACCTCATGTAGGATATGATCAGGAAGACCAGGCAGTTTAAGCCTGACTGTGCCAAGCCCTGATGGCTTGAGTTTGGATTTATCTACGAAATATATTGCTCCATCAACTTTGTCAGTGAATTCTTCAAAAAAATCTTTTCTAAATGTCATGTGACATGTTTCTCCTGAATCTAGCAACCAATCATCTCTCCATGAAGTAAATGAAACATCAAATAGGTTTTCAGTTACTCCATTGTTACAATGTGCTAGAACAGAATGAGCTGATTCAATTGGTTTACCTTTGTCTTTGTCATCAATTTTACCTCTGTCTTGATTTGTTTGCTGCTGAACTTTAGATTGTCTGCCCCCCTTTTCTCTGAAGTTTCTTCTTCATCTTCTGCCTTCTCTTCCTTTGGATGGACCTGAAGCATGTCTCTTTTCTCTCTGTGCCAAGTAGGCAGCCTCTTTAGAAGATGAAGGGACTGTCATCTTCTTTTGAAGGAGGAGAGAAAAAAACTTTGCTGGAAAATTTCTCTTGAAGGAGAGAAAACAAAAAAAATCTTTTGCTGGAAAATATACTCAATTTAAAAGGGCAAAAACTATTGCTGGAAAAAATACTCTGAGTTTAAAAAACTCTTTGCTGGAAACTAATTCTGCTAAAAAACTCTTGCTGAAGACTGAATTTAAAAGACAGAAAATACTCTTTGCTATAAACTGAATTCTGCATAAAAAATATATATGTATATATATATTTTTTTTTGTTTGGGGAATAAAAAATTTGTATGTGAAAAGTCGATATGGAATGGAAGAGAGGGTATGGAATTATGAATGTGAATGGGGCGTATGGGAAATGGTAAAAAAATGAATGGGAAAAGGTATTGAACAATAGGGCAGTATTGACTATTAAGAAGTGGAAGGGGCAGTATATTCTGGAGGGGCGGTATTAAACGATGGGAGTGATATTAAAAAGGGGCAGTATAGTTAAATGAATGGAGGGGCGGTATTATGGTGGGGCGGGGTATTACGTGGAATGTGGTATTGAATATAGAAGGGGCGTGGTATTACGTGGGAGGGGCGTGGTATTGTAATATTGTAATATAAACAGTGGCAGCGTGGTATTGTGTTATAGTCGACCAACAGCGTTGTATATATGTGATATCGTTTGAGCAGTCAACGGAGGGGCGGAATTACAAGGTGAGGTGGTATTACATATATATAAAGCGTAGTGGTATTATGAATAAGGTGACAGCGTTTTATACATTGACAGGCCACAGGATAGAACATATGAAACTGGCGTATATAACATATATGAGAGCGGTATTAAATGAGAGCGGTATCAAACCAGGTGTATGAGAGTGGTATCAAACCGGCGTATTATAACACGATGAATTTGACAGCGTATTATACCACGATGACTGCGCGTTAAAACGCTGGAGGGGCGAACATAGGACTGTACATAAGTAATACAATATGACAGAGCGTTTGAATATGGGTCGACAGACAGGTTAATAAACGTAGACAGCGTTTGAATATAAACCACAGCATTTGGATATAAACCACAGCATTTGATGTTGACTTGTATCAATGGAGGCGAGCGGTGTGAGCAGGGAGTGGGGAAGATAGGCGCAGAGTAGGGAGGGAGAGGGCGCAGAGTGGTGAGGGAGAGGGAGAAGAATGTGGAATGTAGGGAGTCGATGGAGAATGGAGAGATAAGCAGTGAGGGTGGAGTGTGGAGAGGCGTTGAGGAGGCCCAAAGGGCTGTTGCAAATTTTTTTTTGAAATTGAATCTGCAGAATGACAGAGTTGCAGGACTGCTGGAATCGCAGAATGGCAGAGCCTGCAATTTGCAGAATGACAGAGCCTGCAGTCTTCAGGAGCTACAGAAGCTGGAGCTGCAAATGTCAGTACTATATAGGGAAAAAAAATGCAGATTAACAGTCTAGCAATTAAGAGGAGCAGAAAACTATTAAAAAATATGATTGAGCAAAGGATAGGGAGTTACACCACAGGGCAGAAATGCCAATAGTGGGGCTAGCTCTGATACCATGTCAAACCAAGAGGTAACTCCTCAAATCAAAATGTGTATTAGCTGAAGAATGTACATGCTCTTATAGATGGGAGGTGAGGCTATTGGGATTCATCTCCCAATGACTCTTGGCCTTCCTTATTTCCTAATATTAAATAATATACAAAAATACAAATGCACACCCATCCATAGGATTAGGTGTCAACAATATAGTTCATTTTCTACCCCATTCCTTTTGTGTTGTTTCAATCCACTTCGTCAAATTGGGATATAACTTCTTGGTCCGCTATATTTTATTCTTTTTCTTTTAAAGAAAAGAAAATACAAAATATTTTATAAAAATTCATAATGCCCAAACGCAAAAAAATAGCTCATTTAGTACCACCATATTTATATACAAGTCTTTAACCATTCCTTGACCTATTCCAGCAATGATTTGTGTTCCCATTTCGTGCGGCCACGTCGATGTTTTAGACTAAATCCAATGTACATTTATAGCCTACACATGACATTCAAACAACGACATCATTTATAACCTACCCATGACATTCAAACAACGATATCATCACATGTCTATGCTTTTACACAAAATCCAATATACATTTATAACTATGCCTTTACACAAAATCCGATATACATTTATAAACTACCCATGCTAGCCAAAAGAATGACATCATCATCATGCATCCCTGCATTTTCGATCCTCGTTATTGTTTTTAGTCAGAACCCTAATGCCAAATTCATAGTTACAATCTTGGTTTTTTTTTTTTCTCTCATGCCGCATAATATGGCCTGAGCATTACTATCTATCTAGTCCACACTACAAGCATTAGTCACATATATTTCTATTCATTTATATGGTTCGTAGAAAGTCATCCTTCCTTTGTGCTCTATTTCCGAGAATTCTCAAGTCCCTTACTCGTTGGCCATCATCTCTCATTGTGTTAAGTCATTGCGTTAAGTCGTAGTCTATTGCATTTTACCAATTTGTTCCAGCATTTATGTTGGTTATAGTGACTAAGAAGTTTTATATTTTTCTAGTGAATATAACTCCAAACCATAAACAAATTTATTTTGGTGTTTTTATTTACTAACCTAACGCTTTGGTTAATGTTTTAATCACTAGGCATTTTGTCTTTCATTATTGATACACAATGGCATTGTCTCTGTGAGTATTCAATTAAAATACATGTATCTACAATTTCTTGGTTTGTCTTTCATTATTGATACACCATGGCATTTTCTGTGTTAGTATTCAACTAAAACACATGTATCCACAATTTCTTGGTTTGTGCTAGTATCTTAGTATCCATTATCAGTATTAACAAATCACCTCATATTTTGAAGGGACTTCTCTTGATAAATATTTGATTAGATGTCTCTCTAATGCTCAACCACAACATATTATTGCATGATGGGTATATGTATAAATTAAGGGTTCTAACATTCTAGCTCTAATTAAGGCCATGGATATGTATGGATTTTTTAAAAAATGTATTTTAAACCCATTTTAATTAGTTTTTATTTGATTTTTTACATCTTCTAATCCCGATTCCTAGTCTGTATACATTGTTGTGTTGTTTTTCGCTCCAAAGAAACATTGTTTCATTGCACATTTCTTATGAAAGAACATTTATTTTGAGATGTACATAAATAAAAATTCACTATCCATGATTTCATATTGTATTTTTCTTTCATTTCTTTGAAATTATTGTCATACCAAAGGGTTTTCAATTAGTGAACTTGTGACATAGCACATCTATTCATTGAATATTAAAAGATACCCCTAATTTCACTAAATATGAATAAATACATTACATAATCCTACTTTTGAAACCTTATCCCAATATATCTTCCCAATCCATAAACCCCTTTATTTTTACTAAATGTTTCCTTTTATTCCCCTAAATACCTATTAATCATGCACTACCTTACATACCTCTCCCTAATAACTACAATGTACTATATTTATTTTTTAAAGTTTTGAAACACCCCCTATGAAAAATAATAAGATATGGGTAAAGCAGGGGATGTAGCCTTGTAGTATGCCTTCCCCTTCTTAATGATATTGTTTACATATCACTGCACCATTGTTCCTCCCTATTGTTTATTTAGGGAGAACATTGATTGATATAATTAACACTTGCATTGCTCATCCATTTTGTTTATTTAGAAACAACATTGATTGATGTAATTGGAAATAGAAAATGATGTATTTAAACAATATATTCTATTTTTTAAAAGTTAAAAATAGAGAATATCTTTAAAGAAAAATTAAAAAAATTCTCCATGTATTGCACTAAGGTAAGAAATTATTAGATTTTTTTTTTTTTAATTTGATATATGTGAGAATTTTTTTAGAAAAATGTTTCTTAATTACTATATTTTGATGAAATGCATGATTCCTAAGGAAATTGAAAATTCAATTTAATGAAAAAAATTTTATATTAAAAAAAATTGTAAATATTGCCGTTAAAAAATCTATGTTTTGTTATTATTAGATGTGTAGTTTGAATTATTCAAGTGCCCCAAGTATTTTTTGAAAGTATTGAATCTATTTATGTATTTAAAGTGTAACTTATACAATGAGAAACTGTATAAAAAAAAATTCAAATAATAAAATTGTTGGCTAGAAAAACATTAATATTTTGTTTGAATGGTTTAATAGTTAAAAATCTATGTTTATTTAAAAAAAAAGCCATAAATTCAAATCAAAGGTATAAGAGTGTGTATGTATTTACAAAATTTAACTATTAATTATGTGTGTTAATTTATACAAAATCCTTTTTTCCAAAAAGGAAAAACATATTTTTGATATTGGTAGAAGATAAATCAAAATGTACAATCTCTTGGCTACATGCCATCTCACTTGAATTCTTAATAGATAACTCAATTTACTTCTTAATAGACATTATATATTAGTATCTAATATATGGTTTAACCATACATAAACAAAAAATACTATCTTGTCACTCGAAAAGAAATATTAAAGAGATTAAAGGAAATGACAATAAAACACCATTGCATAATTTGAATAGGTTCAAATGCCAACATCCAAAACTAAAGCTTCCTTTTAGAGAAGATATGGTGCAATAACATGCTCCCTATAATCGTGAAGGATTTGAAGGTAATCAAACTATTGTTGTAGTTATTGTATCTTTATTTTCCATGATTCAAACTAAAGAATTCTAAGATCCACCGTTCCATTGAACCAATAAACTATTATTTTGGAATCAAATGTCAGTTTAAAAACCTTTATCTGCATCCAGAAAGCTAACCTCAAAGAACACCACAAAGAAATCAACTTAGCAAAACATTTCATACAATTTCAAACATTGAGCTTATATTTTAAAACCACATTTTGAGGGAATAAAAAGATAACACCAACCCCACATTTCTCCCTTTGACAAGCACCATCAAAGAAACCACATACATTTTCTTCTAATAGGAGAAACTACCTTATAATTATTTTCTTCTTCAATTTAAAGAGTTTGACTTGTTTTAGAAAAGAAAATCTATAAAATTTAAAGGTTTGGACTTGTTTTAGAAAATAAAATATAAAATAGTGTGCAATTACAGTTGAGCATAAAAAATCATCATTAAAACTAACCAAATCTCCCTTTAGACCTGTTATCACTCTAGTAATTTCTTAAGTTGTGGGTTTTGAGTTTTTAGTCTAAGAAAACTAGAGGTAACCACAAAACTACTTCAAATCATAGGATCTAGCCTTCCTAGAATTCAGAGAGGGCTCTCTCTTTAAGATTTATCTTTGTTTTTTTATTTATGGTTTTAGGCTAGTTATGATAGAACAATTGGTTTTGTTTTAAATATTTTGGTGGGAAAAAATCACTTAGAGGTAAACTAGAGAGAAATCTACTTGTCCATTGGGCTATGGAGTCTAAATCTAGATAGCAGTACTAGAAGTCAAGGCCAAAAAGGTACAAATGTATTCAGGGCAAGATAGATAACCCTCAAAGATTTGGGAAAAGTGTGTTTTGGTGAAATGATATGATCAGGATAAAAGGCTATGAATGATCCTTTGATCATGGAAGTGGAAGAAGGAGGCAGGGGTCAAACGGAAGTAGGAGAAATTAAGAATTCCTAACACCGGAAATCAGCAGAAAACATTTAAATGGTAACTAGTTAAAAACATGGAGTAAAGGACTAACCTGTAGTAATATTCCTAGTTACTCATTAAGATTGAACAAACATATATAATGGAATGCATGAAACTCAAGGGATAAAACAATTACAGGACGAAAGTACTTTACTCATCAGCTTATCATAGGGATCCTGAACTATGATGCCAGTTTAGCTTTGTCCAGTCTGCTACTTCGAAATCAACACATAATAGCCTCCAATGTTTCAGCGAAAAGTCTATAGTAAAGTCTAGCAATTTTATTCCACACTCAATACTTCAAATGTAGAAGTATTTATACAAAATTTAGTTACAAATATCCTAGAAGACATTTAGGAATATCTTTAGGAAATAGAAAATGTATTTACAAAATAAGAGGGACAACTGCTTAACAAATTAGCAAGCTGTCCTCTTTATCCAAAATACATATAACTAATTTATCTAATCAAGGAGATTTGAGTGATTCGTTGTCCTGCATTGTTGGCTGCTAGAAAATATCTTTAGTTGAGTTTCCTTGGCTGATACTCTTTCATCTGATACTCTTTAATGCTACCCTTTAACTTTGATACACTTTGAATGATATTTCCACTGTTTTACTGCTGTAAAAAATATTTCTTTCTGCAGTAAAAAATTAGCAGACTATTCTTTTCTTTTACTATTTCTTCTTGACTGTTTCTAAGGTTATTTATTCACTGTTTTACCTCTAATTTTCACATTAAATATGTAAATGCCTGCCACTATTCTTCACTGGGAATTTTTACATTCTTCAGTTTTCTAAAATTCTCACCTGCCTCCGTGTATTTAG
This sequence comes from Pinus albicaulis, assembly GCA_034641835.2. Lineage (NCBI taxonomy): Eukaryota > Viridiplantae > Streptophyta > Pinopsida > Pinales > Pinaceae > Pinus > Pinus albicaulis. The sequence continues at coordinate 626,481,565 of CM076579.1, forward strand.
CAAAGTTGGGTTTAAACACAAAAAGATGTTTGATCTCATGTTGAAGAAAGAATAAATCTTCAAAGTGTTGGAGGAGGACTTTACCTGTAGGATTTCCTTGTGGCAATGGTTTATTGACTTGCTCCTTGGAAAATTCCCTGATCTTCTTATCATAATCTTGTTGGGACATTAGTTTTTCATTGAAGACATGAATTTTTGGCAAACCCTTCTTTCATAAGTTTGTATATTTCACCATAAACTTTGTTATGGCAATGTTCATTGTTTCACACTTCTCTTCTAGGTAGTTCTTCAATTTTTTCCTTTTTACTACCTTTTTAATCTGTAAAATGGTCTCTATTCTATCCATTATCTGTAACTCTTCCAATGCTGCTCTGTTCTTGCTGTTCAGGAAAGTAATGAGTTTTAAAGCCTGAGCTGGCTTATCAATTAACTCATCCTTAGTCTTTTGAATTTATGCCTGTGCTGCTAACAATAAGTCTCTTTGCTCATAAATAATCTGAATTGAAGGCCATTGAGTGTGAATGGCCTCAATTATATTTTTCCATAGATGATTCTTGACAAATGAATTTTTTTCAGTGAATGTTAGCTCTTTCTGCAATCCCTTAATTTGCTCTCCAAGTCTAATTTCCTTCCGCTCATGGGTTTTAGCATTTATTTGAGCTAACATACTTGTAGATTCAATATTTTCAATAATTTTCTTTAGGCTATTGATTTCATTATTTTTCAAAGAAAATTCCTCCATAGCCTTCATAATATGACCTGCTCCATTTGCTTGTTGGACCTGTGTTGTAGAAGAATCTGTGTTTGAAGTAGTTGTTGAACTCACTAGCACTGCAGTTGCCAGTGGTTCCTTTGGTGCTAGATTTTATCCTAAGGTGGATGCCATTGTTGTGGTAATCACTGGTATTATTGAAGGAATAATAGGAGTCTCAGTCTCTTTCACAGTTTATTTCTCTTGAACAAGTTGGTCCATTTGAGATTCCAGTTCTTTGATTTGAGTAGTTAGTTTGAGGATGAGATTCATCATCTATTCTTTTTCACTTTGCTCTTGAAGTATTTCTTTAGTATGTGGGTGGTCACTTTGAGGAAGCTTAAGATGTTTCCTCAAAGCTGCAAGATAATCATTCTTTTTCTTAATCAACAATTCATCTACTTGCACATTTGCAGGATCATATCCCACCTATAAAATCAAATCCTCTAAGGCTTTAATCCTTAGGTATTTTGCATATAAAGAGCCTTTGTCCAGCTTCATTTGATCCTGCATGTTAATAATAGTATTATGCAACTTTGTAGCACTCATAGCCTTTGTCACCACAGTTGAATATAACATTTAAAAGCTATGTCTGTGGAATTCAATTTGGTCTAGCTCATGCACATTTTCAGTATCTACTTCAAACTCAACATTTTTATAGTCTACCACTGTCTTAGGTGCTGAAGTATTTGGTTGCAGAAAAGACATAATCATTTTGTTTGTGGAATAGTCAAAGGCTGTCAGTAGCCTATTCTGATTCCCTAGTTTTTGCTTGAGGAACTGAGAATATATCTCTGATTTAATTTCCTCATTTTTCTGCTTTATCTGCTTATACTTTTCCTTAATATCTAAGTCTTTTTCCTCAGTTTTCTGTGAGGAAGAAGCATCCATATTTTGTTTCTCAATCATTTGGGTATCATATTTATGTGTTGTTTTATCTTTTCCAATCTCTAAAAGAGTTTCATTGATTATCACTGTAGCTTCATCATTATTTACCTCAGGCTAATTTGTATCCTCAACATCAATTACCTTTTATTTCCCTATGGAACTTAATTGGAGCCTTTTATTGTAAATCAACTTGAATTTTGTTTCTGTAGTTGTTTTAGCTGTATATGTTCCTTCTTCTCTGCTTCTTTTAGCTGCAGTCTCTAGTGGCTTTACAACTTCCAAGGCTTGTGTTGTAACCATTTGTCCTGATGACTCCGCATTAATAATTGTATCTATCAATGTGTTTTCTATCCATTCTTCTTGATTGGAAAATTTCTCAATTTCTGGTTTGGGCTCATGAATGAAGGGTGTAAGTTTACATTTTACCCTTAAATTACTAAGGATCCCTTGTGGATCATATTTCCATGGAAAACTCTGTTGAAATTTGAATTCTACTAGCCTTTTGGAAATTTATTTTTCTTCTTCTCTATTATTGATGATGAAAGGACCAATCTGATTCTTCAAATTGAATTGAGTCTTTTTCCTTGCAGCTAAGAAGTTGATAGAGTCAGAATTTAAAATCTGTCTTAAATATTCCAATGAAAAAACTGTCATGTTCATGTATTTTGGAAACTTATAAGGTAATAAGTTGGATCTGAAAATTCTTATTTGTGTATGTTTTCATAAAGAAACCAATCTCCCATTTTTCTCTGTTCTGATAGTTGTAATATCCTCTTCATTACTTCATTGACCCTCGGATTCTTTGCTTTGTACAAAATATTCATTGCTGTATGGAGGAAAAGGTATGAGAAGTATGTATAAGTGAATTCACTATTTTATTTTCTTAGAAAGGAAGTCCACAAGACAATAGATAAAGCCTTACCCTCCAAGTCCATATTTTGTAAAGCAATTGGAAAATTTTCAGCTTGGAAGAATAAAAAGAAATGAAACAAGTAGGAAGAGTATCTGAAAACCCCTTCTGTGGGTAGTTTGGTAAGTTGGTGATGAATGTTGTCTACTATAAAGCTGGCATAATAAAAAATGAGTGCTGGAGGTTGGCCTGGAGATAAAGTGGATAGAAAGCCAAGAATTGATTCATCAGTGAATCCATCTATGAAATATCCAAGCATAAAAGATAACATGGAAATAATATGCCTTGACCCTTTAGGAAATTTGGCAGTTGAATAAGGAGGGTTCAACTTAGGGATGTCAACATGGGAAGGCAAAAAGTCTTGAAATATCATAAACCTCTTTGGGAAATCCAGGCTTAAGTACAACTGGGTTAAATATTAAATAGAAAGGGGGAATAAATGAGGATTAGACTGTAATTGCAACATTTGATTAATGGAATCTGCGGTAATAGTAAAAAGGATTTCCCTGTCTGCATTAATAATGGCCCTTTGGTCTAGTTCATAATGCTTTTGACACAGTCTAACAAGGTCTTCTCCAGGATGAGTCAAAGGAACTACATATTGGGGCAAATGAGTCTCCCAAATAGGAATTTAGTCTTTTTCCAAATACTTATCATAGCACCAATTATGGATTTCCAAAAGGTTAAATTCTACCACATGGTCAACAATTTTTTAGTCCATATCAGTTAATGGAATGCCTTCTTCAGCAGCTACAGGTTGCTGGAGAGGATTTACTGACACATTTGATTTAGCAATGAGTGCTGGTGTAGCTTTAATATCTTTAGGTGTTACAGATTTAGGAGGTTTGGATCCTCTAGGCTTGGTTGGTTTAGAACCTCCAGGTTTAACTGTGATTTTCTTTTTAGTCATTTTGTACTAACTTCTAGAAGCTTAATCTGTTTGCAGGGGAAAATTTTCTTTATTGGAGGATATGAACTGGAATGAGACAGAAAACAAGGGTTTTCTGAATAGGTTGACTACAAATAGGGTTTTTTAGGATATCTGAAAGCTTTAAACCCTTTTCTCTATGTGAAATTGATTTTTTAGAGGTCACAATTGGAGGAAATTGGCTAAACAAGTGCTTCTTTCAGACTCGGCAATTTCTGGAAAAAAATGGCGAGGGTTTGGCCTCTTTTTTGGGGTTTTTAGGAAATTTCTTTGTTAAAACCTTTAATTGAAAACCTGGTTCAATGATTGGGGGTCTAAATTTTGAGATTGCAGGTTTTAAATTGGCGAAAAATACCTTTGAAATGCAGGTATTTGGTTGTTTGGAGGGTTCTTAAGAAGTCATGGTTGAATTTTGAAGTCTAGTTCGGATTGCTGGTGTAGTCGACAGGCTTAAATGATCTTCACTCGGGAATCTGTGGTCAATTTCAACTTTTTCCAAGTATAAGTTGATAATTTTGATCAAAAGGGGTTTTCTCAGTGAAATAGAGCTCTTTTACAGTTTCAATGTGCAAATACACATTAAAATGGTATATCAAAGGTTTAAAACTTTGATATCTAACCATCGTAAATGCATTAATTGCAGGTCCCATCAAATGGTAGGCGACAATTTTGATTTTGAAATGCGAAACAGGCAGTAGTTTTTGCATTGGATAATGGTGGTAAGCTGTTTTGCTCCAAATGAATGTGACCGAATGGTGTTTTTCCACGTCGTAGGAGGCAAAAATGTCAAAACAGTCCAGTTCGCGTCCGTTTGGGCTTCGGGCGGACGATCATGTTGTGAGCGTGAAAAGGATCTTGCGCCGTCAGATCTAAAAGTTTGAAGCGAAGGGCCAGGATTAGTTTAGAAGTTACGGTCGAAAGTTATGTGGGACCATGGTTTAAATGATATGTGCCGAGGGATAAAAATGGTTTTAAATATGTGCAATCAGGTTTCACATATGTGGTGAAAAGGGTTAATTGACAATATGTTTATATATATAAAATAATTTTATATATAAGGGTACCTGAGGTGGGGTTAAGATGGCAAGTGTATTACAAATGCGGGGGGCAGGGTGTAATGTTTATTTAAAATAAACCTTGGCTCATTTTTATTTAAACATTGGATTAAAAATATGTGAGGAGGAATGATTTTACAAGGCAGAGTTTAGCATGGTTGTACTCCAAGCATTTTAACCTTTATAAAATGACAAAATATCACTCAGAAACTTAGGCTAAAATGTTGATGCGTGGGTTAAAAATTATTGGTGCGATTATTGTATTATATAGCTTTAAACCTTGTGAATGGTTTAACATTATAGGGGGTGGGATATTTAATTAATGTTAGTTTTAGAACAAAGGGTGTTTATTTGGGTTTTGAATTTAACATGTGCATATTAACTTTGGTGTAAAAACTATATAATAGTGGGTTTTGGGGGGTGTTTTAGATAAATGGAATTATATAGATAGGATAAGGTATTTTTAGGGAATTAATAGCATAAGTTAGAAGTTAATATGACAAGGGGAAAATTAATACACAAAAATACACTAAATGACCAAGTAAATGGAATTAATAAAAACATAGCTTAATATTTCATCATTTCACCAATTTACTTAGGATAAAGTGTTTTTTGAGGGTTTTTGTATTTTTATGAATGGAGGAAGTTAAGCTAAATGGGATTTTAAGTTTCATTAAGTAAGAATGATTCTTTAATGAACATGAATTACATGTATGAATGAGGGATAAATAATGGTAACAGGGATTTTATCATAAGAATTCAACATTTTACACTTATCCAGTCATTGAGCCTTGGGTCTGGTCCCAATAGAAGTTAGAGAAATGCTCTGAACCTCTTTGACTGGAAGTGTAGAATACTAAATACCTACAACGGGAGGGAAAATAGTGATTTTTCCTGGTGATGAATATTTACATGCTTTTTCCCACTTCTTTCTACCTACCCAACATTACTCTGACATTTTTCTTGCTTTTAACTGGTGCATTTAAGCTTTCTACCTTGAAACGTTTTATTCTTTTGAAAGAATAAAACTATCTAATTCTACCTTATTTCATCCAAAGGCTCAGATTAAACTAATGAGATCCTCATTATTCTTTACCTATCTACTGATTTATGAGGATTTAACTATTTGACAAAACTTTATTCACTATCTAAAACATGGAAATTGAAAACATGAAAAGTCAAGTTTAAACAGTTTAACTCATCATGGATTATGGCATTTATTAACACTCTGCCATAATCATTTTCAAAAAGTAAAATGTAGTGGCATTTGGACTTGCACACTTTCATGTTTTATTTCCATCTTTTTTCTTTTGGGGTCTATATTTTTAAAGTCTGTTGATATTCCTTTTAGGACTTTTTACTTTTTTTTTTTTTTTTTTTTTAAATATGGGAAAACAACTTGCAGAAAGAAAGGTATGTACATATTTTACAAGACTATCAAAAGTCAAGTCAAAATTATGAATCCTATATTTATAGGACCCTAACAGCGGCTTCACATGGAGATGGCATTTCCTGGTGAAATGTAAATAACTCTAAGACTAGTAGCCTTCAATTTTGACTATGATGATCAAGTAATTGTATTTTATTTTCTACAAAAAATCATATTTATGACATTTTACTCTTAAGCTTAGGGCCTTCTCTCCGGGCTTCAACTTTGGAAAGAAAATATCTAATCCAATCTAAACTTCAATGGATATTTACAATGATGTAAAAAGTAACTGGGACTAATTATTGGTTAACTCAGAAGAATAGAAGTGTTTGAGCATTATACCATTAACTAGTCCTTCCTGAATATCTATTCCATCAAAATATTTGATGAATAAAGAATTGTTACCTCTATATCCATAAATTACATAAGGCCCTTTCCATAGAAAGTCAAACTTCCCATGCTTACCTTTGTCCTCTCTCCTGGAATCCCAGTTTAACACTTGATCCCCAATGTAAAAGTCATATTCTTTACTTATTTTATCAAAAAATTTCTTGATTTTATCATGAATGACTTGGGATTTCTCATAGACTTCTTCCCTTGTTTATTGTAGATGGATAGTTTGATTTATCCTTATTTGTATATCATTGGTTTCTACTTGAGATTCTTGAATGATGTTCATTACTGGAACACCTAAAGATGATGGAAAATTGCATCCATCCCATAAACAATTTGATAAGGGGAAGTGCCAATTAACTAAATCTATCTGCCCATAAGGCATGGACTAGCTTTTTATTCCATGTCTTCTTGTTACCTTCAAGTAATTTTTTAATGATATTTACAAGTCTTATGTTTGAAGATTCAACTAGTGCATTACCCTGAGGGTAATAAGAATTAGAGTGGCTTAGGGTAATATGATACTTGTGACAAAAGGAAATCATTTTCTTAGATTTAAATGCTACTACATTATCAATAATTATTTTCAGAGGGCATCCAAATCTAGACAAAAGGTTGTTTTCTATGAAAGAGATAATGATTGTGTCAGTGGCTTCTTTGGTAGGAATGACTTCAATCCACTTAGTAAAGTAATATGTAGCAGTCAAAATCCACTTATGTTGGCCAGAGGATGGGGAGTGAATTTCTCCAATGAAGTCTAAACCCCATTGTTGAAATGACATGTCAGTTGAAATTGGTTTTAAGGGTAAAGGTAACAATTTCTTTTTTCCTTCAAAAATTTGACATTTGTGACATGAAGTGACAAATTTCTTAACATCAGCAAATAAGGTAGGCTAGTAAAAACCAACTCTAAGGATCTTATCTGCAGTACTTTTCCAGTATAAATGCCCTCCACAGTCACCTGCATGAAATTCTTCAAGAATTTTGTCAACTTCTTCTTTCAGTAAATAATTTAGTAGTATCCCACTATTTTCTTTCCAAAAAATCACATTATCTAAAATACAAAATCTTATTACTTTAATTTTAATAAATTTAGCTTTTGTCCTTGATAACACAGGAGGATCTTGTAAGTTTGTAAGTACAAATATAATATCTGAGTACCAAGGTGAATCTAGAAAGGCTTCACTGATCATTGGAGTCGCCATCTCTTCCTAGTCATCAATCTGAGAAATAAAATTTATGTTTAATGCATTACAGTTGGATTCAACCATTAATTTGGCTAATCCTTGTCCTTTAATGATATTTTTTGGTTTAATTTCTATGTCGTATTCTAGGATAATGGCAATCCACTTACCTCTTCTTCCATCAAGGCCATTCTAAGTAAGAATGTCTTTAAATACTGAATTAGGGACATAGGCAAGTATGTGGGAATAGAGAATGTAAACTCTGAAATATTTTATAGCTTTAACCAAGGCTAAGGCTTGTTTCTCCATTATGTTATATTTCAGAGGTGCATATCTAAGAATCTTACTGAAAAAGCTATTGGCTATTCAAAAGCTTGATCATTCTTCTGCAGTAAAATTGCAGCAATGGTATGTTCTGATGAAAAAGAAAAAATTATAAAGTATTTCTTGAAATATGGACTGATTAAGACTGGTGTTTTAGTTAAAGCTTGTTTTATGAAATCAAATGACTGTTTGGCTTCAACTGTCCATTTTAAAGTTGAGTATTTTTTCAGCATATTTTTCAATTCTCTAATGATTTCAGCTAAGTTTGAAATAAATCTTCTCAAAAAGTTAATTTTACCTAAGAAAGCTTGCAATTCTTTGATATTTCTAGGTGGATGAATGGTCAAAATTTCTTCTATCTACATATAAGGAAATCAAAATAATTCACCCTTTTTTTCACACACACACACACATATATATTGGGGTCATTTTTTCTTCTTTTATAACTGTGTTGTAAGAAAAAAGAATCAATTTGATTGTACAATGACCTGGGAGCATGGTTTAGTCCATAAAAAGATTTCTTTAATCTACAAACTAAATTTTATTTTCCCCGTTTAACAAATACTCAGGTTTCTCTAAATAAACTTCCTCTTTCCGCTCCCCATTTAAGAAAGCAAATTTAACATCTAGCTGGTGCATCATCCAGTAATGTTTAGTAGCTAAGGAAATTAACATTATGATTGTATTAAGTTTAGCTATAGGTGCGAAGGTTTCCTCATAGTCTATACCTTCTTTCTGTGAATATCCCTTTGCAACCAAACTAGTTTTATATTTATGTATGCTCACATCTACTTTAAATTTGGGCTTGTATAGCCATTTGAAACCTATGGTTTTTTTTCCCTCACGTAATTCAACGAACTCCCAATTTTTGTTTTTAATAATTGATTCATGTTCATCTTCCATGCATTCCCTCCATTCATTATATTGGTTGGTTTCTTTATAACTAGAGGGTTCAACAACATTTAACATGCTAGTTATAAAAGCCTTCTTGCTATATCTTTTTGGAAGTTGTGTTTGCATACCTGATCTCCTGAATGTTGGAGTGGCATCAAACTTGTTCTTATTATCCCTTGATTGACTTGGTTCGATGATTTTATATGTAACATCTGCTTCTTCCTTTTTCTGTTGTTGTTTCTCATGGCTCTCTCTCACTTCACCATTCCCTTCTTCCACCAAAAAAGGAATGTCCCATTCATCATCGTTGTTTTCACTGTTTCCATCATGAACCTCCCCATGAAAAGCTACATCTCTACCCACAAAAAAATTATGAGTAGAGGGGTCAAACAATTTGTAAGCTTTAAATCCAGTACAATACCCAACAAAAGTGAATTTTATGGCCTTTGAATCTAGTTTATTTATATCCTCCTTTGGCACATGAGCAAAGCCTTTGGATCCAAAAATTCTTAAATGCTTTACTTCATGTTTAAATCCTAATAAGGATTCAAATGGAGTTTTGAATTCAAGACTCTTTGTAGGACTCATGTTTTTCAAATACACTGCAGTATTTATCACTTTAGCCCAAAATCCATTAGAAATATTATTACCTTTCAGCATACTGCGACCACACTCCATAAGGTTTCTGGTTTTCATCTTTGCAACCACCTTATCCTGAGGAGTGTGGGGTACTGTAAACTGCTAAATTATTCCATGGTCTTTGCAATATTTTATGAAATCGGCCTTCCTGTACTCTCCCCCTTGATCCAAGATGAGAATCTTGATGAATTTACCTACTTATTCTCAATCATGCTTCTGAACTGCTTGAAATATTCAAAATTATGACTCTTTTTGCTGAGAAAATATACCCACATGAATCTTGTATAGTCATAAAAAAATAATAAAAAATAATAAGCACCTCTCAATGATCTTGACTGCATTGACCCACATAAATCAGTGTGGACTAACTCTAGTATATCTCTTTGTTTTATATTTACATTAACAGTAAATTCATCTTTGTGCATCTTCCCAAGAGCATATGCTTCACAATTCACATGAATATGCTTTAAATTAGGAAGAACACTGACCATACCTCTTTTCTTAAGTAGAAATAAATCATTGAAATTAATATGGTCAAATCTCTGAGTTCATAAATCTTCAGTTTTCATACCTGATGATGTCAAATCTTGATGTGACGCACTTCTCACATTCAGCTTGTAAATACCACCCACATGAATCCTTGTTGCAATTGTATTAATAGAATCCATCAAATCCTTAACAACACAATATGATTTAAAGAATTCTACCTTAAGTTTATGATTTGTTATCATTGAAACATAAATAAGATTCTTATTAATTCCATGTACATACATCACATTTTGAATGTGCCTAATATTTCCATAAGCCAGAATTACAGGAACATTACCATGTCCTTTGATAGGGTACACTCTTTCGTCACCAAGTTAGATTTTTTCTCCAGTGTTGGTTTCTTTGAAGTCTTCAATGCATTGTCTATTACCTATCATGTGGGTGGACACTCCCGAATCCACATAATATGTATCTACTTCATCCTTCTCATCTGAATCAACCATAAAGAGTCTGAGGTCCTGGTTATGGTTAGAATCAACAACGTGTGTTGTATCTCTCTTATATCTCTACTGACCTTCATCAAATTTCTTATTTTGATAGTGTTTAGCCATATGGCCAATTTTACCACAATAGAAACATTTTAATACTGAATAATTCATATTTGATGGCATACCTTGAGATGGATTCGACGTCTTCTGTGTTGTACCTCCACCTCTATGTCCTCCATTTTCCTTCCCTCTGAAGGGCTTCTTCTTTGCCATTAAAGAAATTTTTGAATTCTGGGGTTTCAGTCTCATCCACCTTTCCTCCTCTTGCATTATAATCCCTGTCAATTCTTCAAATTTTGGGGCTTTCTCTCTCACATCAATCCTGTGATAAAAATTTGATATTCGACTGTCATACAATTAATAGTAATTTTTACCAGATCAGTATTAATTACAACCTCTCCTATGTCGCCAATCTTGTATTTAAGGTCCTTGATGCGTGAGATGAACAAAGCCACTATTTAATTCTCCTCCATTTTGATGGAGATAATCTTGCTTTTAAGGAACAATAGGTGATTTGTATTCCTGATTTTGTACAGATCCTTGAGAGTTGTCCAAATCTCATTTGCTGACATGCAATCTCTTATGTGAGGGATGGCACAGTATTTGGCTGCCATTTTCAACATCGTTTTTTCCTTCTTCTCCTTCTTCTCCCACTCTTGTACTGTCGTAGTTGTTGCGCCTCCTGCAACTGTATTTTTCACTTCATCGCCATTCACGACACCCCATGCACTATGCCCTTATAGCATAGTCTGTAACTTGAATTTCCAATTAAAATAATTGGAACCTTCGAGCTTATTTCTCTCGTTCAAGTATACTTCCATCACATTATTCATCTTGACACTTTAAAAAAAATGACTTCTAGCAATTTTCAGAAAACCAGATCTACAAATGGATTTACCCTAGATCCAAAAAAAAAACAATGTCGAGAAACAGATCTACCTGGTCTTCGAACACTCTGGCATGCTACTCTGTGCACTGCATGAACAGCTCACAAGATCCTCTGCCACAACCTCTTCTACTGCGAGCTCATGGGCTCCTCTGTCACAGATCATGCTTGAAGTGACCCTCAATCTTTACTAGTGATCTACCACAACTCACCAGCTCTTGTGGCACAATCTCACTAGATCTTCAAGCACAAACTCTCTGGGTCAGCAAGAACAAGTCCTTTCGCTTCAATCAACAATCCACAACATGAGCTCGCTAGCTCCATGACGCTCCACAATACGAGCTCTCTATCTCCTTCAACACGAGTTCTCTGGCTCCACATCGCTCCACAACATGAGCTCTTTGGCTCCCCTAACACGAGCTCTGTGGCTCCTCTTTCACATTCATAGCAACGCTCCAAACCTACTCAAATGTTGCATTGGGTAGGATCCCTGTAAAGAAAACACGGATCAACATTTGTTTTCCAATCGGCTTCGCACTAATTTCAAAGATCAATGTTGTTCTCTAGCATGGGTCCGTGTTGATCGATGCATTTGTGCCTCCCATGAACACACTGATTGATGTTTTCTCAAGAAACAAAAATAACCTCACTGAGGCCACCACGGGCTTCTCTTATGTTTCCTGAACACACACGGGGATCAAAGAACTCTGGCTTTGACTTGACCCTACAACTCTGATACCATGATAAAAATGGAAGGATCAAATTATGAAAGAAATATTGGTTAGCTCTACTCTGAGAGACTACACCAGGAGGGACTGCGTCCACAAGTCGCCCTTCATTCTCATTACAATAGAAACAATATATAGCTTACATGCAAATAGGGAAGTTAGGCCAATACCTAAGAAATATGAACAAACTCCTAATCTGAGATTTTGATGAACTGACTTCTCTTTAATGAAGTTTCTCCATTATCTTCAACATTAACACAATGAAACATGATTGCCAATGAGTAAGAAACTTAAGAATTCCCTGAAATAGAGCACAAAGAATGGATGACTTTCTAGGAACCATATAAATTAATAGAAATTTGTGACTAATGCTTGTAGTGTGGAGTAGATAGATAGTAATTCTCATGCCATATTATGCGGCATGAAAAAAAAAACGAGATTGTAACGATGAATTTGGCATTAGGGTGATTACTAAAAACAATAGGATGAGTTGCAGAGCAGCAAGTCCCTGCCATAATTTTAGGATTCAAATAAAGGTCTAGAGAGTGAGGTTTGGCACTAAAGATTATTGTAGGACATTAAATTTGTAGTACGTTATTTTTGTTTTTATGATTAAAATCCTTTTCTCTGGAAATCATATTACTTACTCTGATTAGATGTAAGTATTTCAAAATATTAAAAAAAATTTACAAAAATTGTAAGTATTTCAAAATATAAACTTTTTTTACCAAGATTATATTTATTTGTATATATAATATTTGATTATATTTACTTGTATATATAATATTTATATAGTTTAAAGTTTAGTTGGATGATTATATGTACTTATTTCAAAATATAAAAGGAAATTTAATAAAACTATATATTACAAATGATGTGTGTATATACAACATCTACTAATATTTAATAAATAGTGAACTTTTCCAATATCTAGTTCAGAGTTTAGTTCAACATTGAACTTGTGATATGTCATTTTTGTGTTTGTGATTAAAGATTTTCTAGCTAATAAATATTTCAAAATATAAAATGAAATCCACTAAAATTATGTCCCGAATATATTTTAACATTTTTATTTTTAACTTTTAATAATCTAATATTTAAAAGAAATAACAAAAATAATATTTGAACTCTATTAAATAACATAAAATAAAACTAAAACATGTAACACAATACATACGCTAGAGAAGTCCTTCTGTCATTAATTTTTTAAAATTTTCATTTATTTTGAAGTGTTTTAATAAAATAATATCTATTAATATTAGGGCTCGTCTTTCTTTTGATTATTTATATATATAATTTAATATAAGTAATTTTGTTTTAAATTTCGTAAGGTAAGAGAATATAGAATGGGATTTCATGGAGAAGGAAGCTACAAAGAGAATGAGACTCCCTTTCCATTAACAACCCAAATCATAAGTTTAATATCTTGTAGAATATTTATTAAAATTTATATAACTAAACTAATATATGTTATTTCAATAACAACACAACCCAAATAAAATTTAGCTTATTATTTATCATAAAAAAATTAAAACAATTATGACACACCGACTTTTGTTCACAAAGCATTAATGTCATTTATCCAATGCCTTTTCCTCAGTGTATGGAAGATTCACCAAACAACACGTTTGATACCATGAGAAAAATAAAGAAAAAAACAAGACAATGATATGAAAAATTAGGCCAAATACAGCCATGGCACAAAGCATTTCTAAAATTATAACTGGGCATGCGTTTGAAAATTGCCCAGCTAATGGACTTTCACAGCTGTAACCAATTCAACTTCCATATGGCATTCAGTGGAACATTTAAGCGACACTTATTTTTGAGGTTTATATCTAAGGCTTCCCACTTACGGCTTCCCAAGTTAGTCAATGAATCTCATGTTCGTTCAGAGAGCAATTCTGCAACTTCTAAACAATCTTCAAACGCGAAATGACAAACTGTAAAGACTACAGGCCGATTATATTTCCCCAAAGTATGCGAATCACATGAATTTTCTTCTGAAAAATGTAAGGAGAAGAACGTGAATTGTGTGTTTGAGGAGATTCAAAATAGGGACCTCAGTGCTGAGCAAGTCTTCAAGTGTGGAAATATATTGGAAATCGTCAAGAATTGTGTTGCATACGAGTGCAGGAGAGTTCCCACCCAGCCGCACAGCCGCAGAGTGATTATTTAAATGGAGAAGGAGTAGAGCAGGATGACTTCGGCCATAGAAAGGCTCATTGCTTTTCTTCTTATTACACTCTTTTTGTGTCAGGCAATTATGGTACACACTTTTCTTTTTCACTTTTGTGCAGCCCTAAATTTAAGCATAAATTTGTTAGATTGTTCAAATATATACATTTATTTATAAATTATTACGATTCACATCGGTATCTAGCATTATAGGGTAAATTTATGTGCGTAATTTACAATTTATCTATAAATTTAGACAATTTACAATGAGAATGATGAAAATTTCAATTTTCCTAAATTCTAGTCCAAGAAATTCATCATGGAATTTAAAATTGTTTTGAATGTCTTTAAGAATATCTACAATGGTAACCTTGTGCATTTCGTATTTGATTCAAAATTTCGAATTACCTCAAGTCCACTCCAAGAAATGCATGAAGGAATTTTTTATTTATTTATGCCTCTAAAAACCTAGAGTGGCAACCTCTGTGAATTTAGTACTTGATTTTAAATCAAATTGAATAATTTTTTTCATGTAAATTTATGTGCGTAATTTACAAATTATCTATAAATTTAGATGATTTATAGTGAGAATGATGAAAATTTCAATTTTAGTAAATTCCAATCCAAGAAATTCAACATGGAATTTAAAATTGTTTTGAATGTCTTAAGAATATCTATAGTTGCAACCTATGTGAATTTCATATTTAATTCAAAATTTCAAATTACCTCAATTCCAATCCAAGAAATGCATCACGGAATTTAATTTTTTTATTTATGCCTCAGGAAGATCTAGAGTGGCAATCTCTATGAATTTAGTATTTGATTTTAAATCAAATTGTTATTTGAATAATTTTTAATTTTTTTCACTCAGAAAAATATCATCCATATTTTATAAATAAAAGATACATATAATAATCAAAGGTACATACAATAATCATAGTTGGGACCTTTTTATACCATGTCATTGTATTTTTGTATGAATGTTAAGCTCCCTCTCCCAACGTGCGATTTTTGGAAACCGATCTGCAGTTGTTTCCTTAAATTATGGAAATCAACTGCAGTTATTTCCTTAATTTAGGAAATCAACTAAAGTTAATTAATTTATTTTTGGGAGCTTCCGAAGTGATTTGTTACTCTCATTGCATTTATCTAGTCTGTTACTCCCATTACAGTTATCGACCATGATTTGTGGAACACTTAATGAATATCCAACAGAAGCTTGATGGAAGCTTGGCTATAAATTCTTCCGCTTGGTCCCCAAGCTCATTAACTTAATCCCCTTTAGCCTTACACCATCAAGTCAGAGTGAGGAGAGCTTGGAAGTGCCTTCAGATTTTCTTTAGTGTTGGTGTTGAGGACGCAGTGCTGTGTAGTGGCTACGTTAAGGAGGCTTCGTTGCAGAAAAGTGAATGTGGAGAAGAACTCTCGAGGCTCTGGCTGCTCCGTTATAGTTTTATTAGATGTTTCGTTTCCTTGAAGAATCTGCAATAAACCATTCGTTGGAGCACTTGGAGCGTTGATCTTTGTGCAGATTTCATCTCTGCAAAATTACTTTTTCTACATAGTATAATTCATCAATGGCTGGAGGTATTATTTAATGGGAAATTTTAAGTTTTAAGTTTTAAGTTTTGATTCCTTTTAAGTATTTATTCCGCATTTTGAATCATTATTTTTTGCTAACATTTGGTATCGGAGCAAGGTTTTATCTCTGCCTTGGTGATTATAGACATATTTTGAGAATTTTATGAATTAAATTATTTGGAAATATGTCTAATTTTTTTCTCAATTTTATGATTATAATATTTTTTTAGTGCAATTTAATTTGCATGAATTAATTATTTCTGCTCTAGTTAAAATATGCTATTTTGGATGAGTAAATGAGACCCATCGTTAAAATATTTGCATGAATATTGTAATTTTATTTATGCAAATGATCATTATGATGCATGAATATTGTAATTTTATTTATGCAAATTATCATTATTCTCATGTCAAGTTAATTTTTTTTTTTTTTTTATGTAAATAATGTCTAGTGATCCATATAATTTTAATTGATTAAGAGAATAGCCACAACATTTCTAATTAAATAAAATTATATATATTATGATTGTTTAGGATCACATAAATAATATTTAGACATTAATTGTAATTAATTATACTAAATATAATAAATTTTATCCCACAGGAATTTTTGTTATATTTATGTAATTAATTAGGATAAAATATTCATAACTTACCCATAGGAATTATGAATTAATAGTTTTATCATAAAGTTCAAAACTGAGATAGAATTTGTAACAAATTATAATCATAATATATCCTTATAACAATGAACTAAGTGAATAATTTGATAAATTCCATCATAAATAATAAATGAATTTACTTGAAATAAAAATTTAGTCCATAGACAATTTTTATGTCATTAGATTCAATTTTAAGTGTGATTTACATTGATAAAGCATGAAATTTTATTTAGGCCTCAATTTTAACATAAACATGTGATCTTTAATTTTATGCAGTTGTACAACCTGCAAATTTATTTGAAATTTGTATTGATATCCCTAAACTTAAGGGAGATAACTATAAGGTCTGGAAGGACAGAGTTCTCCTTCATTTGGGGTGGATGGACATAGACTATGCTACTCGGAAAGATGAACCACTGGCACTCAATAATACTAGCACTGCAGTGAACATCACGCTTTATGAACGATGGGAACGATCTAATCGCCTAAGCATGATGTTCATTAAGACTAAAATTTCAGCTGGTATTTGTGGTTCCATTGAACAACATGAAAAGGTCCGAGACTTGTTGAAAGCCATTGATGATCAATTCGTCACTTCAGAAAATGCACTAACAAGCATCCTAATCATGAAGTTCCCATCACTAAGGCTCACCAGTGTGAAAGGTGTGCATGAGCACATCATGCAAATGAGGGGCACTGTGGTTCAATTGAAGAAACTTGAGGTTGAAATATCGGAGTCTTTCTTGGTGCACTACATCCTGAACACCCTTCTGCACCAATACGGAGCCTTAAAAATCTCATACAACACACATAAGGATAGATGGTCAATTAATGAACTCATGACCATGTGTGTTCAAGAGGAAGAGAGACTGGTGATGGAAATGGGAGAAAGTGCAATGCTGACAATGCGAGGAAAGGGAAAATCTCAAGCCAATCGGAAAGGGAAAGGTAAAGTACCTCACCAAGCCGATATCAAGAAGGATTCCAAGTGTTTCTTCTATAAAAAGAAGGGACACATGAAGAAGGAACGTGCCAAATTTCAGAAATGGCTTGCGGACAAAGGTAATCCAATCTCGTTTGTTTTTTATGAATCTAATATGGTTAATGTCAATATTAACACTTGGTGTATTGATTCTGGATCAAAAATTCACATTTTGAATTCCTTGCAGGGTTCACAAAACTTAAGGAAGCCAGTGGGAAGTAAGCAAAACATCTTATCAGGAAACAAGATGGGCTCGCATGTGGAAGCTATAGGAACATGCTATTTAACTTTAAGTAGTGGATTTGTTTTAGAATTAGAAAAGACCTCTTATGTTCCAAGTTTTTCTAGAAACTTGATTTCAGTTTCAAGGCTTGTACCTTTTGGATATTCCTTTAACTTTTCGGAAACATCCTTCAATTTATTTTATAAATCTGATTGTGTTGGGAATGGTATTTTGTCTAATGGTATTTATTGCATTAATTTACAAAACAATGTCACTTATGATTCAATGCATGTTCACACTGGCACTAAAAGATGTGTTATTAATGAAAATTCCTCTAAATTATGGCACCGGAGACTAGGTCATATCTCCAAAGAAATAATTAAAATATTGATAAAAGAAGGGGTACTTAATACTCTAGATTTTACTAATTTTGAGACTTGTGTGGACTGCATAAAGGGAAGGCAGACCAACAAGTCAAAGAAAGGTGCCAATAGAAGTTCAGACATATTATAGATCATACATACTGATATATGTAGTCCAGACATGGACTCACATGGTCAGAGATACTTCATCTCTTTTATAAATGATTACTCACGATATATGTATCTCTACATGCTTCATAAAAAGAGCGAAGCATTAGATGCCTTTAAGATCTTTAAGGTTGAAGTAGAGAATAAATGCGACAAGAAAATTAAGATCATGAGATCAGATAGAGGTGGAGAATATTATGGTAGGTACACAGAAGATGGACAAGCACCTAGGCCATTCACAAAATTTCTTCAAGAGCATGGGATTGTTGCCCAATACACCATGCCTGGTTCACCCGAACAGAATGGTGTAGCAGAAAGAAGAAACCGAACATTATTGGACATGGTGCGGAGTATGCTTAGCAGCTCCAATCTTCCTAAATCCTTGTGGACTAAAGCACTTCAGATGACAGTGTATATATTAAACTGAGTTCCAACCAAGGCTGTTCCTAAAACACCATTTGAATTATGGAAAGGTTGGAAACCGAGTTTGAGACATATGCGCGTTTGGGGATGCCTGTCTGAAGTGAGAATATATAATCCACAAGAGAAGAAGCTGTACCCAAGGACCATTAGTGGGTATTTCATTGGATATGCTAAAAGGTCTAAAGGTTACAGATTTTACTGTCCATCTCACAGCACTAGGATTGTGGAATCAAGAAATGCAAAGTTTCTTGAAAATGACTTGATGAGTGGGAGCGATCAAAACAGGAACATAGTTTCTGAGAAGGATCATTCATAATCTCAACCTTCCACCTCAAGTGATAGATTGGTTACTATTCATAGCAACCCTCAAGTACAAACTGGTGTTGAACAACTAATTGTTGAAGTTCCACAAGCTGCTGACGACATTCTAGTAGATCAGATAGTTCAAGAATTGTCAGGAATTTTTGAACAACAAGTTGAACCACATACTTCTCAGGAAGATGGTGGTACAAAATTAAGAAGATCTACTATACCAAAGAGATCAGCAATACCTAATGATTATATTGTGTATCTGTAAGAATCTGACTACAACATTAGAGCCAAAAATGATCCCGAGTCTTTTTCACAAGCCATGAGTTGCAAAGAATTAGAATTATGGTACGATGCCATGAAGGAAGAGATGAATTCTATGAAGAGTAACGAAGTCTGGGATCTTGTTGAGTTTCCTAATGGTGCAAAAGCCATTGGATGTAAATGGGTCTTTAAGACAAAGAAAGACTCATTGGGCAACATTGAGAGATACAAGGCAAGACTCGTTGCAAAGGGATTCACTCAGAAAGAAGGAATCGATTACATAGAGACTTTCTCTCCTGTATCTAAGAAAGATTACTTACATGTTATTATGGCATTAGTAGCCCATTTTGACTTGGAGTTTCACCAAATGGATGTGAAAACGACATTTCTCAATGGAGATCTAGAGGAGGAGGTTTACATGAAACAACTTGAAGGATTTTCCTCCAGTGATGGTGAGCAATTGGTTTGCAAGCTCAAGAAATCATTATACGAATTAAAACAAGCATCCCACCAATGGTGTTTGAAATTTCATAATGTAATTTCTTCTTTTGGTTTTGTAGAAAACATTATGGATGAATGTATATACCTGAAAGTCCGTGGGAGTAAAATCTTTTTTCTTGTTTTATATGTGGATGACTTTTTGCTAGCAACCAATGATAAGGGTTTTCTGCATGAGGTGAAATAATTCCTCTCTAAAAATTTTGATATGAAGGATATGGGTGAGGCATCTTATGTCATCGACATTAAGATCCATAAAGACAGATTTCGAGGCATCTTGGGTCTGTCTTAGGAAACCTATATTAATAAAATTTTAGAGAGATTTTGGATGAAGGATTGTTCACCAAGTGTCGCTCCCATTGTGAAAGGTGATAGGTTCAATTTGAACCAATGCCCGAAGAACGACTTTGAACGGGAACAAATGAAGAACATTCCATATGCTTCTGCTGTCGGAAGCCTAATGTATGTTCAAGTCTGCACAGGACCTGACATTGCATTTGTTGTGGGAATTTTGGGACGATATCATAGTGATTCAGGTTTATACCACTGGAGAGCTACAAAGAAAGTACTAAGGTACCTTCAAGGAACCAAAAACTACATGCTTATGTATAGACGGACGGACAATTTGGAAGTAATTGGCTACTCAGATTCTGACTTTTCCGGATGTGTTGATTCATGCAAATCAACATCAGGATACATCTTTATGATGGCCGATGGAGCTGTATCATGGAGGAGTGCCAAGCAAACCTTGATTGCCACTTCCACTATGGAAGCCAAGTTCATCTCCTGTTTTGAGGCTACTTTACAAGGTGTATGGCTTAAGAGTTTCATTTCTGGGCTTAGAATTATGGATTCTATTTCTAATCCATTGAGAATGTATTGCGACAATTCAACTGTTGTTTTTATGGCTAAGAACAACAAAAGTGGGAGTCGAAATAAAAACATCGACATTAAGTATTTAGCCATAAGGGAATGTGTTAAAGAAAAGAAAGTGGTCATTGAGCACGTTAGCACTGAGTTGAAGATCGTTGATCCTTTGAATAAGGGCATGCCACCGTATAAATTCAAGGATCATATAATGAATATGGGACTTGGTTCCATTATGTAGTTTCTCATTGTATGAACAATGTTATTTTAATGAAATTCTTAATTATTTTGATGTTTTTCTCATATTTATGTGCACCTTAATTTGAATTGAGAGAATTCATCTATGTAGGGGCAAGAATGAACATAGGGTTTATTCATTTAGAAATTGTTGCCACATAAATTTTAATAGAAATAAATACATAGTAATACATGGAAGATAATACTCGTTATTAGAGGACTTATCGCCATGATTCATGTATCTATTACTTAATAGATATTTTCAATGAGTTTTAAGATGAGACATCAAGATTGGAAGTATGGAACACATGGGAGAATGTTAAGCTCCCTCTCCTAACGTGCGATTTCTGGAAACTGATCTGTAGTTGTTTCCTTAAATTATGGAAACCAACTGCAGTTATTTCCTTAAATTAGGAAATCAACTGAAGTTAGTTAATTTCTTTTTGGGAGCTTCTAAAGTGATCCATTACTCCCATTGCAGTTATCTAGTCCGTTAATCCCATTACAATTATCTACCATGATTTGTGGAACACTTAACGAATAGCCAACAGAAGCTTGATGGAAGCTTGGCTATAAATTCTTCTGTTTCATCTCCAAGCTCACTAACTTAATCCCCTTCAGCCTTACACCATCAAGTCAGAGTGAGGAGATCTTGGAAGTGCCTTCAGATTTTCTTTAGTGTTGGTGTTGAGGACACAGTGCTGTGTAGTGGCTACGTTAAGGAGGCTTCGTTACAGAAAAGTGAACACAGAGAAGAGCTCTCAAGGCTCTGGCTGCTGCGTTATAGTTTTATTAAAGCTTGTTTCGTTTCCTTGAAGAATCTGCAATAAACCATTCGTTGGAGCACTTCTTGGAGCGTTGATCTTTGTGCATATTTCATCTCTGCAAAATTAATTTTTCTACATAGTATAATTCATCAATGGCTGGAGGTATTATTTAATGGGAAATTTTAAGTTTTAAGTTTTAATTTTCGATTCCTTTTAAGTATTTATTCCGCATTTTGAATCATTATTTTTTCTAACATCATCTACTTAGAAATCTGTTTAGAAATATGTATATTGTTGGTATAGTCTCTATGCATTGCTCTTTTGATTTTTGTATGTTTCATCTATTTAGAAATCTGTATTTTTTTTTTGTATGTTTCATCTATTTAGAAATATGTATATTGTTGGTATAGCCTCTATGCATTTCTCTTTTGAAAAGAGTCTACTATTCTCTATTTAAAATGATCAAATAGGGCATAGCCTTGCAAAATAGTAATAATTCAGAAATATGTATATTGTTAATCCAGAAAAATAGGGTATAACCTCGCAAAATAGTAATAATTCACTAAATAATAATAATCCAGAGTAATAGTAATACTAACACGGTAGTGAGTAATAATAATAGTAATAGTAATAATTCATTAAATAATAATAATCCAGAGTAATAGTAATACTTCACTAAATAATAATAATCCAGAGTAATAGTAATACTAACACAATAATCCAGAGTAATAGTAATACTAACACAGTAATGAGTACTAATAATAGTCATACTAACAGGATAGCAAAAGAACAATTTTTTCAAAGTAGAAATTGTGTTTTTCAAAATGAATTTCTAACGGAGAGTTGTGTTGTAATATTTTATTCAATGGGTTTCAAAAGAACATGAAGCAATGTGCAACAAAGGAAAAAGATGTACATGATGTAGTTAGGCCTTCCAAAAAACTCCATTGAAGCCTCACCCCTGGCAAGCAAGCTAACATATAGGGTACTTTGAAGCCCTGAGAAATACTTAGAAATAATTTGAAGCGTAGGGTACTTTGAAGCCATGAGAAATACTTTGAAGCTGCTGGAAAAACTATAAAACAAAATAACAAACCACTTAGCAGTACAAGACCAAAGAACAAGAACAATGAAACCCCGTGTATAAGAATGACTCTGAGATAACAATAATCGGAAATAATGAAGCACCATGTACAAGGACTCGGAGATACCAAGACTCAGGGAATAATGACATATTGAGACATGGTAGAGTGCATGCAAATAGCGGCTAATGAAGTCCCGTGTACCAAGACTCGGAAATAATGACAAATGACACGTGGTAGAATGCATGTAGATAACTGACAGATAACATGTGGTCGAGTGCATGTAGATGGCTGACACGTGGTAGAGTGCATGCAGATAGTCACTTGAATCTGGAGAAAACATTTAATGTAAAATGTTTTAAACTTGCAATACTGGAATAATGAAAAAAGTGACTTGACAACAAGTTTTTTAAAACAAAGCATTTGATACAGAATGTATATTTCGGCCTAGAAAAGAAGCCAAATAAGACCTCAAAGATTTCGAAGCTTTTGATTCGTGAATTGAAACCTTTTTCATCGTTGTCATTAGGTTAGTTTCAATTAAAATCTGTCGAGGCAAAATAAGACCTCAAAGATTTTGAAGCTTTTGATGCGTGAATTGAAACCTTTGTCATCTTTGTCATTAAGCTTGTTTCAATTAAACATTTGATATCTTTTTAACAGGCTCATATTCCAAAGCATTTCGATTACAAGAATCCCTCCCTGCACAAGAATTGAAAATGTGGGGATGCATGATGATGTCGTTCTTTGGCTGGCATGGGTAGGTTATAAATGTATATTAGATTTTGTGTAAAAGCATAGACATGTGCAGATGGATGATGATGTTGTTTTTTGAATGGCATGGGTAGGTTATAAATGTACATTGGATTTTATCTAAAACATAGATAGGAATGACATGAAATGGGAACACAAATTATTGTTGGAATAGGTCAATGAATGGTTAAAGACTTGTTAGTAAAATATGGTTGTACGAAATGAGCTTTTAGTTTTTTCATTTGGACATTATGATTTTTTATAAAATATTTTGTATTTTTTTATATTTAAAATAAAAGAATAAAATATAGCAGATCAAGAAGAAATATCCACACAAAAGGAATAGGGTAGAAAATGAATTATACTCGTATTGGCATTTTAGGTGGGTCCTTCAAGGAAATGATGAAAAGAGGCTAGAATGCATGTTAATATTTAGTATAGGATTATCTAATAAGTTTAAGTTTATGTATTAAGAAATTATATAAATAAAATTTTTAAGTCTAAAGAGAATAGATTCAATGGGTTTTTTTTTTTTTTTGGAAGCAAACGAAAGGGCACTTTGGAATCAACCAAAATTAAACTAGGTATTATTATTATTATGGTATAGTGTGAATTTGAAAGAATTACACTATAAAATTAAGAAAGAGAATCATATCATAATATTGATAATATTGTGGAGATTCCTTACATCTAATTTAGCGATAGAAATGAAGTTTATGAAGTAGTGTTGTAAAGAGATCGTTATATTATAATTTAATGAGAAATGGTATTGTATAGGCTAAAGTGATTCACCTAAATAGAGATATACATAGGTGGAAAAATAATATTTCAGAACCCTTTTTCCTTCATGTTATTGGAATGGAAAATTCAACTTAAATCTTTATTCATTTGTTGATTTTTTTTATATTCGACCAAAGAATTTTTTTTTCTACCTCAAAGGAGGTCATCAATTATCATTGTCATATCATAATTTATGACAATTTTTTTAATAGAATTTTTTGACATGGGAAAGACCCTATTTGGGGCATTATTAGGTAATGTCAGTATTAGAAAAAATCATGCGAAATCATGTAATTATTCAATTGGGATTTGCATGATGGTGTGACTGAGGATTTGGAACTTGTGAGAGAGAGAGATTCATGCAAATATTCTTTTAACAATCACATAAACCTTGCAAATGGTTGTGCTCAAGAATTAGAAAAATATTGTTGTTCTTCTCTTGTTTTTATATTTAATTATCAACGTAAAGTTCATACAAATTCAAGACCTTATGTTCATTAGACGTGTAAGAAGTATTTCCTTTAAATTATGATGCATCTACTGATCTGTGCTCAAGAATTAGAAACATATTGTTGTTCTTTTATTGTTTTTATATTTAATTATTAGCATAAAGTTCATACAAATTCAAGACCTTATGTTCATTAGATATGTAAGCAATATTTCCTTTAAATTATGATGCATCTACTTATGTTGATCATTCTCGCTAACTAAGGGACATAGTCACCCTAGGTCATACTCTAAGGGAATGAATTCAAGGTTACTTATTCTTAATCTCACTCTAAGAAATTAATTAGGATTGAAATTCATTAGAAGAAAATCCTAGTTAATCAATCCAAGCTAATATAAGTGGTAAGAAATAATGAAAATAAGGAAGTTTCCTATTATTAATTTGCAAAAAAACAGAATGTTAGCACTACATTATCTTAATAGAAATATGAACAATCTAAGTTGTGCAATTTAAAGTATAGGAAAACTAAATATGCATAACCAAATTACAGGAAGACTATCCAATCCTTGGTTTCCCTTATATTGAACTCCATGGCTTAATGCCACTCACAATATGATAGAATAAATGTGGATTTGTACAGTGCACTAGAGGACATTAGGACCTACATTATAAGAAAATGAAAAATAGAATGTTTGATAATGCTAAAACTCTTCTAGGCTGCACTAGGTTGCACTAATAGAAGGAATTGTAATTTTAAAGATATAATGGCTTTAATATATATATATATATATATATATATATATATATATATATATATATATATATATATATATATATGAAAAATAGTTATGTATAGAACCATTTATTCTTTACATGCAAACTTCAATTGATCTCTTTCTTATACCAATGGAATGTTCTTTGTGTCTAGAAGAACATCATGTGGTTCTGCTCTGAAAAATTTACCCCCAAAAATCACTTGGAGCCTTAGAGAATTTATCTTAAAATACTTTGGACTCAAATTAGAAAGTAGTTTGGTAAGACTATTGTTGCAAGATAATTGCTTCATTTTTTTCATGAAAACATTGAGATGTATTACAAACATATTTAATGATCAGGTCTTCTGGAAACGCTTTTACAAAAATATTTCCTTTAGAACCTACTTTGTGTCATGCACCACATGATGATCTATACCTTCCATACATTAAGAAAAACATGTATATATTTGATAATGCATCTTATTTTATTCTTATTTCCGAAGAAAAAATAATGCAAGAGAACCTACTTTGTGTCATGCACCACATGATGATCTATACCTTCCATACATTAAGAAAAACATGTATATATTTGATAATGCATCTTATTTTATTCTTATTTCCGAAGAAACAATAATGCAAACAACCGTTGACATGCACATTTTCTCACATTTTATTGCTACTTATACTCTATTTGATATTATTCACAAGAACACTAAAGCTCTATTAGATTATAAAAAAATTACTACATGGATTACATAGAATATTACAAAGCAAATTACCAATATCTAATTTGATATAAATTAATGGAGAAATACATTAAACCTTATACCAAAAATTTTTAATAGATCCTATTTATCTCATTAACACAACACATTTTTAAAACGCTATACACATTAATATACCACAAAAATTACAAAGCAAATTGCCAATATCTAATTTGATATAATGGAGAAACACATTAAACCTTATACCAAGAAATTTTAATACATCCTATTTATCTTATTAACACAAAACCTTTTTAGAACGCTATACACATTAATATACCACAAAAATACTTCACTAAAATTTTTAAATCAAAACAAATTCACATTCACATGAGAATGTTAATATTCTAACCCCATTCATTAAAATTATTTATCACAGAGAGTATTTAAACATAACCGTGATATCTTAGATTAAAATTTCTTCAACTAAACTAAACATCATAATGACATGAACTTACAACAAAATACACTCAACATTTTATACCATACCAAATGCACCTTACCTACGTCTTCGCCTTAAAATATTGACCCCTTATTTGTAATCAACATGGTCATGCGTTCTATCTTCTTCCCCTACTCTACATGTATCTTGTTCCGTTACTCTAGATGTTAGAAACTATATAATATTCAATTATCATAGAAAATTCTACCTCAACCCATAAGTCAAAGAGCTTGAGATATTTCTATGTTATCGACATGTTTTTCGTAGACAAGGTTGATCTTTGTGAAAGAAGCTCTCTATTCACATCATCAGGATGGTAGTTTGGTAATCATTAATACCGTTATGAAACAACTTTATTCCTTTCCTGATTGATCAGAATTCTTTTTTTCTCTTTAGAGTATGGAATTTGTGAAAGAAGCTCCCTATTCACATCATCAGGATGCTAGTTTGGTAATCATTAATGCCGTTATGAAACACCTTTATTCCTTTCCTGATTGATCAGAATTCTTTTTTTCTCTTTAGAGTACCGAATTTTTTTCGGTATACAAAATGGAGTGGAAAACGCAACACCACTTTGTGGTGACCAATACATGGTATAAGAGCCTTCCGATTTTCATGCACTTGATGATTGAGTTAGTTAGCTGATGGGACCAACATTCTATGCTGCAGCTCATAGAGAATCATGTTATCTTGCACCTCATCGAGAATCAAAAGAAAGAAAGTAGCTTTTACATTAAAGAAATTTAAAATTTTACATTTAAGATATAAGTCACTTGAACAATATGATCTCAACCGTTGGGCCAGTGTTATGTATTTAATATTCGAATGTTGGTTTAAATTTTTATAAAAAATAAAAATAAATTAACTAAATTTAATAAGAATTTAAATATTTTAATAAATTTATTAGTTAATTATATTATTATATCTGCAGTAAGTATGGTATTAGATATTTAGTTTTAATTTGATTTTTTATTAGTTTTTTTTATATAAAAAATGGTTATTTATTCATAGTTTAACATTAAAAATTAATTTTTTTTATTTTTTATTATTATTTAAATGGTGATTGGTTTAGTTTTTATTGTGGGATTTTTTGTATTTTCATTTCCATTTTTGTTAGTTACAATTTTTATTTTATTTTCTTTTTATTTAATATTTTGGTTTTGATTTTTTTTGTTTTCTCTATTATTTCCAATTTCATTAACTATAATTTTTTGTTGATATTTTCAATTTAAAATGACTTATTGTTCATAGGATCTTGGTTAAATGGTGATGAAATGTCTTATAATAGCATTTATCACATTTTCAATTTCTTTCCCTGAAATACATTTTATTTTATTTTTATAATAAAATTTATTTTTATTATTTTTTTTAGTTTAATTAAATTATATATAAAGTAAATGCCAAGTAATAATTGTTATATAAGCTGTGTTTAATATTATATATTAAATTATTAAGATTAGAAAATATGTGAACAAAGTTTTATGAATGTGAACATGTTAAAACGACAGGTCCCTCCAAAGACTGTCGACCTGTTAAAGGAACTATCATGTGGAAGAGATGCTGCTTTTGCAACACTGTTAAAACAATACTGAATACCATACGGGAGAGTTCGACCTTACTCTCTCACGAACTCCACAGGACATTCCCTACCGGCAGAGCCAACTATAAAATAGTGCATCCCACTACAGTGAATAATGTATTTGTAAGTTCTCCAGTCCATTCCTTCGCTTTGCCTGCCGAAGATGGGGAGCATGGTAGAAGTTCAGTTCTTGATTTCGTTCGTCATCTTGAGCGCAGCAATTTTCCCCTCTCATCAGCGCAGTACTCAAGGTGACGCTCTCCGCTTGTGGCGCAGAAGCAGAAGATATAATAGCGATAGCCTACAAACTGTGGATTGGGGGTTTGATAACTCCCTGATCAACTTTGTGAATGATTCCGAATATTTGACAGACACAGAAGAGGGTCACGTGCAAGAAGACGATTATCTCCCGCATGGCCTCCCCGGACAGCCGGAGGGAATCAAATTTGGACAATACTCGGGATATGTAACAGTTGACGCCAATGCAGGCAGAGCGCTTTTCTACTATTTCACGGAGGCGGTTGGAGATCCCTCAAACCGGCCCGTGGTTCTCTGGCTTAATGGCGGTGAGTTCATTTTCCTTCTTTTCCCTTGCTTTCAATTCATTATATTGCACTTTTTTCCTCGTCTTCACAAACAGCTATGCGCGCAGGGCCTGGATGTTCATCACTCGGATTTGGAGCAATGGCGGAACTAGGTCCCTTCCGTGTAAACCCAGATGGAAAAACGCTTCACTTGAATCGTTACGCGTGGAACCAAGGCTAGTATTGCACTGTTTGTTATGGAGATTACATTGTTCATATTCTAATAAAGAAAAAAAACCCTGAAGATACTTTTAAGGTCTATTAGTCGAGTTTGTAATGAATTAATATGATAACGAATTTTAAAACATGTATCGTCAGTTTTATTTTAAATATTCCTATTAGAAAAGTTTATAATAATAAATTATATGAACACATAAGGAAAGAAAGATTTATATTGAATTTTAATATATATATATATATATATATATATATATATATATATTCTTATTAGAAAAATTTATAATAATAAATTATATAATCACATGAGGTAAAAGAAAGATTTGTATTGAATTTTAATTTATTATAATTTATTTTTCTTAAATGATTGAGGGAAATATTGGTCAAATTTTCAGAGGATATATTGATATGAGAATGATTATAATAACCAGTGTATTTTGCAAATTATAATAACAAGTATAATATGTAGTGTAATTTGTAAATTATAATAATAAGTATAATATGTAGTTTAGTGTAATTTGTAAATTATAATAACAAGTGTAATATGTAGTTTAGTATTTATTTTTTATGTAAAAGATAATAATTAATAATAATAATTGAATATTTGAACAAATTTTTAAATTTAATAATGAAATATAGTTGAATAGGAAGAAGGAAAGTAACAAAAAGTAATTAATGAATTAAATAATTTTGGATTGAAATAGAGATAAATGCATAAATAACTTTGGATGAAAAATTAGCTCAAACATGTTTGTTACAAAAGTTAAGAGTTTATTGAGATGTGCTTGTGCACATTTTATTTCAATATTTAGCTTATAGGACCAAACAACCAGAAGAAATTACAATGTCTAATATTTTTATATAAATAAAACAAATAATTTTTTTAAAAGCAAATTATTGTAATAAACTATTTATTTAACTTTAAAATTAAATTCATCCTAAGTCAATAGAAAACAAATAATCAATGGTAGAATTTCTAAAAAAATAAAATTAATATGAAGCATCAAATTGGTGTTGGGCAAAGAATTTATATGTAATAAAATATATATTATAAAAAACTACAATGTCTAGTATATTACAACCAAAAAAATCACTTATAAAAAGATTTAAATTTTTAAACAATTTTTAATTCTGAAAATGTAATTTTAAACCACATAAAATTAACTATCCAAAAATAAAAAATAAAAAATTCAAATTTTAAAAATTCTAAAATAATATTAAATTTCTAAAAAAATATAACTGTGAAAATTTTTACCAGTTATGACATCTAATCTTTTACAAAGTTTAGTTTTATAAAAAAATAATGTTACAAAATTTTATTAATTAAATTTATTTAAGGGAATTACTCGAAATTATTACCATCTTTCATAGATAATTGGCATTTAAAAATAATATAATAAGTTTAAATAATGACTGAAAACTGATCTTTTCCGACAAATCAAACAGAAATATTGTTAAAAGTTTTTATAACTACTTCACTTCTACTAAACAATAGAATAAGTTTATATAATGACTTTAGTCTTACATTTTCCTAGAAATCAAACAAAAATATTGTTAACTGAATAAAACAAAAAGGAAAAATTCAAGGATAATGCTTATTTCTTTCTTTTTTGTAATATTGCTAATTTTTTTCTATGACTGAAGAGAAAAAAAAAAATTGAAAAATACTTAAGGATGAACCCTAATGCTTCTCTCTTCTTTTTCTTTTTAATATTGGTATTTTTCTTTCCAAATAAACGTATTGATTCAGAAGTGGTTCAACCCTGACAGATCGATAGTCTATTTATTCTACTTCGGGTGGTTGAATTGGTAGTTTGTTTAGTTCCTTAAGTTCGTAATAGTTCCTCACGTTGGATTTATTAGTTTGTTTAGTTCTTTAAGTTTGTCGATCTCTCCATACCGATAGTGAACTCATTCCACTACTGTCATAGCATTGATATGTGTAGAACAATAACTTGATATGACTCTACGTGGTTTATTGTGTATTTCGATGGTGCTGAAAAATTGTTTCTGATGATGATTTTGCGTCTAAATAACTATTATGCTTTCTTTCTACAGTGGCTAATATATTGTTTCTGGAGTCACCAGTTGGGGTTGGTTTCTCTTACTCAAACACAAGCTCCTATTATTTAGAGCATAGCGGCGATAGACTAACGGGTAAAGTGTTTATGTTTGTCGAAGCATATGAAAGAAAAGGAATCCCTAAATTTGTTGGCCACCAATAAACTTCTTATCTTTATTTTCTTCCAGCCAGAGACTCCTATGTATTCCTCGTGAAATGGTTCGGCAGATTCCCACAGTACAAATTCCGAGATTTCTACTTAGCAGGTGAAAGTTATGCAGGTAATTAATGTCATTGTATTCCTTAGTAACTGAAGTAATATTCGGATTATATGATATGACGTTCTTTATAGTTTATGGGAAAATGCAGAATTTATATTGATCATATAGAAAGTTTCAAAATATTTACAGTCATAGTCTTTATTTTATTTTATTTCAAAGAAGTCATTCCAAATTTTGCATGTAATAATAGCATCACTCCGACATTGACTGTAAGTTGTTGCTCGTATCTCTACATGCTGTTAGTTTAAAAAGAAAATTAAAAAATCGCTGGTTAATATTGCTATTTTTGTGAAGCTGTTAACGACAGTTACGGACACATGACTGTAGGAAATTACATTCCAGAGTTAGCTGCAACAATTTTACAACGCCAAAGGTTGTCGCAGGCGTCCTTTATAAATTTCAAAGGAATAATGGTGGGTTGAACTGAAGTTTGGTTAAAAAAGAAATTCAATTTTAATAGTATCATACATGAAAAGAATAATTCTGCTCAAGCGCCTTCCCAAAATGTTGATTCTTCGGGCATATACATTAAAACGATGAATATAAAATTTGCCCAACTCTGTTGAAAGTCATCGTATTGAATTTATGCAGGTGGGGAATGGCATAATGAATAGAGATACAGATACTATTGGAAAATTCACGTATGCGTGGACACATGCATTGATATCAGATGAAACTTATGAAAATCTAATCATAAACTGTACCAAATCAAATGTCGATGAGAGATTCTGCGAATCTTTAGTATATAAAATGGATGAAGAGGAGGGAAATATCAACGTGCACAACATCTATGCTCCGATATGCTCGGCTAATTTATCCAAATTGGCCAAGGTATTCTGATCAAAGTACATGTCTATATCCTGGAATAATTAAATATACGGCTTCTATATAAATGTCATTCAAAGCGTCCCATAGGGTTACATGAACTTCATTCATTTTAAAGAGAGCTTTGTTTTGGGGTTTTGTTTTTCCCTTTATCAAAATTTCTGAAGTCTCCAAAATTTTGACCTGCTTTTCTTATGATAAGCATTATTGTCGTTTGAAAAGCAAGGAGAAGCAGAAATTCCTGGATATGATCCTTGCATCGATAACTACGTAGAAGTATATCTCAATAGACCGGATGTTCAGAAAGCCATGCATGCGAATGTAACAAACTTACCATATAGCTGGTACCATTGCAGGTAATATTTTTCGTACAATTTAGTGATGGTCTTCAATCTGCAGAAAAAATATTTTGCCACTCAATTTGTAAGTCGATTTCTTGAATGTCTTATCTTGCACCTATGTACTAGTGCTGTTATTCAATGGAACGAATCTGCCACAACCATGTTACCAACATACCGCCAGCTAATTGCAGCAGGGTTGCAAATACTTATCTTCAGGTATTAATTTTAATACGAGTTCTCCTTTCGTATTCTGAGCTCTATCTTGCATTACGAGGCGAGGATGTTATTTGACGATGGGAACAATTTATTAATGATGTTATTTTTTTATTTTTAGCGGAGACACGGATTCCGTAGTGCCCGTGACCTCAACAAGACTTTCCATCAATGAACTCAAACTACCAATTGAGAATCCATGGCACCCCTGGATTGATGGGGACGAGGTAATTAGATCAGCATATTATTTTATTATGGTATCGACTTTTTCTGTCCAGAAATATTCTGACTGCATTTCTGCGCTCTAAATTGGTGCAGGTGGGGGGATACACTGTAATTTATAAGGGGTTGACATTTGCCACGGTTCGTGGGGCGGGGCATCAAGTTCCAGAATTTCAACCATCTAGGGCTTTAACGATGTTCAAAAGCTTTTTGGCAGGAAAACCCTTGCCACAGTAATTTGACCTTTTTGTGAATTAAACTATTTGTATTGCCTCTTAGTCAGTATGCAGTTTGATGTCTAATAAAATAAAGATTAAGATACACCATGAATCTCGGTGTACAATTTCCTTTAGTATGTGACAAGGCTGTTCAAGACGATGATTCATCAGACTATTTGTATTGCTTCTTAGTCTGGATGCAGTTTGATGTCTAATAAAAGAAAGGTTAAGATACACCATGAATCTTGGTCTACAATTCCCTTTAGTATGTGACAAGGTTGTTCAAGACCATGATTCTACATACTTAGAATTCCCTTTTAATATGTGATTAATTGATCAGTGTGTGCAAATTACTCAAGTAAATTAAATGTTACATTTTATTATTAGAATGAAATATTTACTTAAATGTTACTTTTTATTATTACAATGAAATAGGAAATAAGAGTGTTATTTTGAATTCATTAAAGGTACTTATTTACCTTTTAATTTAATGGAGTCGTGAAATTATTAAAAATAAAAAAATAATTGAGATTTAATTTTTTAACAATAAAATGTTTAGAATTATTTTTTTAAAAGTGTATCCTATGATTTGCGAAAAAAAACTATGTCTTAAGAAATAAAAATATTTTAAACATCCAGTACAATAAAATTATTTGGGTTAGTTCATACAAATTCCAATAAAAATCTTTGGATTAGTTCATATCAATATTTCACATGATTAATTTTTTTTTTTCAGGTTACTTCTCCATTATTACTAATTCAAATCTTAATAATTTTCTTAAAATTTATAAATATAAGATTAAATTAAATAAAAAATTTATAATTATGTCTTAAGGCTTTCCATTTTATTTCCTTGTGAAATGAACTTATTTCCATTTTACTATGTTTTACTTTTTTTTTAAGGAGAATGAGAAAAGGAGTAGTCTAACTGGGCAAAGGAATTGCCCAGTTTCCGTCACGGGCCGGAAAAATTTCCGGTTCCTTCCCGCTCCGGTTTGGGATCGCAAATCCTCTGCCGTCTGACACCAGTTCTCTGCTGTCAGAACAAAAGTCTGACTGAATCAGGAAATTGCCAGCAATGTTTCCAATTCGACGCGCCCTCATCGCTCCTCCATTCCTCCCCTAGCTCATTGCACGCATGTTCCTGTTCGAAACAAAACTGCACCTGTTTGATTCACCTTCCTGCATAGCTTTGCACAACTCCGTTTCGAATCAAAGCACTGCTAACTGTATTTTTGCGGTGAACTGTAACAAGGTACTGTTAATTCTAATGATTTTGCTGCGAACTGTAACAATTGTTGATGGCATGCAAATCTCTTATCTTTGCAACATTTTCATATCCTCTCTATCTAGATCGTATAATCCATAGAATGCATTTATTGGAATTTCGTTTGACCAGCGGACTATTTCCATTTCCACTAGTGTGCTTTCAGATGAAGATGGTGATAAAAGAACAAATTGATCCCTTGCATTCGGTTGATCATTACTAGTATTATGCTTCGCAATATTTCCTTGAAAATTTGCATCAAAAATACAAACTCTTGTTTCTATATTAACTTTCCATTTAAAATGATATAGCTTCTTTTTCCACTTCAATATATGTTATAGTCACAATTGTTTTTTATTCACTTCAATCCTTCAAGGTGGAGACTGTATTGAGATGGTTATCGCTTTACTGAAACATTAATACCCGCAAAGCACCAAACCTTGGTCATAACTGATAATGACGAGTTCATGTAGGAGTGTGGTTGCCCTGAAGATGAAATGGTGGAATGTTCCTGTAATGCAAAAAAATAAATTGATCACTTAACAATTATCCACAACAAATAACGTTTTTCCTTCATCTTCGAAAGTTTCATTTGTTTATTTGTTTCTTGGTTAATTACGTGGCGTTTTCAATGATGGCTACAGATCTACAACTGGCATGACAAAGAACTTATGGTATTACCTGATCTCTTAGTGCTTCTCTATAACACATGGTATTTCTACTTTACATAGGAGTAGTCTAATTGGGCGGAGGAGTTGCTGAGCATATACTGCATGAAATAAAAATAATTTTATTCAAGACCTATCTTAATTTATGGGCTTCTGAAACTGACCCTCACACATACTGATACTTGTTTCACTGTTTAACAACATTTTGTTAGTTTGATTTTGTCAAGTAATAAATATTTGATACCAGCACACTGCATACATGGGTTTCTCCGATATTTTCTAACGCAATCTCTTTTGCTTATATCCCATATAAAGGTGGAAGCAAAAAAGGTTTGTCCCTAAAGATGACCAACAAATTCTTACTCGCACCGGCAGTGGTGACTATGGGCCAGTTTTGCAGACAAAAACAAAGAAGGTACTTGTTGGTGGCCTTGCCTCAACTATTACAGAGAAAGACTTCAGAGAATATTTTGAGCAGTTTGGAACAATTGTTGATGGGGTGGTGATTTATGACCTAAATACACAGAGACCTCGTGGGTTTTTTTTTTATCACCCATGACTCAGAATATGCAGTGGGTAATGTTATGCAAAACACTTTTCATGAGCTGAAAGGCAAGGTTCTGGAGGTCAAGAAATCAATCCCGAAGGAACTCTTAATCAGCCTTCCTCGAAGCACTGCAGCTGAGCTGAGTATGGTTGCAGGTAGAGGAGGCAATTCCAGCTCTAGGTTTCGTCAAGTATGCAGTTGCAACCCTATAGGAAATTATAGTGCTAGAATGGATATTATAAGTGGTCATTCTCCAGGAGAGACTAAAGGTGGTGGCTTTGGAATTTGTGAAAAATATTGGCCTGGTATGGTTGGAGGCTGTGGTTGCAATGGTTTTGGAAATATTTCTCTCTATGGAGACCTCTTTAGCTATGCTGGGAATGGGAATTTTAGTAACCCTACTGTTGGTAGAAACATGTGGAGCAATGGAGGTATTGGTTGTGGAAACACAGAGACTTTCACTTGTTATGGAGCTCAAGGGGGTTCAAACATGTATTTCTTTGGTGGAGCTCAAACTTGGGGTTCATCTCCCACTGCTACTAGACAAGCAATTTGCAACTGCTCTGGTCACTACAGTGGGAGCTATGGATCCAGAATTGCAGAGGGTAGTTATGGTTCAGTTGGATGTGGTGACACAAGGCAAAGCACTTGGGTTGCACCATATAGCTCATCTATTTGGAGATATGCAAGAGAAGTCAGTGAAACAAGTGACAGTCTTGGCAATAGAGATTTGAAATCAAAATCAAGTGCACCCAAATCAAGAGGATGTCTACCAATAGGTTATGGAATTGGCAACACAATTACAGATCTTGTGAATTATAATCGATCTCATGAAATTGAAAGCAGGGAAACAAATACAGGTGAGGCTATTAAACAATTTTTTTAGAGTTTTTTTGACACATGAATTATATTTGTATGATTTGCAACACCTCATTCCTCTTTCTTACTCCTATTAGACTAGCAGTCCATTGTTTTCTGTGCAGGAAGTGAGTAGCTCACCTCGTATGATGAGCACTTTAATCTAGGACATAGAAATAGAGATTTAAGCTAGTATTTTTTGTAAATATTTAAATGAATTTCTTATGTTTAAGACTAGTGTATTTATATATTTTATTTATGTATCAAAGAAATAAATTTAATTACAAACCAAGTGCTAGTAGCAAATTTCAATTCACTTATGTGAATTCTATGTGGCAGAAGGACACCACGCAGCCTAAATTAACAACCTAGTTTTCCATGTTTGATACAGTTAACAAATTTGCTATCATTTTTAGTGATTCCTGCTTTATTGCAGTTAGAAGATCTGTCACCTTGCAATACCATATCGTAGTAAATTGTTTCATTTTTGCAGTTTGTCTTCCATGGTTATCTAACAGTCTTCATATTAAACCTTTATCAATTTAACTCAGATTTGGAGCCATGGTTATGCTGTCAGAGTTCATGCGAATTAGTGCATAGTGATATATGTATATGCACATTTTATGTATTGGATATGGTTTCTCAATATTCTTTGATGTTTATTTATTTTGCAGGAGTTGCAGTATAGGTTTATGCAGTTAAGCAGAGATTCCTGCTTTGTATCAGTTATTGAAGTATTGGAAAATCAAGTAGTCTGCAGATTGGATACAAATTATTAAAAAATATTCACTCCTCTTTCTATCTAATGGATATAATCACAATCTTAGTTGGAATGGTATTTTGGATATAAAAATATGGTTGTGTTCATTTTAAAATTCAAATTTACTTGACTCAATTTAAGGTTCAATTTCAGATTGTAAGCAAGTTTAGCATCATATATTTGGTGGCAAGAAGGCAACCTTGGTCAGTGTTATTAAACACAAAACAATACATGTGCCACTGGAAAAAATATATTAGAATTGAATTATAGATTAGTTCTTGAATTTAATTCAATATCATTATCCCACCCTCTCTAATCAATTATTAATAAGATCACTAATTGGTTGTGCTGATTTCAAACTTGGCATTTATTTCAATTAGATAATTGCATCTCTAGAACCATTAGAGTTACTTATTGAGAGATTTATTTTAAGCATCTTGAGCATTCTAGTAGTTTAGAGATTGGATAATATGCATGATAAATAATAATTTCAACTTTGGTATTTCCATGAAATAGATAATTGCATGTAGGAAATAATAATTTCAACCTTGGAATTTTTTAGAATTACATAATGGCATCTATAGAACCACCAAAGTACATTTACATTAAGTGTTACATCACAAATATACATCAATAGGTTTAATCTCATATGTACACCTTAAATCTGTGAGGCCATCCCTATCCCTATCCCTATTCCTATCCCCATCCCACCCTTAGATTGTACATCCTCCAAAATCAAAAGAGAGCATATAAGCTATGAACGCTCTTTTACTTATTTGTTTCTTATATTTTATTATAAATTATGATACATGTACATCAAGTGTTACATTGTACATATACATCAAGAGGTTTAATCTCATATGTGCACCTTAATATGTGAGGCCATCCCATCCATATCCCCATCCCCATCCTCCACCACATTGTGTATATATATATCAAGAGGTTTAATCTCACATGTGCACCTTAGTATGTGAGGCCATCTCATCCCTATCTGCATCCCCATTCTCCACCACCATGTGCACTCTCATGGATGAGGGTGAGGATTGAAAGTATTTGATGCACAATTCTTCCTAGCAATGAATTATTATGTAAATTTTTACCCTACAAATCACCCATGTATGAAAATATTTCTTCATCAACCTCTTGCTTACATAGTAAATGAAAATATTTCTTCATCAACTTCTTCCCTACAATAGTAAGCCAACTTGAATGTCCAAACTAATAAATCTTGTTCATTTGCAAGGCCTTTTTAAGTCACAATTTCTTTCCATGGTCATTAATTTCAAATCTTGTTTCATCCTTATCCTAAAATTTTTAAGACTACTCTAACAAAAATATTTTGCACTCTAGGATTGAAAATGGTTAAAATAAACATATTTGTGAAGTATCATAATGAATCTATGCATATAGAAAATTTTAATAAACCCCCCAACTCTAATAAAGATCAATTTCACACTAGTTAATAATCAATGGCCCATGTTCCCAACTAGGCACTATATGTTATTCCCCTACTATGCACTAAAGTATGAATATGCCACAATTTACCAATGCATGGTTACATGGTTTGTTTATTAATATGCCTACGATGTCTTATCATTTGTATCATTGAATTCAATATGTTACCAATGACTAATGCTCATGCTTGACATAAGATCTTATAACTTATGCTGGCTTATGATATTGAAATTAATGCGGGATGTAGATGTAGCAATAGGCTTACCATCAATCCTGTATTATGCCATTTAGCACTAATGTGATGGCATATGTTCTTAGCTTGCTTGATTGCTCATGTTGGATTTTACAAGTTTTGTTTGAAAATGTATGAATATGATAATGAATTTTGCATGGCTTGTATGCTCTAGCTTTAGTGGTCTTGGTCTATCACACCCACACCAATGTGAAACATGGTTAGGAAGCTAATGTAATACCTTATTTAAACCCCTTTTTTGTAATTTTAATTATGAAGTATATTGTTGGAATGGACAACATGGATATCTTACTAAAATTCTATATGATGTAATGCATTTTACCAAAAATTGAAGAAGAGATAAGCCTACACAAATATCGATGTCCGAGAGGAAGTTGTAAGGGGGGATTTGGAAATTCCTTGTCTTACCTTGAATTAAATGCTCAATTTCCTTTATATTTAGAAATTAGATTGGTTGTTGAACTACTAACTACTAGTAGTTATCCCATCTAGAGACTTTGGAATTGACCAAACAATCTAGGTATTGGATCCCAAATTCTCATGCAAAGTAGTGGTTGGAGAAAATGGGAGAGAATGTTGTTGTAGAGTGTGTGGCTATAGTTGGTAATAGAGAGAGACAAAGAAGTGCATGAACTAAAGAAAAAATCATGGGAAAGAGAAACTGAGACACATGAGGGTTGGGTTTTGAGACCATGACTCTGAATAGAAGGTGGCAAAAAATTCTAAGACACAACAATCTGTGGAACTACAGTTTAGCTGGTTTGGGTCAAGGAAGTTAGTATCGAAGTCTTTAATATGAGTTAAAGGGCTAGGAAATTTTTGAGTATTTGTTTGATTCAAGCATGAAAAGCACTAAGAAAGTGGAAGTACCAAGGAATTATGGGATCAAACAAGGACTCCCTTTGTGTTGTGCAAGCATATTGTGGCAACCCTGTGAATTATAATAGACCTTGTCACAATAAGTTGAAAGGGAGTATAATTATTTTTGTTTATTAGGAGAGTTGTCTTGATGAATACATCCTACAATGAACCCTATTAATGTTTGAGTGAGTCTTCCTATTGTGGCATTAGATCTAGCTCAGGAAAGGTCTTGTCTTGGTGTCCAATATTGAATTCTGCTGATTATTGCTTTAGCCATGGCAACTTATGTGCCAACTGCCTATCGGAATGGGACTAAATCTCCTGATTGGCTTAAAAAAAGAGACAATGCTTGGAAAATGGTATCAGCCATGTTTGTGGGTATGCAGAGCATGCCGAATCTAGTCATCCTATATGGCAGCATAGTAAAAAAGAAGTGGGCTGTAAATTCTGCTTTTATGGTACTCTATGCATTTTCTGCTGTTATGATTTGTTGGGTTACATGGACATATAAAATGGAATTTGGGCATAAATTTCTTCCTTTCTGGGGAAAGGCAGGTCTAACACTAGGCCAAAAGTACCTCATTGGAGCTGCCCACCTTCCTGCATCACAACACAACTATCATAATGGCACCGTGGTGACCGCTATGATTACACCTATGATTACACCTTTATTTCCTGTGGCTACCATGGTGTATTTCCAGTTTTCTTTTGCAGCAATAACATTGATTTTATTGGCTGGTTCAGTGAGGGGAATGGCTCACCTTCTCATATACGGTAGGAGCCTTCAACTTATGGGGAGGAGGATTCCTTTTCGAATGGGGTGTGATTGACTATTCAGGAGGTTATTTCATCCATGTCTCTTCAGGAATTTTAGGTTTCACTATAGCTTATTGGGTATGTTTAATTTCATATTAATTGAAATCGCTCATTCCACATATGATATAGATTACTAGTTCAATGTTTCTAGAAATGTGGTTACTTCCCTGCCAGCAGTGTGTGATTAAAATCCCTAGCTTAAGCACATTAATCTATGTCAATGTTAATGGGTTTACAAAATATGCCATCCATAATTATGGGGAGAATTTCTAGGTTCCAAAGGAAAATTTTGGGGAGCATTTCTAGCTTCTGACTCCCAGGGTTTCCCTGAAAAAAATGATGTATTTTTCTTTGACTCCCAAGTTTTCCTTGAGAAAAATATGATGTATTTTGCTTCTTCTGGCTAGTTTAGTCGGCCTAACTCCAGTTTTTCCACCAAATGTGGAGAAACTGGAGTTAGGTCAACTAAATTGGCCAGCCCACCAACTTTTGTGCACTCCTCCAAATTCACCAGTCAGATAACTGTAGCATTTAGTGTTGGTCAATTAGGGTGCACACATGTCCGCACCCTCCATGGTTTAGCATGTTGGTTAACGTAACCATAACTTAACGTGGCATTAACATTTATCATATGGCCAAATGTGGTGGCTGGCAATCCGTACCATAACTGTTGGCTTATAGCCCTTGGTCTAAGTAATATGGTCACATTGAATGGGGGCTAGCCCCTTTAAACCACTACCCTAAACAATTTGAATCTTCAAATATACACGCCACTGCATACATGTTAGGACTTATCACCTAGCCCGATTGGTCAAGCGCTTTGCCTTGCGGGGGCTAGTCCCGTGTTAAATTCTGGCGGAGTGCAAAAAAAACAAGTTTTTAATACGCCACTATTTCATCAACTAGGGCGCCATGTGGCAGCCTCTGGGCTTGCCACGTAGCAATCCGTAATTGGTCAAAATTTCAAAAAGTCAAACCAACTTCCAATGCGTGAATGCCACTTGTCACTGCAGGATTGGCCCAGGTGGAATATTTCAAGGAATATTCTAGGGAATATTTTGAAGAATATTCTAGTAATATTACTTTTTAAATTTTTCAAATTTGGAATTCAAACCTGGTCAAACTAGACTTTTGCATGAAATTGTGAATTTTCAAACTTGAATAACTTTCACATACAGTATTGGATTTGAGTGCTGTTGGCGGTGTCAAGATCGTATCACCGAGGTCTATCCGGTCGTTCAGGTTGCAAGTGATTTTGAACAATTTCAATTTTGATATTTTTCCATGGCTTGGACTTGAGCTCCTAATCATCCAAGAGGAATGGGACATATTGATTGAGAAGGAAAAGAAAACCATGCACACATGTGGTGTAATTAAGAACAAACCAACATAATAAATTGGGCTTATGACATAATCTTTGTAACAACTTCAAAATATTAGGTGGTGGGATTTCGTGGATGGCTTAGAATTTCAGTGGGTTAACTTTGATACCATACTAGAAGATAAGGAATCCAAATAATCATCATGCATTTACACAAACGACTTACTTGAGAGGTTTCAAGCATAGGTTATAATGTTGAAAATGCTAAAAAATAAGGTAAAGGCCCTCAAAATGATCTAATAAATTCTTGGAACATACTATGAGGTCATACAAATAGTCGAGGATAAGATGAGTAAGAACATGAAAATGTAATTCGTAGCCCACTGCAATGTGGTTCCAACGTTTTTAAGGCCGAAGGGCATAACACGATAGGCGAAAGTACCCCATGGGTTGGCGAAAGCCATTTCGTATAGATCTGTATGGCTTATATAAATCTCATTATGTCATGAGAATTCATCCATGAAGGAGAAGGATTCATGCCCTGCAAAAGAATCAATTAATTAATCAATGAAGGGTGTGGGATAATTATCTTCAGGGGAGGATTTGTTCAAATTATGGAAATCAATACAAACCCTTATAGTGTCATTTTTCTTCATGACTGGTGCATGGTTGGAAATCCAAGATGTGTAGGAAATTAGGTAAATGAAATTGGATTTATGTAGCTTATCAATTTATTTTTTAATTTCCTTTGCTTTGGATGGATGGAACTGGTGCTATTTTTGCTTAATAGGGTAGGAATAAAGTCAAGTGTCAATGTGGTGCTCTAAAATGGTAGGGATAATTCTAATCATTTCATAATATGACCATGCAAAAATGTCCCTAAACTCTTGGAATCGGGCTTTGTATGAGGAAATTTCTTTAGAAGAACAAGCTACCCCTAGTGAGACCTCTTTTATGATGTCAGGATGTTTTGAAATGTATATTTTAATAATGGGTGAGATATTGGACATGTTCCCTTATTCAAACAAATCAGACGTAGGAATGGGGTTTTTGAACCAAACTTTATGGCCCATAGGTAGAGAATTTTTGGCTTCTACTACACAAATGGCATTAGTTGGTGCATAAGTAGGTGTGATTTTTTTTTCTAGGAGGAAGAATGAGATATGATTCATGGAATCCCACAAAAATTTAGGTTTTGTTATGGCCTCCAAGATATCCTTGTTAGAATGAAAGAGGTTCACAAACGGTTATGGAGGTGATGGTAGGTCATGAGGTAGGGGTTGGCATATGGGATTTCTTCTTGGAAAACAAGGTAATGGTTTCGTACTTTCTACCGTAGAACCAAGAGATTTAGATAATGCATAGATGGGGAGATTCCATGTGGTCATAGGTAGTGCAACCTTTGAAATGGGTGAAGTGATATCAACACCATGGAACGATGAGAAGAAGACTTTAATCATGGTTCCTACAAAAGAAGAAATGAGTGGAATATGATGTTGCAGGTCATCATCACAAAGTGGTGGGGGTATCTCTCTAATCATTGCATAAGGGTAAAAAGGAAAAGATTACCAGGAAGGTGTCATCATCCTAGGAGCCAAAGTGTCATCCTCTCTAGGATGAATCTCTTCCTGATTTTCATGCGGGGGGTGGCGCACTATACAGAGCTGCCCAAATATTTGAAGAAGTGGATGTGCAGATGCAATGTGGGAAATGTTGGTGAAAATATCTTATTATAGCTTTTTCTTGCACTAGAGGATCTTGTGAAAACGTTACAAATTATTTTGAAATTGTCAATTTGTTATGTGGTTGCCATAGACATATAAAAATAAATTGGATTTTAATACACATTTATGATCTAATATTTAATATTAATTTTATTTTAAATAAATTTAAAATTTTATAGAAATATGAAATATTATTTTATAAAATAAAAATAATATTTTATTTTATTTATTTAAAATTAAGAATTTCATTTAAAATATATTGGGTTTTGGGTCCCAATATTTATGCCTATTATTCGACATATGCTATTGAAGTCCAATGACCATTCAGTGTCGAACCCCACAACTGAGAATTAAGGAATTTTTGAGCAATAAGCCAAATCAAGTGTAGAACTCTTGAGCGATAAGCCAAATCAAGTGTAGAAATCAACATACATGATGTCAAAATCACAAGAGGATCCAACAAGGGGTGTGATGCATTACGCTTACATTAAAATAAAATTTATGGCGCATCTAAACATTCACAAATTTCTTCACTTGAACCATGTGGGTTATTTCCTATAGCATAACCATAAAATGAATGCCACCAGAAATTTTCATTATGAAATTTTCAGGGTTAAAAGTCAAGCTGAGATAACATCCACGTGGTAAGCATCCATGCATTCAAGATGTTACAATTTCAAAGTTTTGATTCCATATGTAAAGTAGAAATGCCATGTGTTATAGAGAAGCACTAAGAGATCAAGTAATACCATAAGTTCTTTGTCATGCCAATTGTAGATCTGTAGCCATAATTGAAAACGCTACGTAATTAACCAAGAAAAAAATAAACATATGAAACTTTCAAAGATGAAGGAAAAACATTATTTGTTGTGGATAATTTTTAAGTGATCAATTTATTTTTTTGCATTACAGGAATAGTCCACCATTTCATCTTCAGGGCAACCACACTCCTACATGAACTCGTCATTATCAGTTATGACCAAGGTTTGGTGCTTTTGCGGGTATTAATGTTTCATTAAAGCGATAACCATCTCAATACAGTGTCCACCTTGAAGGATTGAAGTGAATAAAAAACAATTGTGACTATAACATATATTGAAGTGGAAAAAGAGGCTATATCATTTTAAATGG
Source organism: Pinus albicaulis (assembly GCA_034641835.2). Taxonomy (NCBI): domain Eukaryota; kingdom Viridiplantae; phylum Streptophyta; class Pinopsida; order Pinales; family Pinaceae; genus Pinus; species Pinus albicaulis. The sequence goes on from CM076579.1 coordinate 626,526,319, forward strand.
AAAGTTAATATAGAAACAAGATTTTGTATTTTTGATGCAAATTGTCAAGGAAATATTGCAAAGCATAATACTGGTAATGATCAACTGAATGCAAGGGATAAATTTGTTCTTTTATCACCATCTTCACCTGAAAGAACACCAGTGGAAATGAAAATAGTCCGCTGGTCAAACAAAATTCCAATAAATGCATTCTACGGATTATACGATCTAGATAGAGAGGATATGAAAATGTTGCAAAGATAAGAGATTTGCATGCCATCAACAATTGTTACAGTTTGCAGCAAAATCATTAGAATTAATAGTACCTTGATACAGTTCATAGCAAAAATACAGTTAGCAGTGCTTTGATTCGAAACAGAGTTGTGTGAATCTGTGCAGGAAGGTGAATCGAACAGGTGCAGTTTTGTTTCGAACAGGAACAGGTGTGCAATGAGCTAGGGGAGGAATGGAGGAGCGATGAGGGTGCGTCAAATTGGAAACATTGCTGGTAGTTTCCTGATTCAGTCAGATTTTTATTCTGACAACAGAGAACCGGTGTCAGATGGTGGAGGATTTGCGATCCCAAACCGGAGCGGGAAGGAATTGGAAATTTTTCCGGCCGGTGACGGAAACTGGGCAATTCCTCCGCCCAGTTAGACTACTCCATGAGAAAAGAATATGCAATATTATTTATAGAAAATAAATTACATATGTATAGTATTTTTCTAAATAATGTTTCCAAAAATAATATCTATTGGTGTTTTTTTTATATATTGTCGTAATACCAACTAAAACATATCAAAATTGTTGGAGATATGTCCAACCAATGCTATGAATAAAACTAGCAGCAATCCACACTTCAATTGAATTTTGTTGCAGGGAAGGACAAAGCCTAGGATCCAAATCTATAGGCATTTTCAGGCAATATCAGAATAGAGTACCTGAGCCTTCACCCCACAGTTCCTTACCAACCGCATTCACTTACTTCTTGCTCGCAGTTCGCAGCCCGCAAGTTTTAGCCTTTACCTCTTAAGGCTTCACCAAAATTTAAGTTTCCGTCGATGCGATTTGATGGGACCCATCATACCTTGCTACATTACCAAATCTTCCCACAAACCTTTGTTTCTGCCTTATTCCTTACCTTTCACCTTTTCGCACGTCCCACCATTTAGCACATCGCATACCACACTTTGCATGATTTAACATTTACCGTTTAAGCCCCACACCAAAATTTGTGATGTTGTGATGCGACATTGTCATCGCACATCGCAAATATTAAATATCGCATTTCACATAATTTAGCTTTTACCATTTAGTGCGCCCACATTTCGCACTTCACATGTTTTATGTTTTACCTTTTTTTCACTTGCATTTTGCACTTCACATTTGTTATGACTTACCTTTAAGCACCCGCAAGTTGTTTTGTTTAAGTTGTGATGAGATCTCAAATCGCACATTGCGAGCTCAGGAGGATAGCACCCACAAGTTATTCTATTTAAGTTGTGATGCGATCGCAATCTCATATCACAAAGTTCAATGGATATCGCCTGCAAGGTAAGAGTTTTAAGTTGTGATGCAATCATGCTATGGCACATTGTAATCGTAAGATTTTATGTTTTCCCGTATCGCGCCCAGTTAAATCATAAAATTGCTAAAATGTGATTTGTAATGAAGGCACAAATGCGATGTAGTTTTGTAGCCAAAACCTATAAAATTTCAAGTTCGTCTTTTTGTGTTTTGTACATAGTTTCGTGTAGAAACATAAGAATAGAGCAGAAGGAAGTTTTGGTTGTTATACGTCCATTTCTGCATTGAATTGCATTCAAGTTTTAGGCTCCAACCATTTTGTATTAAAAATATGTAATTTCTTATGTTTTTCGTTAGAAGAATGAAAAGAAGAATTTAGATCCTCTCCCGTGTGTTTTTTTCTCTATTCTTCTGTGTGTAATTTTTATTTCCGCATTCTGTGTAAACTGCTTTATGTTTCTCTGTTTCGTGTATGTTCTCAACATAGCATTAGAGTATACCAAAATTTCCAACATGGTATCAGAGAAGGTCTAGGATCTCACTAAAAGAACTAGCTCTTTACTGAAGAAGCTAAAAGTTTTTCTTGAGAAGATGATTCCGCAGTTGTGAGAAGGTTTTGTTTACACGACCAAGATGGTAGCAGCAGGCACAAGCCTGACTAATCCTCAACTACCACAGTTTAATGGGAAGAATTATGATTATTGGGCCATTACAATGAAGGCCCTGTTTTCTTCACAAGACATTTGGGAGCTGGTGGAAAATGGTTTCCAAGAATCAACAAACACAGTAGTATATAATTATTTGAAACAAGAAGAATGATATTTGTTGAGGGACAACACGAAGAAGGACTCCAAAGCCCTCTTCTATATTTTCCAGGTAGTGCATGAAAGTATTTTCCCAAGGGTTGTAGCAGCAACGAAGTCCAAGGAGGCATGGGATACCCTCTAGACAACCTACCAAGGCATGTCAAAAGGTGAAGACAACAAAAGTTCAAATGATGAGAAGAGATTTTAATACCCTTTCTACGAAAGAGTCTGATAATATAGACTCATTATTTACACATTTGATTAGGTTGGTTACCCAAATCAAGTCTAGTGGTGAGACACTTGAAGAAAGCATAATAGTTGAGAAAGCCTTAATAATTCTACCTGTAGAAATTATATAACTTATGTGTTATATGTCCAAGATTCTCCTGATTTCACATTATTTTAACTTCATGCAAAATACAAAATCTATTCCACGATTGATCATTTGCGGAAATTAAATCAAGATTGCAATGCACACATGAAACAATAAAATTCACACACATTAACATAGTTGTTTAATGGGAAAGCCTGAAGCTAAAAACCCCAATTATCTATATATAATATATTTCATAGAGATCATGTAACAATCCTCATACAAAGCTGATCATATCAAGCTCTCAGTACAATACAATCACTACACACTAATCAGGCCTGATCTTGCAAATCCATGCACCGATATTTGCCACCTGCTAGCTTGCCTCTACTGCGCAATCCCTACTGAAGAATGGCTCTGAGTGATTTTGAATTTTGTAGTGCACTACTCTACTTGACTAGCAGTGTAGCTTCTTACATTAGTTCTAATTCAAAATAAACAATGATGTGAATGACTAGGTCATGATGATGTTTCTATTATGATAATGACTAACACTGAGAACTTTGTTACTGATGATTATTGAGTATGACAGCAAACCACCAAAGGAACTCGCATATGATGAGTGGACAAAATATGGTTTGATAGAAATTAATATTTTGTCTTTGAAATTCTAAGTTCAGTTTGAAACTTGGTACATATAATCTAATGATATGTCTATGGTTGTCGGAACATGTTAGTTGCTTGGCCGAATGACTCACATATGGGTGATGGGGTTGTACAATTGGATGGAACAACATGGGAGGGGTGGAACAGTGTTCCTGATCTCACCCTCTAGCACTCCTGTTGTGACTTAGGCTGGAAAGGTTGAAATACATTCACCTTGAAGATCATGATGTCGTGGGGGCAGGTCCCAAATTTTGTTCACTCACAAGGATTTTCTGGGGGACACGCATCAAGGCGGATTCCTTGATACCCAACACCATTAGTCTCACTACAGCAGGCAACATACGAGATGATAGGGGTCTCTGTCATTGCACATATAATTTCCCCTCATAACCACTGGATACTTGAAGGGCAAGTGGTGTGGCACCCTTGGAATTTCAAGAGAAATTCTTGAAGGGTACGACCAACTTGGCACCCTTGGCATCAAAAATAAATTCTTCGGCATGGCACCCTTGAAACTTCAAATGGAAGTTCTTGAAGGGCATGACGAACTTGACACCAACAAAATAATTAAAGAAACTAATAAATATAATCAATATATGAAAATCCAACTAATTTATATGAAGTGATATAGGATGTTAGAACCAAAGGAATTAAATCAAGAATAAAACTTAGGGTAAGGGAGGAATAGGAAGAGATAAAATATTTTACCATGATAACTCTACCTTTTCCATGATTAAAACAAAATATTAAGTGGATAGTGTACATAAGTAATTTAATTAGGAAAAAAGGGGGAAAGAGGGACATAGAGTTAAGTATAAAGACTTATTAAAAACTTCATTAAGAGAAGAGGGTGGTGAATTAAAATAAGATTAATAAATTAAAATTTGAAAAATTTAGAGAACTTCCATGTGGCAAGAGCCAACATAAGAATACTCATCTAAAAGGAAAATTGAGGTAGTTAGGCGACCAAATATGAGACTTATCAGTTAAATTCAGTAATAAACACAAATTAAGGAGTAGAAAAGAGGGAATCAAGAGACAACTAGGAGAAGAAATAGGAAGTCTTGTTGGGTTGAGGGAAATATTATTATTAAATGAATAATTAAGTAAATTATTTTTGGAGAGTCTTGATGAGAGGGTGACACATGGGTGGGTGAATAATCAAATTTTGGGTTAATAAAAATTAATTATTTATGCATGAAATTCCAAGTGTCACCTATGAATCCTTCTATAAAAGAAAGGGAAATGGAAGGAAAAAGGAATTTTGTTTAACCTATTGTTGGATGGAGGAGATGATGTCATTTTGAGTGGTTACGAGCTATAGTTGAGTTTGGTGGGGTAAATTATTATAGAGAGGGGACTCTTGAGCCAAGAGGGGCTCACCTCTACTAGCTAGCACATTCCTCCGTTGTACAACCCCATTGCAGCTCGGGGATCCGCGGGGAAGGAGAGTACCCAAGGAGTAGGCTGGGAGGTCAACCGGTGGGTCATAATATTCAGATTAAGCATGAAAACATTTAGGTTTGGAGGTAGATGACAACAAAGGAGCTCAAGTAGCGGCAAGTCAAGTTTGGTTCTTGTCTAAGGGTGAACAGTACATGTGTTAGTTATATTGTTTTTATTTATGATGATTTCATTATGCCTATAATCAACCAATTAAATAGATGTGTGTTATGAATTTAAATTTATGGACTTTGATATAAGTGATTTAATTTTAATGAGTTTCAAACTTGTATGGTTATGGTTTAAATTCCTAGTTACTGTGGTAAAAAAAGAAATAAAAAATAAAAAATTTAAAGCCTAGTGCTCATCTAGTAAAATATAGGGTTGGTCTCTACACTTGGTATCAAAGCAAAGGTTCAACCTCTAGGACCTATAGGCCCATAAAGTATTAAGGTTTTCCTTGTATTATTTTTGTGAGCCATGAGTTTTGTAGTTTTTGTGGACTTAGAAACCATCGGTTTAGATGATGCTCAACCCAGGCTGCTCAATATGACAAGTGAGATGTTTGATAAGGCATATATTTATGTTGAAGCACTATTTGAAATATGTGTAAGCTAGCATAACATCCGTATCACACACCACATGGTCCCATGTGAATCCAGTAGCCACAATCCAAAAACTCAAGGGATTAGAGAGGTTATAAACCCATGTTCTGTGAACACAACAGATAACTAGAATGTTCATAATCTCATATAACAATTGTAATATTCTAATTATGTTGAAACGTGCGATGTTCATAAAAAAAAAAAAAAATCAACCCTTGAACCATGCTTTCAAGGAGTAATCAAATCAATGAAAAAACATGTAAAATATAGCATGATGTTAACGTAAAATGCACAATGACAATATAAATGTATCTTAAAATTATTAATCTATTGTATGAATACTTGGAAATTCCTGGTGTATGATCAATCCAGTAACACATAATGATTAAACTAATATAATATTTCTGTGATTGTTATGTAATTAACAAAGTAATTGATTTCCCTGGTTAGGAAGAGATTTTTAAAGGAAATTAAAAATTCATATCAATTTCCAACCAGTCATGGTGAAGAAAAAGAATACAAAAGCTAAAGAAGGTGTTGCAAACAGAGAGGGCTTTGACCCAACAATAATGGAAAATCGACCCCTTTGTCAAGTATAACTTGGCCAGGAGGTTAAGAATGGAACTAGACCTTCCAAAGGGTTTATTCCATGTCCACATACACTTAAGAAAGGTGATATCTGCCTCTTCTGATTATCTGTGAAGGATAATTGTAGTCGGCTCACAAACCAGTGAATTGAGCTCTCCACGAGATCAATTATTGACCTCACTTTCATTTTGCTTCCAATTGTATCATACCACGATATTAAGTCCACAGCTAAAATAAAACTAATATCACATTAGTAGGAGTAGACGTTGGTGTTAAATCATGTGTTCCACACATTCAAGCACTACTAACAGTTTTCCAAACTACTAAAGCCAGAATACCGCATATTCTTCGCTTCTCATCAACATCTCTCGGCGATTCATTGGGCTCTGATCTCTAGACTTATAAAGCCCTCCGCAATCTTCTCCTCCACTCAGAGTTTCTTTGTTGCAAAGAGGATTGGTTCACTCTTCCCGCTCCCAACCTATAAACTAATGCCCACAATACCATGGGTGCAGAATCTAGATTTCTTTTGACAGAGGCTTCCGCAAGATATGTGGGATGTTGCATTGTCTTCTTAATGACAACGACTAAGTCCTCTGATTCATCAGTTTCCGTTCCTGATTTCAATCTTGGACTCTAGATCTCCCGGCGTATCTAATACGTAACTTCAATCATGAGCTCCATGTCCCCCGGTGTGACAATACATAACTTCGAGCATAGTGGACAAGGCTTGTGCAAGACTGTAACTGATAGCAATTCCTGCCCTAGTAAAATCCATCCTATGTGTATTATCATGATTCTCAAGATGACTCTCAGAATTTTCTCCAACATAAACCAACTCTTTGGGATCATACTTGGCCAAAACACTCATCAAATTCTCTGTGGAAAAGATGGTGTCATCCTCACACAATACAAACCAGTGTGCATGCTGATGGCGTAGCCTGAAGGCGTTGAGTAAAATAATGGAAAGCCTAATACTCGAAGGCTCGAATTAATTATAAACCATCATGGGAGGGAGAAGACTTCTCGTCCTCTGCTTCATATAGGACAATTTCCTCGACCCAAACAAATCCTTGCATTGAACCAGGCTTGAACCAGAGTTTCAAATACTCCTTCCTCTGTGGCCATAGTTTAGATGAGCTTTGTATTGCAAAGACTATGTTTCAAAGTCTCAGGGAGGTCTTAGAAATGTTTTGAAGTAGAAACTTTCATTTTTCTTTGGTTGTCCAAGGGATTCCAAGGAGATTTCGAAGGCCCAGCCTCTCCTTCGAGTCTTGATCGTCTGCAGTGATGCATGTGGGTATAAATTGGGAGAAACAGGCCAAATGGACAAATCCAAAATTTTGGTCCACTTTGCTTCTCTGCCGCTCGTTTCCTGTATGTTGGTCTTTTATTGCTTGCAAATTAATCGGTTGGAGAGATATTTCACCACAACATATGAGGAGAATTTTTCAGGCAATAATTGAATTGATATAAAGGCACTCTCTGCGGAAATGGACTGGATTTCACTTGAAATTGACCAACTTCTTGTAATAGTTATTGGGGTTTGAAAAAAATTATTTAGGCAGGATCTCTAGAATATAGAGATTTAGAGCATATCTAAATTATTTCTGTTTTGTCTATACCATATGCCACGATCATAGCCCATGTACAGATAAAATCTGGTGACCAATTCAAGTCCGTCAAACTTTGGTTTTCCTTTAACAATGGATTTCTCATGGAATTTTAAATTTAGAAATTGACCAGATCTTCTTTTGGGCCCTTAGATGGAAGTTTCTTTCATGTTTCACGCTCGGGACTAGGCTAGCCAATCAAATTCAAGGTTGGCTTATCGTGCAAATTCATGGATTATTTAATTTAATATTGTGAGCAGAGTGAGTCAACAGAACTAGGTAAGGAAAGACGTCCTAGAAGCAAGAAATATGATGAATGATGCCATCATATGTATAGATATTGTTTGGTTGGAGATGGAGAAGCCAAAAGGTTTCACCTTTTCATATGTGTTGAGAAATTTCTCAGAAAGGTTGGTGAAAGGCGTTGAGATTCGCTTGTGACATGAAAGAGTTAGGTCTTCAACCAACCAACATAACTTCTAACCTAAATCTGCTCAGAATGGAATATTTCAAAAGAAATGCTTTCTATCTGCAGTGTGTTTCGTTTCTTTTTTAATAGTAGTAAAACAAATCAGTTGTGAAAATTATGACTTACAAACTGTGAATGTAAGGTATTCTATCACTTAAGTAAATGATTGATTGGTTCTCTACAAAGGGTATATTTTCAGGCCTGTGAAATACTTCTAAATCTTCGATCATTAATCTGTTTACTTACGTGAAGGGAAACTTAGCTCTTAACCAATTAAAAGTAATTTCAGATCCTATTTTTATATATTTATATTAATGAAAATATAATAGTGATATATTTTATGTCGGTGAATAAAATGATATATATAATAAAGAAATAAAAAGTTAATTAAAAATTTATAAAAATGTTATTATAGGCTTGATAGACTATTTTACCTTGGTGGATGTTAAATTGTCATTTATTTCATAATGGTGTTAGGCATTTTACAACTCCATATGGGTGAGATAGTCTAATATGAGTGAGACTTATTAGTGGAGGGTGTGATCAATAAAACACTAATTTCCTATTGCTTTATTATATTGAACATTAAACTTTGAATCCAACTAAAAAGATATTTATTGTTAACGTATAAGGAATTTAAATGGGTAAAATTAAAAAAAAAAAGATCTTAATTCCATGTGTTACCCAATGTGTTGTATATTAAAGTAATAGTTTTTGCAATTTAATTTAATTTTTTTTTTTTAATATGTGTATTAAATTAATATTTTTATAGTTTAAAAGGTTAAATTTATCTATGTTGTGTATTAAAGAGATGGTTTTTCATATAATGTACTATTTCAAATTTTTAAATTATTTCTGCTGTGTATAAAAGTAATATTTTTTTTATGCCATGTAGTCTAAAATTTTAAATGTAATTATGCTAAAAGATAAATTCTAAAGTATTTAAATGATGGAAATATATATATATATATATATATATATATATATATATATATATATATTTCAGGTTTACACATTAAACAAATATTCAAGGAAAATTGTGTTAAATTTTGGCAGGATTCATTGGTGAACCATGGTTAGAAGAAGTACAAGAAGGAGTGGGGTAACTAGAGGGTGCAACATGGTGCCACCACAACAGCCAACTCCTACCACCCCACCCAATGATGAGGAAAACATCTAAATACTAGAACAAATACTAGAAGGAGAAGTGTTAAACTTAATGAAATCATTCTAGCACATGTCTGAGGCAATAATAAATCGTCTGGAACGAGATCATGGAGGATAAGTCATACAAAATGAAGTACCCCAAATCACTACAAGAAATGATGTGCGTCGAGATTTGGAAAAAGTAAAATTTCCAGAGTTTTGGGGGTCCACAGATGGTTAATCTGCAGAGGCATGGTTAGAAAACATGGCTATGTGCTTTACCCTGAGAGAGTATACCTCGAACATGAAGGCCAAGATGGGTATATTCCAGCTAAAGGGAAACACACTACTTTGGTGGAAGACTTTATTACCCGAATTCGGGATGGATATCTTAGAAGTAACTTAGGAATTGTTTGAAGAAAAGTTTAGAGAACACTACCTATCAAAGGAATTTCTTGAGAGGAAATTAAATGAATTCAATGCATTAAAGCAGGGGATTCGTTCAGTATCGGAGTATGAGGCTCATTTAATGGAATTACTCCATTATGACCCTCACTTAAACACGTAAAGACTCAAGGTGAACAAATTTTTGTATGGATCAAATGGTAACATTCAGGCTAAGGTTAGGATCTTAATGCCTTACACCTTGCACGAGGCAGTTCAACGAGCAATTATCACAGAGGAAGAGATCATGAATAGTGGATCTAGTAAGACAAATAGGCCCACAAGATCAGGAGTAAACAATGGAAATAGTATGGAACATAGAAATTTTCAAAGGGGTCCTATGCTCAATCATCAAAAGTGGTCTACCGGAACACAATATAGGCATCCAACTCAGTAATCGCATAGGGTACCTCAGCAAGCTCGTCAAAAGAAACATCATCGTCTTATGCGACAACACCAAGTCACACCACCTCAGCATCGATCCCAACAGTCTGGCTCTTTCCAATAGAGTTCCAGGCCAACTCCCAGTTCAGTCAATAATAGAAGCCAAGCTCCTAAGAGGGGGTGTTGGACTTGTGGAGGTGCTCACTACGAGAGGGATTTCCCCCAAAATATTGGTAATACCAACTCAACTTAGAAAGAAGCTACGGTGGGGGACATGGGGAAGGCTCATCACATCCATGTAGCGGTGAAAAATTGTCAGGTCGAACACCAATCCACTGTGTTGGAAACCACAGGTAATATTGATGGTATGAGTTTTGTCATTTTAATAGATCCAGGAGCTACTGATTCTTTTATTTCTTTAAATGAATTATCAAGGATTAAACATAAACCAATTTCTCAACATGATTTTAGACATGTAGAAATGGCATGTGGTATGAAAAGAAATGTAGGAAAGATGGTAAAGAATTGTGAGGTGGACCTAGGTGTATGTAAAACCAAGGTTTCCTTGTATTCTACGATGTTAGGAGTCTATGACGAAGTAATAGGAATGGATTGATTGGAACAACATGAGGCACTCCTAGATTGCAAGGACAAGGTACTATATTTCATAGATGATGATGGACAAAGAAAATCATTGAGGGGAAAGAACCAAGGGGTGTCCCTAAGGTTCATCTCCTCCATGTAACTAATGAAAAATAAACGAAAGGGGTGTCAAATGTTCATGGTGGTGGCTCTAAATGATAAGGGTGATTCTGAAAACTTTGATTAACATCTAATTCTTGTTGAATTCAAGGATGTATTTCCTAAAGAATTACCTGGCCTACCCCGAAAAAAGGAAATCGATTTCACCATCGACCTTAAACTAGGCATTGAGCCTATTGCAAAGACACGTTAGCGTATGTCAGCTCCAGAACTAAAGGAATTGAAAATACAATTAAAGGAATTGTTGGACTTGGGGTTCATACGACCCAGCATATCTCCATGGGGAGCTCCCATGATTTTCGTTAAGAAGAAGGATGGGTCTTGGTGACTATGCATTGACTATTGCCAATTGAACAAAGTGACAATAAAGAATCAATATCTTTTACCTAGGATAGATGAATTGTTTGATAAAATGAAGGGGGAAACTATTTTTTAAAATATATATTTGAGGTCAGGATATCATCAATTAAGAATCAAGGAAGAAGATATTCCGAAAACAACCTTTAAGACAAGATTTGGGCATTATGAATTTGTAGTTTTACCCTTCGGACTGACAAATGCCCGGGGTGATTTCATCAGTTTGATGAATGGGATATTCTGGGATTACTTAGACAAGCTTTTGCAAGTATTTATCAATGACATTTTGATCTACTCAAAGACCTCAGAATATCATGAAGAACACTTGGGGATAGTTCTTCAATGTCTTAGAGAAAACCAAATGTATAGAAAACTGACAAAGTGTTCCTTTTACCAATCAAATATTCATTATCTTGGGCACATTATCTCTGGGGACGGTATCATGGTATACCCGACAAAGATAGAGACCATCATGGAATGGCCAGCACCAACCAATGTTCATGAAATATGAAGTTTCATGGGCATGGCAGGTGTTGGGCCTAGATTTTTCGAAGGATTTTTTAGGGTAGCAAGCCCCATTACCGAGCTCCAAAGAAAGAACAAGAAATTTATTTGGACTGAAAAATGTGAAGAGGCATTCCAAAAGTTGAAAGTACTGTTAACAACGGCACCAATTTTGAAAGTGCCAGATATGGAACAAGAATTTTTGGTTTGCATTGATGCCTCCAAGCAAGGGTTGGGTTGTGTATTGATGCAGGAAGGAAGAGTAATAGCGTATGTGTCAAACCAGGAGGTAACTCCTCAAATCAGAATGTATTAGTTGAAGAATGTACATGCATTTATACATGGAGGTGAGGCTATTGGGATTCATCTCCCAATGACTCTTGACCTTCCTTATTTCCCAATATTATTTATTATACAAAATTACATATCCACACCCATCCTATAGGATTAGGTGTCAACATTCCCCCCTTTAATCCGAAGGGATGTTGGTGAGTCCAAGCATTGATCTGAACTTTTCAAACTTTTCTCTTCCAAGTGCTTTGGTGAAGATATCAGCAGTTTTCTCATTTGTGGAACAATGATGTAGATGGATGGTTTTGGCCTGAACATGATGTCGAATGAGATGGTACTTTGTATTGATGTGCTTTGTTCGATCATGGAACTTTGGGTTCTTGGCCAACTTTATTGCAGAAGTGTTGTCGATCATGAGTGGAGTGGAATACATCTATTTCATCTGTAAATCTTCTAGGATTTTCTGGAGCCACACAATTTCCTTTGTTGCTTCAGCTGCTGCCACATATTCTGCCTCGGTCGTGGAATCTGCTGGAACTGACTGTTTGCGTGATCTCCATGAGACAACTCCTGATCCAAGACTCATGGTGTAACTTGTAGTAGACACCCCTGTTTCTTTGTCGCCATCAAAGTCTGAATCAGAGTATCCGATCAAGCTGAAGTCGCCTACCTGTGTATATTTGAGTCCAAAGTCTTGAGTCCCCTTCAAGTACCTTAACACTCTTTTTGCAGGAGACCAATGTCCTTCACAAGGTTTTTGCATGAACCTTGAGAGGATTCCAACAGCAAATGAAATGTCAGGTCTGGTGGTGGTCAGATAGATAAGACTTCCTACAAGCTGTCTATACTTAGTTGCATCCTCAAATTCCTTCCCTTCAATAGATGTGAGCTTCAATTTTTGTTCCATTGGAGTGCTTAAGGGATTACAATCATCCATGCCAAATTTGTTCAAGAGATCTCCAATGTACTTCTTCTGAGAAAGAAATATGAATTTAGGATGTTGAATTACTTCAATACCCAAATAGTAATGAACATGACCCAAATCGGTCATTTCAAAACCTTTCTTCAACTCTTTCTTCATGGATGCAATATAGCTCTCATTGTTTCCTGTTATCAAAAGATCATCTACATATACCACAAGATATACAACTTTTTTTCCAACTTTCTTAACAAACAAAGTTGCATCATCAAGATCAAAATGTTTGAAGTCAAGTTTCAGAAGATGCTCGGTTAATTTCTCATACCAAGCTCATGGTGCTTTCTTGAGGCCATACAAGAATTTTACAAGTTTGCAAACTTTGTGTTCTTGACCCTTTACCACAAATCCTTCTGGCTGGGACATATAAACTTTCTCCTTTAGATCTCCATTCAAAAAAGTTTTTTTTACATCCATCTGATGGACTTTCCATCCATTCTGAGCTGCTAGGGCAAAGAGAGTCCGGATGGTGGTCCATTTTGCTGTGGGAGCAAAAGTTTCTTCATAATCGACTCCTTCTTTTTGTGCAAAACCTTTTGCCACAAGCCTGGCCTTATGCTTGTCAAGTGAGCCATCTGCTTTATACTTGTTCTTGTAGACCCACTTACAGCCAATTGGTTTTGTTCCCAAAGGCGGATCAACCAGCTTCCAAGTGCCATTCTTTATCAAGGCATCATACTCCTTCTGCATCGCTTCTTTCCATTCATCATGAGAAGCGGCTTCTTTGAAGGAATTTGGTTCGTGATCTGTAGACAAACTCAATTCACGGTTATAAGCAATATCCATATCAACAGGAGAATCATAATTATCTACATCACCTTCGATTTGTTGAGTGGAACTTCTTGTTCCTGTTTTTCCAACCTCATCAGGATGAACATTCTCCAGTGTCTTTGTCATCCATTTGGGAGGACCTTTCTGAGATGGCCCAGGCTGGTCATTTGACTGAGTTGGGATTGATTCAAGATTCAATCTCCCAATTCTGTCAATCGCATCATCCAATGTGTCATCCGTGGTTGTTTCTTCATGTGGGGGAGAGAGTGCTTCAGGACATGATTCCACAGTTTGATTCAATATCGGAATCCCCCCTTCAATATGTGGAATCTGATTATCAAATTATTGGAAAGACTTTGCATGTGTGAATATATCCAGGCATTCAAGTTTCCGCTCAACAACCTTGTCACTCTTGGAAGATTCAAGGAATATGACATCTCTTGCTATTACAAACTTCTTATTTGCTTCATCATAGAGACGATATCCTTTGGAGGTATTGGAGTACCCCAAGAAGATACATTTTCTACTTCTAGCACCAAGTTTGTTCCTTTGACCCTTAGGTATCAAGGCATAACAGGTGGACCCAAAGACCCTGAAATGCTTTACCGAAGGAATGTGGCCATGCCACATTTCAAAAGGAGTTTTGTTTCTAATTGAACTTGAAGGACACCTATTCTTTATGTAAACAGCACATAGAACTGCATCGGCCCAAAACATCAATTTTACATTCTTGAAAAATAACATGGAGCGAACCATATTTAAGATAGTTCTGTTCATTCTTTCAGCTACACCGTTCTGTTGGGGATTATATGGCACAGTTGTTTGATGTTTGATTCCATGTTGACGAAGATAATTTTCAAATTCGTTTGAAGTGTATTCTTTTCCATTATCAGTACGTAGAGAGCCAATATGAGTTTGTGCATCATTTTCAATCCATGCATGAAAATTCTTGAATGTTTGAAAAGCATCAGACTTGTTATTTAATAAGTAAATCCAAGACAGTTTGGTGTAGTCATCAATAAATGTCATCATGTATTTATTTCCATTTGCAGAAGCAACAGGCATAGGGCCACATAAATATGAATGAACAAGCTCAAGTTTTCTATGTGCTCTGGAGTGTGAATCATGAAATGGCTGTTTGCTATGCTTTCCTAGAATACAAGCATCACATTCCTTAGGTTTTCTAGGAATTGTAGGCAGTCCATCAACACCATTTTTCTTCAACAAACGAAGGCTTTCATGGTTTAAGTGTCCAAATCTAGCATGCCATAAAAGACTTGATGGGAATGTACCTTCATCATGATGTGAACTGAATGCAAAGTTTTGAGCATGAGCAGATGAACCTTTCAGCTTCAAGAGTCTTCCTTCTTCTATTCCCTCCATGACAAGTGAGTGATCTGATGCTTTTCTGACCTCTGCCTTGCCATCAAACAAGTGAATGGAGTGTCCTTGCTGGCGTATTTGGACCAAGGACAACAAGTTTCTCCTCAACTCGGGGAGGTATAGAACCTCATGTAGAATATGATCTGGAAGACCAGGCAACTTAAGCCTGACTGTGCCAAGCCCTGATGGCTTGAGTTTGGATTTATCTGCGAAATACACTGCTCCATCAACTTTGTCAGTGAATTCTTCAAAAAAATCTTTTCTAAATGTCATGTGACATGTTGCTCTTGAATCTAGCAACCAATCATCTCTCCATGAAGTAAATGAAACATCAAACAAGTCTTCAGTTACTCCATTGTTACAATGTGCTAGAACATAATGAGTGGATTCAGGTGATTTACCTTTGTCTTTGTCATTACTTTTACCTTTGTCTTGATTTCTTTGCTTCTCAATTTTCTCCCAAGGTGTTCTGCATTTGGATGCATCATTTCCATCTCTATTGCAACGTGTGCAATGAAGATTGGATTTGTCAGATTGTCTGCCCCCCCTTTCTGTGAAGTTTCTTCTTCCTCTTCCTCTTCTGCCACCTCTTCCTCTGGATGAATCTGGAGCATGACTCTTTTCTCTATGTGCCAAGTATGCAGCCTCTTCGGAAGATGAAGGGACAGTCATCTTCCCAAAATCTTTCTCTCTTTCTGCAAACTTTTTCTCAAGTGTATCAAAGGTGATATGCTCAAGGTTCCCACTTGCTTGCAAAGACTCAAGATAAAGTGAGTAAGTCGGATATAATGCCTTAACATATGCTATGAGAGGTATGTCCATTTTTACACCAGTGCTATCAATATCATGCATGATCGATCTAACTTTTGAAGCTAAGGCAAGGGGATCATCATTCTTCATTTCAAGACTGAACAACTTAATCATCAATTGAACATTTTCTAATTCTGAATGTGAGTCATAGAGTTCTTTTAGCTTGCTCAAGGCATCATAGGAATTTGAGAATGATGAAATGTGGCGACTCACCTCTTCATTTACGAAAGCTGCAATCAAGGCATAGGCCTTGCAGTTCTTGTTTTCCCAAATGGCGAGCTCTTTGTCTGAAGTGGGCTTTGTTGGTGGATTTCCTTCTTGTCCTTCACAGATTCCTCTCCACAACTCATTAAAAATGAGTGTGTGTTTAATCTTCCGAGACCATTCAAGATAGTTCTCTTTGCCGGAGAGAACCACCCCAACAATAGAGATGAGAGAATGCATTAGTTTGCTGGAAAAAATTCTTCTGAAGAGGAAAAAACTCTGCTAGAAAAAATTTCAACTCTGGAAATTTGCTCAATTAAAGGGGACAAAAACTCTTTGCTGGGAAATACTCTGAATTTAAAAAGACAAAAACTCGTTGCTGCAAATAGACTAAATTTAAAAGGACACAAACTCTTTGCTGCAAATACTGAATTCTACACAAAAAAAATATATGTATATATATATATATATATATATATATATATATATATATATATATTTTTTTTTTTTTTTTTTTTTGGAGAAAAAAATTTATATGAAAATATGGTGGAGGGGGAGGTATTGTTGATAAATGGGGTGCTGTTATATATGGGCAGTATTTTATAAAGGAGACAGTATTATGAGTGGTGGAGGGGCGGTATTATGAAGGGCGGAATGGTATTGAAGGATGGGAGGGGGCGAAATTTAAAAGGTGGATTAGTATTAAAAGATGGGAAGGGCGTATTAAAAAATGGGCAGTATTGAATATTATGAAGGAGGGGCGGTATTATGGAGAGCGTGTTAGGGAGAGGCGGTATTTGATACTGTATTGTGTGACAGCGTATTATGGAGAGCATGTTACATATATGGACAGCGTATATATGGAGATAGAGCGGTATATAGTAGAGGAGGGGCGGTATATAGCAGAGGAGGGGAGCGGTATGTAATACCACAACGCTGTATTATATATGAAAGGGCGGTATTATGTATTAATGGGAGCCAGCGTGGAGGCGTTTGCTGTGGTGGATTTACAGTCGGTGGCGTTTGCAATAGATATATAAATGGTGTGACAGCATATAAATGGCGTTCATATAAATGGAGTATATATTCGATGCAGTATATAGGTGGGGAGGGTCGACAGGGAGGTGGGGTCTGCGTGTATGCAGGTGTTGTGCGCAGTCTACGTGAGGAGAGGCGTTGAGAGCGAATTAGCTGTTATATATCCCAACGCAGTGGTGGTGTTAATAATAGCGTGGGGAGGGCGTATTGTAATGGTGTATGCAGGCGGACAGAGCGGTATTATATATGCAGTGGAGGGCAGTATTATTTGAAAGGCGACGCCGTAATATATTGAAATATATGACTGTGTTAATATAAATGGAGGGGGACGAGATTGATGTGGGAATGTAGGGAGAGATAGAAGTGAGGGGGCGCGAGTGTATGAGAGATGGAGAGGCCGAGAGGCCAAAAAATTTAGGAATGGGATCTTTGCAGGACTGCAGAGGGGGGCTGCAATTTGCAGTGTTCCAGGAACTGCAGGATTGCAGAATCTTCAGGAGCTGCAAATGTCAGAGTTGTGCAGAAAAAAAAAATGTAGAATAACAATATAGCAATAAGTAGGAGTAGCAAAAACTATTATTAAAAACTGACTGAGAAAAGGAGAGGGAGTTACACCACAGGCAAAAATGCCAATAGTGGGATTGGCTCTGATACCATGTCAAACCAGGAGGTAACTCCTCAAATCAGAATGTATATTAGCTGAAGAATGTACATGCATTTATACATGGAGGTGAGGCTATTGGAATTCATCTCCCAATGACTCTTGGCCTTCCTTATTTCCTAATATTATTTATTATACAAAATTACATATCCACACCCATCCCATAGGATTAGGTGTCAACAGTATGCATCAAGAAAAATTAGAACCCATGAAGAGAACTACGCAACCCATGATCTAGAAATGGCAGCAATTTTTTATGCACTAAATATTTGGAGACACTACCTTCTAGGAAGGAAGTTTGAACTTAGAACTGACCATTGTGGGCTACAACACATATTCACTCAAGACCACTTAAATGCAAGGCAAAGAAGATGGTCTGAGCTGATCAGCGAATATGATTTTGATATTACTTACATAAAAGGAACAGTAAATAGGGTGGCTGATGCTTTAAGTAGGAGACCTCAAATATTTTCAGTGAGTCCCTTAAAGACAAACTTAAGGGAGAAGTTTCTTGACTTGCAATTTAAGGACACCTGGTACAAGGAGGTTAGCAAGAGTTTGAGGGAGGACGAAATGAGAATCCCAAAATATGAAGAATACTCCCTTGATGGTGATGTACTTCTACGATTTCAGGGAAGGATATATGTGCCACCAAATGAAGATATAAGCCAGTTGATATTGAATGAAGCACATCGTGCAATATACATGGCACACCCTGGTGTTAAGAAGATGAGTGCAGACCTGAAACCACTTTTCTTTTGGAAAGGAATGAAGAAGGACATTGTAAACTTTGTAGCAAGGTGCTTAGAGTGTTAGCGAGTAAAAGCTGAACACAGACATCCAGCAGGGTTATTGCAACCCCATGAGATACCATAATCTAAATGGGAAGTTATATCAATGGACTTCATTGTGGGACTACCAATGACCTCAAGACGACATGATTCCATATTTTTAGTGGTGGACACATTGACCAAGAGTGCCCATTTTATACCAGTTAAGACTAAATATAAGGCACCAGAGATAGCAAGAGTTTTTATTGATGAGATTGTAAGATTACATGGAGTTCCTAGGAAGATCATATCAGATAGGGGAGCAGCGTTTACAAGAAGGTTTTGGACCAGTTTCCAAGAAGCCTTGGGAACCCAATTGAACTTCAGTACTGCATACCACCCTGAGACAGATGGTCAGATAGAGAGGACTAATCAAATCCTCGAAGACATGCTATGAATGTATGTGATGGACCAACAAAAGAAATGGGAGGAATTTTTACCTTTGGTGGAATTTTCTTACAATAACAGTTATCAAAGTTCCATCAAGATGACACTGTTTGAGTTCTTGTATGGAAGACCATGCATAACACCTCTTATTTGGGACCGACTACAGGACCGAGTATTAATAGGACCAGAAGTGGTGCAAGAGATGGAAGAACAAATGACTATGATTAAAGGGAGGCTAAAAGAAGCACAAGATCGACAAAAGATTTATGTTGATTCTCATCAAATAGACCAAAGTTATGAAGTGGGAGATAGGGTGTTCCTGAGAGTAAGGCCCCAAAAGAGCTCTATAATATTTGGAAATGGAGCAAAATTGTCTCCACGGTTTGTGGGACCTTTTGAGGTTTTAGAAAGAAAACGATCGATAGCATATAGACATGCATTACCTCCATCCCTAGCACGTATTCATGATGTGTTTCATGTTTTTGTTTTGCATCATTATATTTCAGATCCATCACATGTTATTGACTTAGGTCACTTGCAGGTTTCAGATGAGGACAAGGTGATGGTCGAACCAGTTCGCATATTGGACCAACGAACTTTGCAGCTTAGACGACGATTATTAGACCAGGTTAAGGTCCAGTGGGACAATTACAATCCTAATTCAGCCACTTGGGAGGATGCCGAAGAGATGCATCACCGTTTTCCTTATCTATTCCAAGGACTTCGAGACGAGGTCCACTATTAAGAGGGGGTGTATGTAGTGCCCTACTCTAGTTGACTGACAGTGATATGAATTTTAACATTATTTATCCTTAAGACCCTCACTCTATTCTTTGAGGACCTCAGGTTGAGGATCCGGACACATGACTCTATTATTAGTGGATGTGATCGTTATGTATGTTTTTATTGATACTATGATGATGATAGCATTTATGGATATGCATGTTCTCTATTGATATGATTGTAGCATTAATGGATATGCATGTTCTCTATTTATATCATGATGATGATAGATTTTATGGATAGATATGGTTTCTATTGATGTTACGATGATAATGCCTTTGATGGATATGTTAATTTACCATTGTTGTTATGATTATGATAAACATGATGGATGTGTCCCATATGTAGCTACTTACATTAGTTCTGATTCAAAATAAACAATGATGTGAATGACTAGGTCATGTTTATGTTTCTATTATGATAATGACTAACACTGAGAACTTTGTTATTGATGATTATTAAGTATGACAGGAAACCACCAGAGGTACTCGCATATGATGAGTGGATAACATCTGGTTTGAATAAAATTAATATTTTGTCTTTGAAATTCTAAGTTCAGTGTGAAACTTGTTATATATATTACATATACTCTGATGATGTGTCAGTGGTTGTAGGAACATGTTAGTTGCTTGGCCGAATGACTCACATATGGGTGATGGGGTTGTACAATTGGATGGAACAACATGGGAGGGGTGGAACAGTGTTCCTGATCTCACTCGCTAGCACTCCCGCTGTGACTTAGGCTGGAAAGGTCGAAACACCTTCGCCTTGAAGATCACAATGTCGTGGGGGCAGGTCCCAAATTTGGTTCGCTTACGAGGATTTTTTGGGGGGTGTGCATCAAAGCGGATTCCTTGATCCCCAACACCATTAGTATCACTATAGCAGGCAACATACGAGATTATAGGGGTCTCTGGCGTTGCACATATAATTTCCCCTTGTAACCACTGGATACTTGAAGGGCAAGTGGTGTGGCACCCTTGGAATTTCAAGAGAAATTCTTGAAGGGCACGACCGACTTGGCACCCTTGGCATCAAAAATAAATTCTTAGGCATGACACCCTTGTAACTTCGAATGGAAGTTCTTGAAGGGCATGACGAACTTGACACCCTCGACATCATTAAAGAAACTAATCAATATAATCAATATATGAAAATCCAACTAATTCATATCAAGTGACATATGATGTTAGAACCAAAGGAATTAAATCAAGAATAAAACTTAGGGTAAGGGAGGAATAGGAAGAGATAAAATATTTACCATGATAACTCTACATTTTCCATGATTAAACCAAAATATTAAGTGGATAATGTACATAAGTAACTTAATTAGGTAAAAAGGGGGAAAGAGGGACATAGAGTTAAGTATAAAGATTTATTAAAAACTTCATTAAGAGAGGAGTGTGGTGAATTAAAATAAGATTAATAAATTAAAATTTGAGAAATTTAGAGAACTTCCATGTGGCAAGAGCCAACATAATAATATCCATCTAAAAGGCAAATTGAGGTAGTTAGGGGACCAAATCTGAGACTTGTATATTAACTTCAGTAATAAACACAAATTAAGAAGTAGAAAAGCGGGAATAAAGAGACAACTAGGAGAAGAAATAGGAAGTCTTGTTGGGTTGAGAGAAATACTATTTTAAATGAATAATTAAGTAAATTATTTTTGGAGAGTCTTGATGAGAGGGTGACACATGGGTGGGTGAATAATCAAATTTGGGTTAATAAAAAAATAATTATTTATGCATGAAATTCCAAGTGTCACCTATGAAGCCTTCTATAAAAGAAAGGGAAATGGAAGGGAAAAGGACTTTTTGTTTACCCTATTGTTGGATGGAGGAGATTATGTCATTTTGAGTGGTTACAAGCTATAGTTGAGTTTGATGAGGTAGAGTATTATAGAGAGGGGACTCTTGAGCCAAGAGGGGCTCACCTCTATCAGCTAGCACATTCTTTCGTTGTACAACCTCATTGCAGCTCGGGGGTCTGCGGGGAAGGAGAATACTCAAGGAGTAGGCTGGGAGGTCAACTGGTGGGTTATTACATTCGGATTGAGCACGACAAAATTCAGGCTTGGAGGTAGATGAAAACAAAGGAGCTCAAGTAGCGGCAAGTCAAGTTTGGTTCTCGTCTAAGGGTGAACAGTACATGTGTTAGTATATTGTTTTTAATTATGATGATTTCATTGTGCCTATATTCAAGTTAAATATATGTATGTGTTATGAAGTTAAATTTATGGACTTGATATACGAGATTTAAATTTACTGATTTTTAAACTTGTACGATTATGATTTCATTTCCTAGTTACTAAAAAATATATATATATATATATCCTAGCCCTAATCTAGTAAAATATAGGGTTGGTCTCTACATAAAAACTCATAAACAGAAAATGAAATGCAGAAACATAACTCTCAGCAATCACATAACACAATGGATGATAATGTAGTTCACCTCCCCTCGGCTACATCTTCATGGACCTGCTTTAAACTAGCTAGGCTCTCTTGGAATTAAGAGTAAATTTTTTTATTAAAAACACCAGTATTGCTCCAATGTTTTTTCTCACTATTCCATTGGCTTCAGAACACTCAAATACCCCAAAAATGATTATTCAACCTCTGAATTTGGTTACCAACTCCTCTAATCTTGACCTCCAATCTCGGTGGCCATGGGCTTGTTTAATATTCAAAGTGACAAAAGCACTTTCATATGTGCTCAAATGCCTCTGAAAATTGTACCACTATGTTCGTAGCATCAAATGCATCAAAAATTGACTATTCATTCACTCCATTTGGCCTTTAGCTGATCTGGACATGGCCTTCCCTCTTGGTGGGCCTATACTTCAAAATTCTTCAAGTGACCAAAAAAACCTGTATGTTTGCTCCATTGCCTATACAAGTTGTTCCAATGGATTCATAACATGCCAATCTACTAGGAATGACTATTCCTGAGCCCAAATTGGTCGAAAAATGCTCAAGATAGGCTTCATTAAAGTTTCCCCTAGACTATGCCTCTAAATATGGAAAACTGCCAGATAACCCTCACAAATCTGGAAGTGACGCTAAATTTTGGGAATCCACCGAAACTACTACCAACTTAATATCAGGTTAATTAACTATTAAACCTAGATTAACTGTAGATAAAATGTGCACTAATCCGCAATTAACTGGACGTTGGTGTGTGGTCACGTAGTAAGGTCTTATGAGGAGGAGGGTTGGCCCCCTCCTTCTACCATCGGATCCGCAATTAGTACTTCAAATTGAAGTTCAGTGCTTAGTGTTTCAAGTCTTGAGTATGTGTGTTGGAAATATGATGCAGGATGTTGTCCTTGATGGCAACCCACTGAATGAAGATGAAGACATGCAACTGTTGACATGTGTTGTCCTTGATGGCAATCCACCTGATGAAGTTATGCTTGACTTGATGGACTTGGTAAATGATGTAAATCTGATGTGATATGATGTTTGTTAGCAATATGGCGCTGAGTGTTGTCCTTAATGGCAATCCTCTTGATGAAGATAATGACAACTTACTTGATGAAGTTGTGCTTGCTAGAATATGTTGTTGATGAAGAAAATATGATGTATCTACAGTGTATACAGAAGGAAATGAAGAAAGGAATTCAGAATGTGCTCAAAGTATGATGAAAAGAGTATGTCTATATGCATACGCGGATCTATCTAAGGGAAGTCGTGTATGCACGCGGAAAAGAACGTTCCAAGTCGCGTATGGGCAATAGCGCTCAAAAAGGTGCAAAACCAGGGGTAACCACCATGGTATTATTTTGGCCCATGGTATTGAAAAAAGGGCCCGTGGTATTGAAGGCTCGTGGTATTGGTTTGGCTCATGGTATTGAAAAAGGGGCCCGTGGTATTGAAAAAGGATAAACCTATATAAGGAGAAGAAATTCATTGTGCAAATCATGAGTGTGGGAGCAAGATGTCTGAGCTTGAATGAATACTTCTCTGTGAAGTATATCTATATGGAAAGGGTAAAGGTTTGATGATAGATCTGAATCTATGATGCACTTATGAAGAAATGATGAAGCGGGATCTCTAGATCTGAAATGTACTTGTATTTTCTAGATCTGTTTATGGAGTGATTAGATCTGTGATGAGGCGAACATCTAGGCGAACATCTGTCTGAAGTAAAAGGGTAATTCTAAACTGAATATCTGATCTGAAGAAGTATGCTGCTCTGCAATGATTGAAGATCTATACGCTACTTTGCCGCGGAGGAAGCGCGTATGTACGCGGCTTTGCTGAAGTGAAAGCGCGTATGCGCAATGAAATATACACTGAGGTATACGCTGGTTTGTGTGGACATAAGCGCGTATATACACGACATCAGTGAAGGGAAAACGCGTATGCAAACTAGGGTTTGCTGAAGCAAGGGGTATGAAATATCTGATGCATTGTTGTGTTTTACGCTATCGATGCAGGGTTGATAAGTATGCATTGATGATGTATGTTTGTGCTTAAAAGTATGGAAAGGGTCCAGTTTGAAAATATGATGAAACGAGGCCTGCAAGATGTGCTCTATTGAAGTTGGTTGGATCCAGTGTGAAAATTGATGAAACGTGGTCCATAGAGGTGCTGAGGGTTGTAGCCTTTAGTCAGGGGGTCGTAGCTCCCTTCCAGGTGAGGCTGGTAAACGAGATCAGGGGGTCGTAGCTCCCTTCCAGGAGAGGCTGGTAAACGAGTCAGGGGGTTGGAGCTCCCTTCCAGGAGAGGCTGAGTACTTCAATGTAAGTGGAGTGCACAACGTCTTCCAGTCCGTCTACGCAGCACATATGTTGTAAGATGTTTTCTCTATAATAAAATATTGTGAAGGCTGAGCAAGTGCGGCGGTGGTTTTCTCCCGATTTGGGTTTCCACCTAAAAATCCTGGTGTTCATGTGTGATCCTTTGTGTGATGGTTTATTCTGTTCCTACTGCACATGTTTATTGTTTATTGAACATCTGATGAATGAATGATGGAATAATATAAGTGAAGATTTAATGATAGATCTAGATCTCTATGTATACGCTAGTTTCTTAAAGGGGATCCGCGTATATACGCTATTTTACTGAAGGAAAGTAGCGTATGGGTTTTAAGGAATGAAAAAGTAAGGATTTAGTTTGCCTAATCTTGATTCACCCCCCCCTCTCGTCTTTTCCCAACAATTGGTATCGGTGGTCATGCGAAGCGATAAGCAGAAGGAGATCCGTCGCAATGGGAAAGAAGCAAAAGAAGAAGGGATTTTCAGAAGAAGAAGCCTCAGAAATCATGTATAGCAGAAATTGAAGGAGATGAAACAGGTATTGATCTTTGCTCTTGTATTTTAATTAATTGTATATGCAAGGATTATGATAGTGAAAGTGAAGATGAAGAAGATTCTGACCAAGCTCTACAAGTGCTCATGGCAAAGAAGAAGGCTACTCAAAATAAGGAGATAGCTGAATTTGACAAAAATGAATCTGATAGTGATTGGGGTCATCCCTTGAATAATCTTAGTTGTGCAAACAATGGTGAAGTTAGTGAGAGTAAAGTTGTGGATCTAGAAGAAGTTATCAAAGATCAACAAAGAATATTTAATGAGAAGGAAGCAACTAACAAAGCTT
The DNA here is from genome assembly GCA_034641835.2 of Pinus albicaulis. Lineage (NCBI taxonomy): Eukaryota > Viridiplantae > Streptophyta > Pinopsida > Pinales > Pinaceae > Pinus > Pinus albicaulis. The sequence goes on from CM076579.1 coordinate 626,551,665, forward strand.
TGATATTTAGACTGAAAAGGATGTTCGATGATGTATACAGTCGAAGTAAAGGATATCAAGCTGGAATCATCTCTCTGCAAACAGATCTTGAAGAAGCAAATAAGAAGAATGAAGGACTTGAAGCAGAAAACGTTTCTCTAAAAACAGATCTAGAAAAATCAAAGAGGAAGAATGAAGGTCTTGAAGCTACAGTCATCTCTCTACAAGAAGATCTTGAAGCATCAAGTAAGAAGATTGAGGAACCTCTACAAACGTTTGAAAAGGAAGGCCTTGAAACAGAAATCATCTCCCTCAAAGAAGACCTGGATAAATCAAATAAGAAGAATGCAGGACTTGAAGTAGAAAACATATCTCTGAAAGAAGATCTCAAAGCATCGAAGAAGAAGAATGAAGAGCTGCAACAAACATGTGAAGTAAACGAAAATTGGTTGAAAGAAGAGATTCTAAATCTAAAGGATCAAGTAGAAGATGGAAGAAGGAAAGAAGAAAGCATGACAAAGCAATGTCAAGACTTGGAGGTTGAGGTAAATATTCTCAAAGGTAAATTAGAAGAAAAGGTTAGACTTTTGTGGTTTCAAGATAGTACTAAGATTCTGGATAATATTCTTAGTAGTCAAAGGTCTCCTTCTATCAAACTTGGTCTTGGTTTTCATGAAACTGTTAAAAGAGAATCTAGCTCACAAGGAGGTGCTAAAGAATCAAAGGATATCAATGCAAAATCTGAAGTGTTGAAAGAGTCAAAAGATCAACCAACAATCATGAATTCTCAAAGGAATTCATTCAAGAATGTTGAATGTTTTAAATGTCATAATTATGGGCATGTTGCAGCCAATTGCAGAAGCAGAACAATTCAGCCACAAACAAACAGGTTCTACTCAGAAAGGTACTCTAGTAGCTTCAAGGGATATTGTTTTTCATGTAACAAGTATGGACATAAAGCAGTTGATTGTAAAAGGAGAAAGAATAGAAATACTCATTATGATTCTTATGTTTATTTCTCTGGCCACATGAGATGTTATGCTTGTAACAAGTATGGACATGTAGAAAAAGAATGCAGGATGAACAGATCTGGGAAAGTGGACAATTTTCAGCACATAGTTGGAAAGCTCAAGCAAATTTGGAAAAAGAAGGAGGACCGATCAGAAACGTAGGGAATTCAGACCCTACTGCAGTCATCCGCTTCTGGAAGCTTACTTCTCTGATTGACTGCAGGGATGATGTGGGATACATTATGAGATTTAATAATGTATCGTCACAAGGGGAGCAATGCATGATGTCTCTCATGGTTGATTTGATTATTCTGGTTATGTTTACTTCTGACAGCGCATCTGATGTGGAAAGGACAGGTACAGGAGGTACAAGCTCAGGAGGAAATGAAGGAAGATGAAAATTTTCTATGCTTCACTTTCCATACGCGGGTCATATTAACAAAAGTCGCGTATACACGCGAGTTTCTTCAGACACAGTCGCGTATGCATTGATGATAAGAGAATTTATATGCTAGCTGAAGATCTGGAGCAGAGGCTCAGGGGGAGTAGTAGTCTGATTGTTAATAACTGTATTATTGACTCTGTATCAGCTTAATTCCTCAGTTCTAAATAATGATGATATGATACTTGATGCCCTGTGTTGAAAATTATGGATGAGTTCTGTTTACTTTTTGATGATGAGATTGGAAGTCTTATAATTTGAAGATAAGGATAGATCATGCAGAGATTGTTGTTGATGACTTGCTGTTGAAGGTGTTTCAGATTGCACAAGTTAAGGAAGAGCACTGGTTTAGGGGGAGCAACAGGTTGAATACTAATGATTGCATTGTTGGCAATATGACTGCTTATTCTTTGGTTTTTGTGATACTCATGCTCAAATGATGATGACTTGGTACATGGTTTATTATGATGAGTTTTTGAGCCCTGATTGCTGATAAGTATCTTTTGTACTCACACATGGATGAGTTGGATATCATTTGATTCAGAAATAAATCATGCAGAGTGTGTTACTATGGTTGAGAGATCTTTTGCCTACATATGTTACTTCATGTTAAATCTTGAAGATCATGGTGATGTTGGACCACATGGATGATTTCTTGACACCTATGTGAAGATATTGTTCTGATATGAGAATCTCTCTTGGAAAGATTGTATTGATGCTGCAAAGAATCTGAAGGCTTGGTTACTATTGTGCTGATGCTACAACCGTTGGATGACGCTTGAAGACACAACTACACTGTTCTATCTATCTGTAGTCCAGGGAAGCATTCAAATATCTCAGAAAGAAGCTGAACACTGTCTTTGCCTCACAGAGAATTAGATCTGGTTGAAATTTAGAAGATGGCATTGGATACGCGGGTTTCATGAAACACAGTCGCGTATATATGCGAGTTCCTGCACAGAAAACCGCGTATGTTTGGTTGCTGGCAATTTTTTGTTGGTTCAGCTCTCTTCAGCATAGCTGCAGTACTGATTGGTATCTCTGATACTGTTTGGTATATCTGGTGGTGTTCCAGTTCTCATAATTCTGTTTCTAATATTTTGATGAAGATGCCTCGATGATTTGTTGGTGGAAGTTTTCAGGATGCACAAACTAAGGGGGAGCCTTAGTCATTTGGAAAGATTGCTGGGTTGCACAGATTTAGGGGGAGCATTAGCTTTGCTGAGTATAATGCAGTATTGGAATTATGATGGTTCTGAAATATGTTCTCTTTCTTGAGGACTTTCTGGTGTTGGTCTTAAAGTTATATTTTTAGTTTGGTGAAAAGGTCTTGTTGAGACCCATGATGTAAATTGTAATATTCTGTCATGTATGGACTTTTCAACTTGTAAACCCACTTGGTTGGGTAGCTGAGTCAAATTTTGTAAACCCACTTGGTTGGGTAGCTGAGTCAAATTTGTAAACCCACTTGGTTGGGTAGTTGAGTCTCATATGTAAATCCACTTGAATGGATAATTGATGTAAGTATGAGTCTTTGGTGATAGGAAGTTCATAGAGTCATGTAATTCATTGACAAATATGTTTGAAGATTCAACATGAACTCAGGGGGAGCTTGGCCACTTCAAGCACATATCAGATCTGTAGAACGCTTCTTCCACATGAGGAGAAAAGGGAGAAAGTATGTTGGTTTTGATCCGCCCGTTGCCCTTGATGACAAAGGGGGAGAGTGTGTTGGTTTTGATCCGCTGGTTTTGATCCACCCTTTGCCCTTGATGTCAAAGGGGGAGAGTGACATGGTGTTTGAATGCAGATAATGGTGTCAAAGAATTGGAAGAGTGACATGGTGTCATTGTATTCTTGTTTGAATGAAGAGACAGAATGGTGTCACATATTTGGGAGAGTGACATGGTGTCATTGTATTCTTAATGTATCTGTCTGTTGTGGTAACCAAACACCATCGTGGTTGCCATCAAGTCCAAAGGGGGAGATTGTTGGAAATATGATGCAGAGTGTTGTCCTTGATGGCAACCCACTGAATGGAGATGAAGACATGTGACTGTTGACATGTGTTGTCCTTGATGGCAATCCACCTGATGAAGTTATTCTTGACTTGATGGACTTGGTAAATGATGTAAATCTGATGTTTGTTGACAATATGATGCTGAGTGTTGTTCTTGAAAGGCAACCCACTTGATGAAGATGATGACAACTTACTTGATGAAGTTGTGCTTGATAGAATATGTTCTTGATGAAGGAAATCTGATGTATCTACAGTGAATACAGAAGGCAATGAAGAAAGGATTTCAGCATGTGCTAGATTCTATGATGAAAAAGAGTATGTCTCTAGGTATACACGGATCTCTGGTTTGGTGGGAAGTCACAGATCCTCCAATGGAACAACGTTCCAAGTCGCGTATGGGCAAGCGCGCTCAAAAGCGCAAAACCAGGGGTAACCACTATGGTATTGACCCATTGTATTGGGTAATGATCTGCCTAATAAACCCCGTCCAGGAATACCATCGGATGTAATGTGGTTTTGGCTCATGGTATTGAAAGAGGGGCTCATGGTATTGAAAAGGGTAAACCTATATAAGGAGAAGAAATTCATTGTGCAAATCAGAAGTGTGGGGGCAAGATGTCCGAGCTTGAATGAATACTTCTCTCTGAAGTATATCTGAATGGAAAGGGTTACACTTGAATGATAAATCTGAATGTATGATGCACCAATGATGAAGAAGGGGATCTAGATCCGAATTGCTCTTGTATTTGCTAGATCTGATTATGGAAGGCTTAGATCTGTGATGAGGCGAACTGGTAGCAAACATCTCTCCCAAGTAAATCCGTTAACCGGGACTGGAATATCCGATCGATGAAGAATGTCGCCCGTAATGATCAAGGATCTACACGCTTACTATTGCTGTGAGGAAGTTGCCAGATATACGCGGTCACGGAAAAAAAGCGTATGCGCAATGAAATATGTACCGAGGTATACGCTGGTTGATGTGGACGAAAGCGCGTATATACGCGACATCAGTAAAGGGAAAGCGCGTATGCAAACTAGGGTTTGCTGAAGCAAGGGGTATGAAATATCTGATCTGTTCTGCTGTGTTTCTGCTATCTGATCTGTGTTGATATGTATCTGTTGATGATGTATGGTTGTGCTTAAAAGTATGAAAAGGGTCCAGTATGAAAATATGATGAAATGTGGCCTGCAAGTGTTGTTCTATTGAAGTTGTTGGATCCAGTGTGAAAATTGATGAAACGTGGTCCAAGGTGGTGTTGAAGGTTGTAGCCTTCAGTCAGGGGGTTGTAGCTCCCTTCCAGGTGAGGCTGGTAAACGAGATCGGGGGGTCGTAGCTCCCTTCCAGGAGAGGCTGGTAAACGAGTCAGGGGGTTGGAGCTCCCTTCCAGGAGAGGCTGGTAAACGAGCGCAGGTGGGTGCCTGCGTGCCGGTCAAGTCTGCGCCAGCACATATGTTGTAAGATGTTTTCTCTATAATAAAATATTGAAGGCTGAGCAACTGCAGCGGTGGTTTTCTCCCGATTTGGGTTTCCACCTAAAAATCCCGGTGTTCATGTGTGATGCTTTGTGTGATGGTTTATTCTGTTCTTACTGCACCTGTTTACTGCTTATTGAATATCTGATGAATAAATGATGGAATGGTTTAAGTGATGATTTAATGACATATCTAAATCTCTGTGTATACGCTAGTTTCATAAGTGGGATCCGCGTATATACGCTGGTTTACTGAAGTAAAGTAGCGTATGGGTTTTAAGGAATGAAAAAGTAAAAAGTTTGAATATGCAGTAAATACTGATTCACCCCCCCCCTCTCAGTATTTTTCCCAACAACCCAAATTTGAAAAATGCATGTTGATAAAAATTAGGGTATGAGAAGCCAACTTCCCTTGAAAAGATGGTGCCAAAAATTGTTGAAGCATAGAGTGATGTTGCAAACAAATGATGGAGTGAAACCAATCTTCAATGTATCCCTTAATTTCTTGATTTCCCATAGCCATCGTATCATGAATTTCTTGAGCTTTTAAAATGGTTTGTTGGTGCAAACTAGAAGAAACCTCATTTTCTTTCATAACTTCTACAATTTTTGGAT